>CM062293.1:417545468-417863619 GCA_031216915.1 Pictodentalium vernedei | reverse complement strand
CAGGCCTGGAAATCTTTGTATTGAGGAGACGATTCCAGCCTGCTCATTATTAGATCTCACATGCTGGTCAAAGGCAGACCAAAATGACACAGGAAACATAGGATTATCGATTCACGTGTTTTGAGTATATTCCAGCAGTTTGGCTAGGGACTGTTTGATGTGTTATTACAAAGCTCGTTCATTTAATTAAAGTAACTAACAACGTGAGTTGATGGTAGAAATGCAAGACATAACAAACGTCGAATAAACTTGTTTTTGATTCGTGCATTTTCTATATGTCTCTGAAAGTCCACATTGTTGCACTTTTCGCCAGACTGCCTGCGTCCAATGAAAGACGCAACCCTGTATAATGACATTGGGAAATTGTTCTTCAAAGAGCGGTTTAATAAAAGGCAAGAATCAAATTGCTTGGCCAATTGTGTCTTTAATATCATTTTAAAAATATATTCGTCGAATTTACCCTTTAAAAAAAAAATCGTCGAAATTGTACTCCGTCGAATTGTCTTCTCGTCGAATAGTCCATTTCGTCGAGTTTGTCTTTCGACGAATAGTCCAGATCCCCGTGTTGTATATTCAATTGTATCAAACTAACAAGAGGAAACAAAAAGTAAATAATTTCATAGTTTCAAGTGATCCGGTCGTAGTGCTAATGTAGTACATGTAACTGCTTTCCAGTAAAAAAATTATGAAGTCATAAATGGTAATCAGTTTAGAATTCGTCTACCAGACTGCAAGAAATTCTTTTCTGAACAGTCTATTAGATAAATTGTTTTCCCAACAACGTGTGTATTCTTTGCAATTTCAATCACCTGCTTGTGCAATTCAACGGATGTCGAGATTGTTTGGAAAGCGATACATCCTTAAGATTGCTAAAAAAGCCCATATGATTGCACCTTCGTCATCTTGTCAGGGAAGTTAATCTGTCGAAACTGACACACCAACAAATTATTATTTATAAGCTGATAACAAAGTTCACATCTCTTTGTAGCGAAAATGTATAGTTGTGTACATTAGTACATGTCGATTCCATATCAAAATATAATAAAAAATGAAGCTTGTAAAGTGTTTTTATTTTGTTTTTGTCCATCCACATGGGAAAATGTCCATGAAATAATCTGAAAAATCCCAAATCCCTGAGGCCGAAAAGCGTCAAACACCGAGGCCGAAAAGCGGCGCTTGGCCGAAAAGCGCGAGGCCGAAAAACAATGATCCCCTGGGGTCCACCCACAAAATAGAATCATCTAAAATCCGGTAATATAAAAACAAGTGCAACCTACAACTTAGTACAAGCGAAAGAAGTTTAGGGATAAAAAAAAAAATAGGCCTAGAAGTTCAGGGGTGTTTTTTTTCTCTGTTTTGTTTCTCTTTAAAATGTATTGGGTGAAGTGTTACTAGTAATCCGAAGGGGGCGGAAAATAGATACATATTGAAATAATTTTTACTTCTTTTATTTTCGTGGAGGTGGACGGTGGGTAGAGAGGATGCATTTTAAGCAAATTATTATTAAAATCATGCATACATATGAGTATGGAAATAAATTTGAATATATGTCTGAATAATAATAAAAAAAAAAATGAGACGAAATTGTGGTGACTACTAGTATATGTTTGACTAATGTTTTTTTCCAAATATCTTTACGATAAAGAAGTATTGTTATTTAACGCATTCGAATGTGACCGGGGCAGTAGTTCATTCATACAATTATAATAAAATTACTTGCGACTGCAAAACAAATCGTGCCAAAGTGAACGCTGTGTCATATGTCACCGTGACGTCAATATCAAATATCTCCGCACATTTAAGACGCTCAAACTTTCGACAGTAAGTCACCCCACTCGGCTCACTGGTTCGCAATTTGCATTTTTCATAAACGCTAATTAAATCAATCAAAATGTTTGAGCTCAAAAAGAAAACAAAAAAAGCAAATGGATAATAAACACGTTTTATATTTACTTTTAAAAGATTTTTATTTCGAAAGATTTGTAGAATATACGAAAAGCTATTTTTTGAAACTCTCGCACCCGACTTCCGGAGAGATTCAACATGGTCGCCGGCATAAAAACACGTTTTGTTATTTCATAGCCGAAAGAAATGTTTGACGAAAATACTGAAAGAATCTCACGCGTTATCTATAAAGTTCTCTATAGAATTACGTTCTCTATGAGGCATAATATTAATTATTTTTACCTTTTATAGTTACAAACCCCTGATGAGCCCCCCCCCCCCCCCCTATCAAACTTATTTATTTATTTGTAATTAGGCCTACAACTATTTTCAGCACAATTGACAATATCATGACATGAGCACAACATGGAAATATAGCAGTGCTCAGATGATCAATGGTTTCGCGCACAGAAGGCGCTGATGGACTGTTTACAAGCAAGCCCCTTTCGGCGTTATATTGACGTTTTAGATTTTTCGCAAATCGCCAACACATGCGACGCGACAGATCACAGCAGAGGCGGAAAAGTCGAGGAAGTAGGCTTGTGGTGTCTTCTGCAGGTACCAGTAGGTATTATCCCCCTTACCCTGCCCCGGATGAGGACCAGTTTCAGAGGGCGACCCCTCAACAAAATCACGGGGGGGGGGGGGGGGGTGATTTCCATTACATATTCAGGCAAGTATAATATTATATCTGCCACTTAAGACAGATTGTAGTGGCTATGGATAAGTCAGCAATATTGACCTTGGAGCCATGACGGCCATAGGGGTGGCTTTGATGCAAGAAATTGAACAGACGCTAATAGCCATAATATCTTCTAATAGGTGTCCTCCGATAAGTATCCTCTAAAAGGTATCAACCTACACTGCATCACCAGGTTCTAGGTATCCTCAACTAGTACATCACCATGTCATGGGTATCCTCCAATACCCAGATGGGCACAAGAATCGAATGTGAAGTCACCCATTCGCTCAATTGTTCGATAGCACGATTGCTCAATCAGATTTGAGTCGTTCGAGCAATACTTGTTCCTGCTCGATTGACTCTTGGTCTTAGGAATAAAAAAGAACGTCTTTATACACGGGGGAGATAACTCTCTATGGGTACGTACAGATTACGTGACATGGTTGAGGACAGAGAATGGAACTTGAGATAGCTAGAACTAGATGGAATGCTAAGTAGTCAGAATAGCACCACGTATTACTATTATAAGTAACATTCCGGGGAATCCGAACTCTTTTCGGCAGTATGGGGTGGGTTTTGGTGATTTGGGCGTGACTGTAAGCTCTATTTTGGTAATTAGATTTACTTTCATTCAGTAGAACGCACCCCCAGAACATATCCTCAATCTTTAACAAGCCTACCAGCCACATAACAACCACGTGCTACCATAGAAACCAAGATGCCGGCCTCCAGTAAACAAAATGGACGACGGAAACACGTATCCTCCAACAGCACGCGCTGCGCATGTACACTGCCACCACCTATCGCCATGGGGATGACGTCTAAGATGGCCGCTAATCCGGGCAACTATGAGAATCAAGCATGACGTAACCGGGTCACGTGACTATGACGTCACACGAGATCCATCTGATCAATTGGGGTTTAATGACACTGTCTGAAAGAACCACTGAGCAAAGGCAGGCAACTACCGCACTCTCCAACGTATTAACCCTTTACCTAACATGAAAATCAGACGAAACTTGCCAACAAAATTTTTGAATAACTAATTTTTTTCGTCTCAAAAAACATAGGTTATGACTCCTCTTTGGAACGCGCACGACGAGCACATTCCAAAGTGGGGTCATAACCTATGTTTTTGAGACAAAAAATGAAAAAAGTAATGAAAATTAATTGGCGATTTTTGTGAATAGCGCTGACCGGTTTTTGCCGTTACGTTGGGTTAAGGTTTAACCCAGCAGGAGCAGGGATAGCATCAGTTGAAGGAAAGTGTACCGTCGTTGTAATAATAATAATAACACTGACCGCCGCTGATTTGTCGCGGTTCTCGGCAATCTCGGGTGAGAAGGCCTTGGCCACCCCTGTGCCTCAACTGCCTCCCTATTCCCACGCTTCTCCTCTCCTCCGAACACGCGGAGACGAACTGCTTGATGACATCCCTTGCCCCATTCTTCCCAATCTCTCCGATTAGCATATAACTCTCTTTTGATTCACTCACTAATCACATGTCCTCCATTCTCACATCCCACTTCCCCATTATACTTCCAGTGAATCTTATTCTTTTAGACAGGCCACCCAAAGACCTTTTTGACCCCCCCACCCTCTCGGCAGTTAGGGTTACCATCCTCCATGGCTCTTTCTCTGACGATTTGTTTTACCTTCGTCTAGGTTGCCCCTACATCTAGGTCCGAGATCTCCAATGAGAAGTTCTCTATTCGCTCCCTCAGTTGGACCATCCACCCTGTCTTGTTATTTGAGTTGAAAATACCCTGGAACATTATTTTACACCATCGGTCGGCTGTCGGGGAGATTTGTGACCTGCGATTCAGTAAACAGCGCCATCGTGCTCACACATGGACAATCGGAATGATATATTATTATTATTATTATTATTATTATTATTATTATTATTATTATTATTATTATTATTATTATTATTATCTTTTTTTGGGGGGGGGGGGGGGGTACGAAGGTCCACTCCTAATTTACACGCCAGACTGTTCGTACATGAATCCATAGTATTGTCAAAGTTGAAGTCATACCTGGAGATATCTGAAGAATATAATAGCATTGTTCATTGGTCAGTTCCCATGCAACCAAAATATTTTTTCAAGCTAATGTACAAAACTGATTAAACAAATAAAGTTCACGTTATCTTAACAGGTTCGTTCACTTAAAGGTATTTTGCAAAGTGTACCTGACCTGCAAACATCACGCCCATGAACAGAGAGAAGCAAAGATAAGGGCAAACTTAAAAGTGAAGGTAACGTATAAATTTATCATAATCCATATCCCCCACCCTTAATATTTAGGTGTTTGAAATGGGGATGGGTGAATTTTCGGTTCAATTCAGGTTTTTTGCGATAAACTAAAAAACCGGACCGCAAGTCCCAATAGAACCGGTGTGACAGGAATGATAGTCCGTAGGAACGTTAGTCCCTCTGGACTATTATTCCGCGGAATTATAGTCCTAGGTCTAACATTCCTAGGAATGTTAGACCTAGGACTATAATTCCGCGGAATAATAGTCCAGAGGGACTAATTTTACTACGGACTATCATTCCTGTCACACCGGCCAAACAGTTTTACTGTGTTTGTACATAAACTTAACAAACTGCCTTTGAAGACGCGAGCTGGACTAATGGCGCCTATGGACTCTTGCCACGTAGTCTATCCGGCAAAGGGGCAATATGCGTCGTGTTCTCGTTGTCACATTTTCTCCCATATTGACTCGTCCACCGGACGTCCACCGGACTCTACCGATCGGACGTCCACCGGACGAGCCAATAAGGGAGAAAATATGACAATGAGAACATGACATCGATTAACCCTTTACCCAACGTAACGGCCAAAACCGGCCAGCGCTATTCTCAAAAATCGCCAATTAATTTTCATTATTTTTTTCATTTTTTGTCTCAAAAACATAGGTTATGACCCCTCGTTGGAACGAGCTCGTCGAGCTCGTTCCAACGAGGGGGTCATAACCTATGTTTTTGAGACAAAAAATGAAAAAAATTAGTTATTCAAGAATTATTTTTGCAAGTGTCGTCTGCTTTTCACGTTAGGTAAAGGGTTAAATCAATTTTATTCATTTGTTACCCTAATTTATATTTTGCTCTGGCTCAATAGGCTTAGCTACTATATTTATTTATTTATTTATTTATTTATTTATTTATTTATTTATTTATTTATTGGTGCTTAAGGTCACATACTTATGCACAATGGCTAATCGTGACCGTGACAGTTTTTACGGATGGAGAAAGCCGGAGTTCCCGAAGAGAACCACCGAGCATCGACGAGCAACTGTCATCTCCTCAACATTCTAACTCTGTTCAAGCTTCCCTCAAGCAGGGTTACAGCAACTGAAGACGTGCACCAGCGACGTGCAGTACGCCTTAGTCAGGGACGTGGCGAGAGGTGTCCGATTGGAGGGTTGTAGAGTAGTGAATTTCCACCCCCCCCCCCCCCCCCCCTAGTTGAAAATTCACTACCGAGAAAAATTTTGAACATGAAGCCATGAAAGGGTTCATAAAATTGATTTTAGTAACTGAAATGTCAACACATTTATGATAGAATTATCAGGTTATTATTATTTGGTATTCTTCTGGGAATTGAATATGTGCTAAACAAATGCTCAAGCTTAGAACTTTGAGCAATTCACACTGTCCTAACATTAAATCAAATTTTATGCAGGAATGATCAGTTTTCAATGTTTCATCATTTTGTAACTATGAATGACCGAATTATCACAGGATAACGATTTTACGTGATGTGATTTTCTTGAAGTGCATTTCGAGGATTTTTGTTGTTGTTACAATAAGTATAAGGTACTATAGAAATCTCGTACCAATTGACATCATGCATACTGATGAAGCTCGATATTGCGTTCACTGTAGCTGTACACAGTAATAGTTGGAATTTTTGCCGATTTGAAACCCAGTTGGAAGTTTGGGAAGTAAAGGAGATATCAGCATCACCAAAGAAGCTCTAAAGTCCAGATGGATGGAATTTACAACTACTCATGACTTGCCCTTCCAATTTCCAACTATAGGAAATTTTGGCCAGGATTGGGGGGGGGGGGGGGGGGGGGGGGGGGGGGGTGACGATGGTGGTATTAGCTTTCCCTCTTTACGTAATGGCCACAACTGACCGGCGCTTCGCAATTAAGACAAATCCTGTTTCTAACGTAATAAATTATTTTTTCCATTCTTTGTTTCAATTTTTGCCAGCAAAACAAATGAAGCGAATGATCTCCTCTGGAACGCGTTGATCGAGCTCGTTGTACTGAAGGGTCGTAAGTCATGTTCTTTGTGACAAAAATGAAAATTTGTAGTTATTCACGAAGTTACTAAGTTGTATTGTAATTTTCATTTTGGGTAAATTGTTAAAGCTGAAAATTTTAACTAGCCCTTTCTCGACCCCCCCCCCCCCCCCATAACATTGGATAAACTGGCCTTCACCTGTCCTCCTGTAAACCGATAAACCGAAAAGAAGCAATTTCAACTAACCCCCCCCCCCCCCCCCCCCCCCCTCGCTACAATGGGGAAACATCGCGTATCGGGCTTCTCGAACTGGACCGATATGGCAGTGTTGTATTGGGGGTATATTATTAGTTACACAGTTTGTTGGTAGCCTAATGTGGTATATATGGTGTCAGTTAATTCCGTATTGGACTCGAAGCTCGAGTCCAATATGGAATTAACTGACACCATATATACCATATTAGGCCACCAACAAACTGTGTAACTAATAATATCTTACCGACTGCTGCGTCGATGCACAGAACTAATAACAACAGCGATCAAAATTAAATGAGAGAATTCTCACAACGTGTTCACGTGTCTTTGCCTTGTTACAATTTGTGGGAGAGTGCCCATAAATTGTAACAAGGCAAATTCATACATACCAAACAGTTTCATTTCCAAGGTAACATGACACACATCCACAGAATATGAAGCCTTTTAAGTTGCCTAACCTGCACTTCAGACCAAGTATGGGCTTCCAACACTCAATCTTTCAACTTGAAGCGTTTATCGCTGGCGCCATTTTGAATAATCAATGAACAAAGGGGAGATTGCCCATAGCTGTCAGTGTATATTGATGTTGACAGACAGTATATGGTTTCATATGCAGTCTGCATGTGACGTCTTTGAACCAATGAAATTCCCAGATACTTGTATGAGGTAAGATATAATACTATATATGACTGCTAGTCTACAGTTAGAAGAACAGTTGCTACTTTTATCTACCAAAATTTATTCCATTATGTGAGTACTAATTGAAGGTCATTTGGTGTATTGCTTGATGGGCCGTTATGGTAGCATAGGATGAACGGTCTGTACTCCTGTTGGTCCATTATCACTTATTTGCTTTACTAACCCATCGAATGTGTTATATCATCGGGTTGTTGCTATTGGCAGCACGAAATATGGACCAACGGGGACTTGGAGACTGATGACACAATGGTGGTTTGGGGACTGATACAGTGCTGGGCTGGGAACGTTTGAGGACTAAGAATAAGTATGGTTTGGGGACGACTGTTGAGAACTGAATATAGTGGCAATTTGGGGACTGTTGGGGACTGAAACAGTTGTGAGTTGGGAATTCAATATAGTGATGGTTTGGGGACAGATGAAGACTATGCTGGCGTGGTACAGTTGGAGACTACTGGAGACCAAAGAGAGTGACGATTTAGGGACTGTTGTGGATTGAAGATATTGGTGACTTGGGAACTGATGACCGTTGTGCTTTAGGGACTGCAGGCAGTGTTGTTTTGTGGACTGCTGGGCACTGAATATAGTGGTTATTCGGAGACTGTTGGTCAGTCTGTTGTAGGTTGTTGTAGTTGTCAGTGTTGTAGTTGTTTTAGTGATTGTATTGGTGGATGTTGTAGTGTGCTTGGTATAGTAATGGTTCCTGCAGTAGTTGCAGTGGTCAATGTTGTAGTTGTTAGTCTTGTAATTGTAGATTGCTTCGTAACTCTGGTGGTTGGTGTTGAAGTGGTTCGTATAATAATGGTCGATGTATTAGTTGTAGTGGTTGTTTCTGTTATAGGTGGTTTAGTCATTGTAGTGGTTTTGTTATTCTGATTGGTATAGCAGAGGACGATGAAGTGGTAGCCGAGGGGACTTTTGTAGTTGTTAGTGCTGTGGTCGTTAGTCATTGTAGTGGGTTGTGTTGTAGTGGTTGGTATAGTAGTAGCTGGTGTAGTAGTATTGTAGTTGATGTAGTAGAGGTTGGGGTAGTGATTGTGGTGGTCGTTGACGTCGTAATGGTTAACAAGGTTGTTAGTGATTGCGCTGGTTGGTGTTGAAGTTGGTTTAGACATTACAGTGGTTGTTGAATTGGTTGATGTGGTGGTGATGGATAATATAGTCCTTATTGGTGTTGTAGTCACTTATGTAGCAAGTGTGGGTGCAGTAGTGATTGATGGTGCAGTAAACATTGGTGTAGTAGCCGTGGACCTGAAGAACTGTATGTGTATCACAAGCGGTTCTTCAGCTTCCCTAATGATAACTACCACTATACCATCAACCACGAGAGCACCTACCAATAAACACAACTTCCACAACAACCACAACCACAACTACACCAACCACTACAACAACTGAACCCTCCAATACAACACCACCCTTGACAATATCATCAAAGTAAGCTACAAGCACAACCACTACTACACCCACTACTTCAATATCAACTACCACAGCATCTAAAACAACTACAACACCAACTACCTTATCTACTACCACACTAACCTTGACAAAACCAACAACTACGACACCGACAACAGTTCTGTCATAACAATACCTACAACACCAACAACTACAATACCAACTACTACTTTATCTACAACTTCAACAATCAATACAGCTACTATACCAACAATAACGACAAAAACAGTCCCCAAAAGGGGTTCCATAAAGGGATTTTATAAGTTGTATTCCTGAGTGGGATTCCAAGATCCTATACTGATTCTGGTAGTTTTACCGTCGGCTTCCATCTTGTCTTCAACTATCTTTCCTATGATTTACCTCTATTGTTGTCATCCAATACTGTAGTCTTCTTCCAGTAATAGACGAATAGATCAGGATGGACAGAAACAATAGTATAGATAGAAGCAGAGGATTCTGAAAGAATCCGAACGACTAAAAGTCGTCGGTCTATTTAGATAATTCTATCCAAGGTTTCTGCAGTAATCTTATACAAAGATACGCGTTTAATAGCACTATTCGTATAAAACCAAAATCGGGAAATCCAAGTCCCTTTTGGTGGTTTGGGGTTGTTTTTTGGTGATCTGGAAGGGTTGTTGGATTGTTTGTAGTAATTATATTTACTCCTATTCAATCGAATATACTCTCGGAACAAACCCCCCTTTTCCATTGTAGGTCTTCCAAGCCCATATAATCGCGTGCTAACAAAGAAATCAAGGTGGCGGCAGGCACTATACAAAATGGACGACGGAAACACATGTTCCTCCAACAAAACGCACTGTGCATGTGCACAAACACCACCCACGTATCACTATGAGAATGACGTTAAGCGGGCAACCATGACAACTAAACAAGACGTAACTGGTTCACCCGATATGACTCCACCTCCGGTGTCCGGGCAGGGACGTGGCGTCAGGATCACCTCCCCCCCCAATCCTGGCCAAAATATCCTATAGTTGGAAATTCGGAGGGCAAGTCACGAGTAGTTGGAAATTCCATTCTTTCTGGGTTTTAGAGCTTCTTTGGTGATGCTGATGTCTCCTTTACTTCCCAACATTCCAACTCGGGTTCAAATCGGTAAACATTCCAACTGTTACTATTTACAACTACAGTGTAGTGAGTGTACGCAATATCCAACTTCATAAGTATGCACGAATCAGACACAGTTTTAAGGTTTTTGTCGCATCTCCATTCTGTTAGCAATTGAAAATATGAATAGCTTTTGTCATTTAAATTTAGTTTTTATTCAACCTCAGCTGATTTGGTAATTCGTGATTACAGTGCGATAACATTGCCATCATTTGTGAAGCTTTACCAAGGCTGTTCAATAAATTCGAAAAGACAAAGTCGAAGTAAGCTATCATATTGCCATTTCACGAGTGAATGTCTGTTAGACTGAGTCTGTCATTTTTAGCTTAACTTGACAAAGTCAAGATAAACTATCGCCATCACGCGTGCGGAAGTCAGCGAGTCTGTCAGTCTTTTCACATTTACTCTAGCATAGGCTACATCCCGTAGTTCTTGTCATCACAAAATTCCATATGCAGGTTCGAGGTCTTGCCTAGATGAGAACGTCCCATTTTGGTCGCGATCGGTCGACCGTGACGGCTGCCCGAGCCCGAAACCTAAAAACTTTTAGCATTGTCTATAGGTCATATTTATGAAGGGATTCCATTGTAGCTAAGTAGGATGACTCCGTATAATGTCTGGATGAGAACGTCCCCTTTGGTCGGGATCGGTCAACCGTGACGAAGCCAGAAAACTTCTAGCACAGTCTACAGGTCGTATTTATGAAAGGATTTTATTGTAACTTCGTAGAATGACTCTACACAATGTCTAGTCTAGAACATCCTTTGTTGGTCGGCTTCAGTCCACCATGACGGCTGGAGGGACGTGTAACCAAGATTCCTTTAGCACAGGCTACAGCTTGCATTTATAAAGGGAGGGGATTCCATCACGCGTGCGGAAGTCTGTTACTCTGTTAGTCTGTGAGTCTGTTCACATAATAATAATAATAATAATAATAGATATTTATATAGCGCTCATTTCACAATAATAAAAAGTTCCATGGCGCTTTACAAGTAAAATCATGGTTACATGTGACAGTACTTCTGTACTGTAGATTTGCATAGTGCTACGCGGAAATCACTCCGAGTATGGTTTACCAAAAAGATAGGTTTTCAGTACCGATTTGAAAGCACTTGGCGCAGTCTGTCGCACTGAAATGGGTAGCTCATTGAAAAGCCTAGGTGCACTATGAGAGAAGGAGCGGCCACCATGTGATACCAAGTTGCAGGTAGTCTCTTCAAGCAAGTCATGCATAGAAGACCTTAACGTGCGTTTAGGCTCATACGGAACCACTAGGTCGCTTATATAAGCCGGGGTCAGATCACAGCAGCGAGCCCTGTGTGCAAAAAGTAAGACCTTGAACTGAATCCGTGATGAAATAGGAAGCCAATGAAGATCTTTCAGGACTGGAGTTATGTGTTGGCGCCGCTTCGTCAGTGAGACAATACGGGCAGCTGTGTTCTGTATTTGTTGCAACCTTTGTATCTGCTTGCCTGGAAGCCCATACAACAATGAGTTGCAATAATCTAAGCGTGATGTGATAAATGCATGCACCAGGCACACTGCAGCCTTCTTCGTCAAAATTTTTCGAGAGCGACCCAGTTTACGGAGGTACCAGTTGGCAGACTGACATATTTTGGTAATATGATCAGCCATAGTTAGGTGTCTGTCGAAATAGACACCTAAATTCCGAACCTTAGTTGACGGATTAATCACTACATCACCAACCATGAGCCGTGGCAGAGTGTCTGGTGCGGGTCTGAATCTTGAGGAAAATACTATCAGCTCAGTTTTTTCGTCATTTAATTTAAGTTTGTTTTGTAGCATAAATGCTCTCACTTCCTTAATACAGTTTTCGAGACGCATAAACTGTGTGGCTGTATCTTCATAATCAATGGGGTTAAATTCTACATATAACTGGGAGTCGTCAGCGTAAAAGATGCACTCAATACCGTGTGAGCGAATAATGGCGCCCAGAGGCTGCATATAAAGGGTGAATAAAATTGGGCCGAGAACGGAACCCTGGGGTACCCCAAATTCAAGTGAGGCTATTTCAGATTTGTTGCCATCAACGGTAACACACTGGGTTCGGTTACTCAAATAAGATCGAAACCAATCTAGTGCTGATCCTTCTATTCCTAGCTGAGAAAGTCGTTCAAAAAGAATTTCATGGTCAATCGTGTCGAATGCGGCTGAAAGGTCAAGTAGCACCAACGCAACACCTTTTTTGTTGTCAATAGATTCCAAAACCGCATTTTGGACTGAGAGAAGGGCAGTCTCTGTTGAATAACCAGGTCTATATGCAGACTGCTTAGGGTCAAGTAAACAATTATCGTCCAAATGCGCACGCAGTTGTTGTGCAATGACTTTTTCTATAATCTTGGAGATAAAAGGAAGATTCGAGACCGGGCGATAATTTTTCAGCATTGTGGGATCAAGAGATGTTTTTTTAAGAAGTGGGGTAACGAGCTGTTTTCAGACTAGGCGGTAGATAGCCAGAACTCACTGAGTTGTTAACAATTTCTGTAATGCTGCCAATGAGTACGGGAAGAGATGTTTTAAGGAGTGTAGTTGGTATCGGATCCAGATCACAAGTTTTTGATGGTGAAGACATTATGATTTTTTGAACAGTCTTCTCTGAAACCGTGTGAAAATGAGTTAGTTTTGAGGATGGGTTGACAGTTTGAAAGGGCTGGTCAGGTTGCCTATTCTCCGTATCTGACTTATCCAAAGACTCCCTGATGTTTTTAATCTTTGTGATAAAAAACTCTGAGAACGCATTTGCGACCTCTGTTTTGGAAAGATGATCGGAGAAATTATGGGTTTCTTTGGCTTCCAGTGACTTTAGGATCTTGAAGAGCTGTTTTTGGTCAGATTCACAAGCGGAAATTTTCTCACTCAAATATTGCTTTTTTAGGTGGTTTATCAAGTTTTTAACTTTTTTACATTGTTGTTTAAACAACTCATGATGCACAGTCAACTTAGTTTTACGCCATTTCCGTTCGAGTTGATGGCGCAAACGCTTAGCCGACCGTACTGCAGAATTGATCCAGGGACGAATGGCTTTTAGAGTAAAGGTTCTTGATAAAATGGGGGCCATTTCATCAAGTACATTCCTCAACTTGACATTGTATGATTCTACTTTTGAGTTTAAATCGTTGCCTGAAGTTTTTCGCATACAATCGGTAATACACTGCATAAAATTATTGATGTCAAGATCCCTAAGTTTTCTGAAAGAGACAGTTCTTTTCTGCAGAGATGCCTTCTTGATAGACAAAATACATTCAACAAGAAAGTGATCTGACAAGGATAAGTCATGAATTCTAGTTGAAGATATGATGTTGTCAGTATTCCTGGAAATAATGGGATCCAGCGTGTGACCTAAATTATGGGTCGGTTCATTTACATGCTGTTTGAGGTCCAAAGAACCAAGAAGATCCATAAATCGTTGGGTGTCTGTGTTGGTCGCCTTATCGAAGTGAAAGTTTAAGTCCCCAACTAACACTATCCGGTCAGTCTCGGGACAGATGTTGTGGAGAAAGGGATCAAATTCTTCGAAAAACATGGCACTAGTTATATGTCTTTTCTTACTGGGAAGCAGTCTGTAGACTATTAAAAGCCTGAAAAATGACTTTCCATCAGCGGATATGAGAATATCCATGTGTTCGAATGTTGAAAATACAGTTTTTGAAGTTTTAGAGGTCACCGTGAGGTTTTCTTTGAACAGAAAGCCCACCCCACCACCTCTAGACATCCGGGGTACATGCTTGAAAAGATACCCTGTTGGTGTTAAACAGCTAATTACATCATCATCGTGCTGGTGTAACCAGGTCTCTGTTATTGCGAGACAGTCTAGATCCTGATCGAGAACAAAATCGACAATAGCATCTGTCTTTTCTCTCACGGACTGGGCGTTAATTGTTCCTAAACTGAAGGATGAGTGTCCTTGTCTATAACCATTAAGGTTAACTGAGTCGGTGGAATGAGTGTCATTTAAACGCTTAGTAGTTGAAATTGCTATGAGGTTCTTCCAGTTCACACCTGTTTTACCTTTTTGTGGATGAATACCACGCGTGTTTCTAACAACTGGTATGTGTCTTTTACCACCCCCTCTTTTTCCACGGTGAGTTGGACAAAAAGGAGCTACATCTTGCAAGCTAACAATCTGTTTCCATATATTGGTGTTTAACCTGCTTGGGACTAAAACAGAAGACCTCAGTTGGAGCAATTCATATTTGCTATATACTATTGGCATAATTGGTAAGGAAAGTGTTAACAAGCAAAACACATTAACTGCTGCAGTGGCTGGCTGTGAGAATGTCAATTGTGCAATCATCCAAGATACTTCAATGGTTGAGCTTATAACAGTGCAATCAGTCACCCACAGTACAAACAATGGTTTATAAGAAAAATAATAAGGTAGTGAGTTGGTCTCAGTAACTGTCTCTATCAAGATGAACAGGAACAAAAGCCAGTATAAGGTGTGAAGAAAATCCATCATGTATGAATGAACACAGAGTCAAAAATACAGCCAATTTTTACAAAGTTTTTGTTCTTAAAATCCATATAAGTCGGCATTCCATGAACAAAACATATAAATTTAAACATAATCTGATCCAACAGAGTTTCTAGAATAATCCAATCCAAAAATATGTGCAGAAGTCACAGTAATAATTTTGAAAAACTTGAAAAATGTCAAGAGCAGGTTTTTGTGGCTGCCAGTAAAACAGCGCTCACGTTTTTTGTGGCTGCCAGTAAAACAGCGCTCACGTACCCTGAACATTTTCCTTCAACACAGGCTACACCCGCAGTTTTTGTCTGATCGTCACGACATTTCATATGCAGGTTTGGGGTCATGTCAAGATGAGAACGTCCCCTTTTGGTCGCTATCGGTCAACCGGTATGGCTGTCCGATCCCAGAACCCAAAACAAAAACCATTAGCACAGTCTACAGGTCATATTTAATATGGAGGGATTTCATTGTAACTTGGTAGGATGACTCCGGATGATGTCTAGATGAAACCTTCCCCATTTGGCCGCGATCTGTCAACCGTGACGACTGCCCGAGCCCAAAACCCGTAAACCTTTTTTGTAACTTGGTAGGCTGGCTTCATATAATATCTAGATGAGAACATCCCCTTTTGGATGTGATTGGGCAACTGTGACGGCTACAGGGGCCCGTCATTTCACTGAAGCGCAAAAACCTTTAGCACAGTCTACAGGTCATATTTATGAAGGGATTTCATTGTAACTTGGTAGGATGACTCCACATAATGTCTAGACGAGAACATCCCCTTTTGGTCGCGATCATTCAGCCTCGATGGCTGTCCGAGCCCCAAAATCTTTAGCATAGTCCATAGGTCGTATTTATATAAGGATTTCATTGTGACTTGTTAGGTTGACTCCATATAATGCCTAGATGATGACATCCCCTTTTGGTCGTGGTTGATCAACTGTGACGGCTACAGGTGCCCGAAGCCCGAAAACCTTGAGCACAGTCTACAGGTCATATTTATGAAGCAAGGGATTTCACTGCAACTTTGTAGGATCACTCCAGGTGATGCCCGGATGAGAATTCCCCTTTTGGTTACGATCATTCAACCTCGATGGCTGCCCGAGCCCGAAACCCGAAACATTTAGCACAGTCTACAGGTCATATTTATGAAGGGATTTCCTTGTAACTTGGTAGGTTGACTTCATATAATGTCCAGATGAGAACGTTCTCTTTTGGACACGATTGAGCAACTGTGACGGCCACAGGGGTCCGAAGCCCGAAAACCTTTAGCACAGTCCACAGGTCATCTTTATGAAGGGATTTCATAGTAGCTTGGTAGGATGACTCTTTATAATGTCTAGATGAGAACGTCCTCTTTGGTCGCGATCATTCAGCCTTTATGGCTGCCCGAGCCCAAAAACTTTTAGCATAGTCTATAGGTCGTATTTATGAAAGAATTTCATTGTAACTTGTTAGGTTCACTCGATATAATGCCTAGATGATGACATCCCCTTTTGGTGGTGATTGGTCAACTGTGACGGCTACAGGTGCCCGAAGTCAGAAAACATTTAGCAAGTCTACAGGTCATATTTATGAAGGGATTTCATTGTAACCCGATAAGTTGACTTCTTATAATATCTAGATGAGAACGTCCCCTTTGGGACGTGACTAGGTAACTGTGACGGCTACAGGGACCCGAAGCCCGAAAACCTTTAGCAAAGTCTACAGGTCACATTTATGAAGGGATTTCATTGGAGCTTGGTAGGATGACTCCAAATAATGTCTAGATGAGAACGTCCTCTTTTGGTCGCGATCATTCAGCCTTGATGGCTGCCCGAGCCCAAAACCTTTAGCATAGTCTATAGTCATATTTATGTAAGGATTTCATTATAACTTGTAGGTTGACTCGATATAATGCCTAGATGATGACAACCCCTTTTGGTGGTGATTTTTCCACTGTGACGGCTACAGGGGCCCGAAGCCCGAAAACCTTGAGCACAGTCTGCAGGTCATATTTATGAAGGGATTTCATTGTAACTTCGTGGGATCTCTCCAGATGATGCCCAGATGAGAATATCCCCTTTTGGCTGTGATCATTCAATCATGCTGGCTGCCAAAGCCCGAAAACATTTAGCAAAGTCTACAGGTCATATTTATGAAGGGATTTCATTAGAGTTTGGTAGCGTAGGATGACTCCAAATAATGTCTAGATGAGAACGTCCCCTTTTGGTCGCGATCATTCAGCCTTGATGGCTGCCTGAGCCCAAAACCTTTAGCATAGTCTATAAGTCGTATTTATGGAAGGATTGTATTGTAACCTGTTAGTTTGACTTCATTTTATGCCTAGATGATGACACCCCCTTTTGGTCGTGATTGGTCATCCGTGACGGCTTCAGGGGCCCGAAGCCCGAAACCCTTGAGCACAGCGTACAGGTCATATTCATGAAGGGATTTCATTGTAGCTTCGTTGGATCACTCCAAATGATGCCCAGATTAGAATGTTCCCTTTTGGTTGCGATCATTCAACCCTGATGGCTGCCCGATCCCAAAGCCCAAAAACCTTTAGCACAGTCTAAAGGTCATATTGATGAAGAGATTTCATAGTAACGTGGTACGTTGACTTCATACAATGTCTAGATTAGAACGTCCCTTTTTGGACGCAATTGGGAAAGTGACGGCGGATACAGGGGCCTGAGGCCCGAAAACCTTTAGCACAGTCTACAGGTCATATTTATGAAATGATTTCATTGTAACTTGGTGGGATGACTCCAAATAATGTCTAGATGAGAACGTCCCCTTTTGGTCGTGATCATTCAGCCTTGGTAGCTGCCGGAGCTCAAAACCCAAAAACCTTTAGCACAGTTTATAGGTCGTATTTATGTAAGGATTTCATTGTAACTTGTTAGGTTAACTCCATATAATGCCTAGATGATGACATTCTCTTTTGGTCGTGATTGGTCAACTGTGACGGCTACAGGGGCCCGAAGCCCGATAACGTTGACCACAGTCTACAGGTCATATTTATGAAGGGATTTCATTGTAACTTCATAGGATCACTCCTGATGATACCGAGATTACAACGTCCCCTTTTGGTCGCGACCATTCAACCATGACGGCTTCCCGAGCCCAAAACCCGAAAAACTTTAGTACAGACTACAAGTTGTATTTGTGAAGGGATTTCACTGTAACTTAGTAGAATGACTTAGTACAATGTCCAGATGAGGACGTCCCCTTTAGTAGCAATCGGTCAACCGTCATAGCGACACAGGCCTGAAGCCCTTTTGCACAATCTACATGCCTTATTTATGAAGGGATTTCAATGTAACTTGAAAGGATGACTCGTTTTGGAATAATTTCACTGTAACTTGGTAACTTTTGTTGATATACGTTAACTGTGAGGGCCACATACATTGACTGTGAGGTCATATTACCCCACCCCTCCGCCCTTTAGTACAGTGTGCACCTCATATTATTTTTATGGAAAACATAGCATATAGCGAACAGAAATTAACATATTCCCAATTATCACAATTCTTGTCTTATTTCATAATCCTTTCATAAACATTGAATCATTAACCTTTTCATCAAACAAAACACACAGACAAGTTAAGCTACAGTCTCATTGACACTTTCATTTTTTGGAAGTGATTTCATTGCAAATTTGTAGGATAACTTGGTATGTTATCGAGATGCAGTGGCGGCGCCAGAAATTTTTTTGTGGGGGGGGGGGGGGGGGGGGGGGGGCAACTAGGGGGGCAGACTCCCATGAAGGGGGGCAAATACGTAAAGGATCATATCACTACTTTGTTATGAGGTAGTCCAAACTTGGACCCAAAGTCCGTAATATACTTTTTTGGTTTGGTACGTCCTGTGGACGTACCAAACCAAAAAATTATATTACGGACTTTGGGTCCAAGTTTCGACTAAATGTAATGGTAATTAGCGGTCCTCCTTTCAAAAAATCCTGGATCCGCGTCTGGTGGGTCTGTGCGTGAGAGAGAGAGAGAGAGAGAGAGAGAGAGAGAGAGAGGGAGACTCATAATGCCCGTCTGTCATAATGCGAAATCCATGAATTTTTTTAGACATGCCTTTGTTGGCTCATAACTTAATTATAACTTATAAGTATCTTCATCCGAGTCTTTAAATCTCTACTGCCTGGATGTGTTCATCAGCTAGCCTGAGGCTTTGGGCTAAGTGTGTATGGGAAATTATTGGGAATAAAAAAAGAGAGGGGTGTGTGTGTGTGTGTGAGAGAGAGTGACTGAATGTGTTTGTGTGTGAGGGTGGATGGAAATGCATGCGAGATGGTTGGGGGATGCAAAGCCTTCGTTTGGGGGTGCAGTGGTGATATTTCTGCCACAGTTGGCTATAAAGTAGCCATGACTAGATTTAAAGAAAATTCGTCAACGTTTAACTCAAGAAATAATTGGTGAAAAAACACATTCAGTTTATAAGGGCAAAATTTGATACAAATTATTAAGGTCCCACAATTATACACATTTCAGTGACGAGAGAAATCCTGTCCTGAGCAGGAATATCCGTCAGCAGCATTGAGGTGTTAATTTCACAGTCGCGAACAATCAGGTTTACACCCTCTTTCGGTGAACACTCCAATCAGTCATATCCGCGACGCCCCTGTCTGGACCACCCAGCTGAAATGATATTTATTTTAATTTTTTCAGAATGTTGGTAACATGAGATTTTTTAAAATTGACAAAAATATAATTTTCAACTGATTTTTAATTGAGAATTAGGCAAAAATAAACAAAAAATAAATACACCATACTAACAAGGTCAGTACTTGGAGTCACTTTTGGAATCAAACATGCAGACTCCTGCCAGAATCAAGTAAAAAATAAATAAATGGATCAAAATGGATTGGATTGTTTTGTCATTTTTAGCTTACTCCAATGGTACAAATCAGGGGAATAATTTAAACATATTTTACTTACGTCAGATCAGGGGAAAATGGGGTTGGACATATCTTGGGCCTTCATTCATACTTTCATGGACATTATCTGTTCTGGATGATGTTTTTAAGATTTTTGAATCCTCATTTTGGAAACAGGAAGTGAAACTAACCTTTTGGGGTAATAAAAAGTTGTAACAAGTACCTGGAATCATTGGTGGAATCAAACTAATCAGCGAGCTATACTTCTTATTATGATGTTTGTCAACACAATTCATAATTTCAGTGGGGAAAGCGGGGGTGGGTATCTGAAAATGGCAGTAGAAAAGAAATTGCACAAGGTGGTGGGTTGGTGTAAAAAAAGGCTAAACCGATAAATGGGACATAACGTCTGCAAATTGTCTATTGCTCCTCCCAACCCCCCCAACCCCACCCCGGTAAATATTTTATTTATTCACAAATTTTCGAAAAATCTTCAGATTTTTAAACTTTAATCGCTACTGATAAATGTACCCGTCACATCATCACAGAATGCCTCGATAAAGTACTTGGAGTATTTTGTCAGTCGGGACTTGAGCTTAACTCTTAATCCACGGAGTATTTCCAAGATATTTTTCATCAAATCTAGTTATGGCTGCTATAAAGCAGCCATGACTAGATTTAAGGAAAATCATCTATGATTAACTTAAGAAATAATTGGAGAAAAAACACATTTAGTTAATATGGGCAAACTTTGATATAAATTATAAATGTCTCACAATCATACGTATTTCAGTGGCGAGAGAAATCCTGTCCTGGGCAGGAATATCCGCCAGCAGCACCCCGTTTGGTTAACACTCCAATCAGTCATCTCCGTGTCGCCCCTGTCTGGACCACAGAGTTGAAATGATATTTGTTTCTTATTTTTTTCAGAATGTATACGACAGTCGTACTGTTTTTAGGCTTGGTGATATATGGAAATATATCCGAAGGTTTGTCAACTAGTTACTGTTCAAAATACCGCCTTCCCGGACAAGACAGTTGGCCACCAATTCCAGAGTTTGTTGATTTTGCAAACACACTGGATGGCACAATAAGTTCGGCATTCGATCCAAATCAAAACTATTCAACAGATATCCAAATGAAAAACACTTTCGTAACCAAACTTCCTTTTGCCATAATTTACGCGGAATCGATCACTGACATACAGAAAACGATGTTATTTGCAAAGAAAAGAGACATCCGGGTCTCCATACAGTCTTCTGGTCACGATTACATTGGTAGGTCTACTGGAGATGGCACCCTACAACTTAATCTGTCGCGCATGAAAAAGGTTACCATCAACTTGAATTCAACACGAAGCCAAGCAGGGGAGATAACTGCTGAAAGCGGCAACACCTGGCACAAGATATACAGAGAGGTAAGCTTCAGGGCGAAACTTATTTTCGCTGTGTGAACGTAATTGCAACCCCACCACGTTCAGATCCCTTCCATTCAAAACACCAGTAATTTTCACAATTCAATTCACTGGGAGCATTCATACACGGCATTTGTCAAATATATCAGTGAGTAGTATAGGCATTGTGGCGGTACAAACCGGAAGTGTCATAGCGGCCATTTCTTCTCTTCCTTAACAATGCCTATTGTTCTCCTGTTGTTTGGGATTTATTTTGGGCTTTGTCACCATTGTTTATGACAAATAGCGAATGTCAGTGTGTGTGTGTGTGTGTGTGGGTTTGTGTGTGTGTGTGTGTGTGGGGGGGTCTCTCTGTGTGTGTGTGTGTGTGTGTGTGTGTGTGTGTGTGTGTGTGTGTGTGTGTGTGTGTGTGTGTGTGTGTGTGTTGTGTGTGTGTGTGTGTGTGTGTGTGTGTGTGGTGTGTGTGTGTGTGTGTGTGTGGGTGGGTATGTGTGTGTTTAAGGTTAAAAATTCGCATTGGCACAGACATTTCCTACTGAAACGTTTTTTTTTTCTTGTAATATGCCGCCTAGAGGTTGTTTTCATTTACTGAACCTTGGTGAGTTTCAAACATGATAAAAATACACCAAATTGATTTACACTAAGTGATGAACTTAGGAAGTGGTTAAACTGACTGGCAATAATTGATGTTATTCATTGATGGGCCCTAATTTAGTCCTTACAAAGATGTTACGTAAGCTGTTGTTTTTTTATAGGCGATGACAGGTCGACTATTCAAAGGTTCATTTAATTTAGAGTTGATTAAATTGAATTCATCTTTTAATATTTTTGCTATTTCAATATTCATTCTGTTGTATGTTAAAGTAAAAGGAACGATGGACCTCCTTTCGCATTTTCCCTCTGATATGTTCATATCAAATGGCCAGAGGGTTTGAATCGTATTGATCCAAAAAGCTTTACGTTTTTTTCTAAAATCATCCGTTTGGTATAATGTGTCTTTAATTGGTGGTTGTTCAGTAGGATGGATTTCGAAATCGTCTAAAGAATGGCCAGGAAGGCTAAAATGTTGTGCTACTGGGGTATCAGCATTCGGTTTTATATTCTGTTTGTGTCAAGTAGCACGTCCTCGCAAAGGATTTTGACTTTGACCAATGTGCTGCTTCCTACAGCGTTTACAAGTGATAAGGTAAATAATATTTGGTGAATCACAATGGAGGGAGTTACGGATCTGATAATGATTTTTCGTTTTCTCTGTGGAAAATCCCTCTTTCTGATCAGGCATAAGTGTGCAATCTACAGCTAGGCTTTTTTTAATTCAATACTACGCCACTACAATTCTGCAACGGTCTGTCGTGTTCAATTTACAATGGTTCGAAATCAGTAATTTCTGCTGGACTTTCGAGCTGTTTCAGAGGTTTAGATTTCAGGCTACGCAAAAAGCGCAGTGAATACCCCCTCGATCTGAGGGCGCCAGATAGAGTAGAACAAGCCTCGTTGAAATGTACCATATCACTAGAATTGCGGTGGGAACGAATGCTCTGTGATTGATGACACCTTTAAATGTATGTTGAGGATGAAATGAATTTGTGTGCAACAATTTATGTGAATCAGTTGGGTTGAAATATACTTTAATAATCTAAATGACCGGATGTCTGAAAATGCTTTCCCTTATACACGGTCACATCGAGAAAATCAACAGGATTTTCACTGGTAGCAGCTTTTAATTTAATGTTTGGATTATGATTGTTTAAAATATCCAAAAATTCCTCAAAATCTTCTTTTGAATGTTCCCCAATAATAAAAATGTCATCTAAATATCTGAGATATACGAGAGGATTCTTTGCACATTTACTTAAGGCATTTTCCACCCATTCCACAACATAAATACTTGCAAAATTAGGACTGAATCTTTTGCTCATAGGACAACCCATTATTCGAAAAAAATATTCTCCATTCAACTGAAAGTCATTAACTTTTGAACTCTGCTCTAAAAGATCCAAATTTGTTCATCCGGGCGTTTTGCATCCGGATATTTTTCAAATGCATTTTTAACTGATTTAACACCTTTATCAATATCAATGTTCGTATACATACTGTCGATATCCTAACTGCCAGGATTGCATTTTTCGATATTTTCAATTTCGAAATTTTGGACAGCAAATCCTCGTATTTTTTAGATAGCTCATTTGCTATAGGTTTAAGATGATAATCAATTAGTTCCGAGATCGCATAAGATTTTGAGTTACAATCTGATACAATCGGCCTCCCAGGTGGAGTTTAGTCATCCGTCCATGAAGAACAGTACTTGCGGATCTTTGGTGGGATGTAAAATTGTCTTGTTTGAGCACTGAGCTTAGCTGTTAAATATTTCAATTCTTTTTTGCTTGTGACCTCTAGTCGAGGAGAAATTTTAAGATCTTATTGAATTTTTCGACATTACTGGGCCAAATAAGTGAATCTATTTTCTTATAATGTTTAGTATTGATGAGTTGCCTCGTGGCTTCATTTATATAATTATCTCGAGATAGAACGACTACCGACACACCTTTGTCGAGGGGTTTAATTACTAATTTCATATGTGTTAGAAATTTCGTGAAGGCTCTCCGTTCACCAGCTGTGAAATTGTCTTTATATCACGCTGAACACCTTTTTGGATGATTCATTTGTTAGCATCTATAATTTCAGGGTCGACTTCACTATCTGGAGGTGACCAACCAGATGATTCTGTAAAAGGAAGTTTCCGACCGCTGGAGTTTCTAAAGCGGTCTGCTAATTTCATTTTCCTAAGAAAATTAGTTATACGATGGTATATTTGTCTGACTACCACTTTTAAGCTTCAGTGCTGGAAAAAAAGTTGAACCGCGATCTATAAAAGACTTCTCTTGGGCTGTTAGGTCATTGGTGCCAGACAGGTTAACCACATTAGTTCCTAATCCCACATCTGTAAGGCGGTTGTTACCTTTGCCTTTACTTAGTTTAAATCTATAGATAGTTCAACCAGTGATCGTACATAATACTGGCGGTTCTCGTGGTCCAATGTATTAACCCTTTACGTAACATGAAAAGCAGACGACACGTGCAAAAAATATTCTTGAATAACTAAATTTTTTCAATTTTTGTCTCAAAAACATAGGTTATGACCCCTCGTTGGAACGAGCTCGACGAGCTCGTTCCAACGAGGGGTCATAACCTATGTTTTTGAGACAAAAAATGAAAATATATTGAAAATTAATTGGCGATTTTTGTGAATAGCGCTGGCCGGTTTTGGCCGTTACGTTGGGTAAAGGGTTAAATCCTGAGCAACACCAAACTTCGTGTCATCAATTTTCGGTATCACGTTAACGTCCTTCACTTGACCATGATATCGCTAAGCATATTCCTTAACTGCTTAATTACGAGATCAGAATTATCATTTCGAGAATTCACGCCAATATTTAATAATATTTTTTAGGGACTGGACTGGCCCCTGTGACCTTTAAACATAGAGCGAAAATGATTGAACTTGGTGCCGGGGTAACACACCACCTGGATATCCGGGGGGGGGGGGGGGGGGGATTTCGATCAATGCGTCCTAAATTTGAACTACCAATCATAAGGATGTTTTTACAAACATCGGGGAGGCGCCAGTTCTTTTTGTCAAAATTAACTCCGCTCTTATGCCGAAACTGGGAGAATTTAGAATCAAATGAGCGGTTTGATTTGACTTTCTCTGAGTTCGATATACCTTGGTGAACCACACTAGAGGCAGGGGAAGGAGGAGAAACAGGAGAGGAAACAGAAGGAGAAGCGGAGGAAGCAGAAGAAGTTCTAGTGAGAGCACTAAGAGAAGGCTGAGGAGTAGGAGGTAGAGAAGCAAGACGAGGCGAGACAGCGTTACTCAATTTGCGGACATCTTCAGTCACAATGTGGACCGGCGATGTTTGCAGACTGAGGCGCGTACTCTGAGAGAAGGCAGGAGAAGTAGAAGGAAAAGAGGGAGAAGTGCTTTGCCATGATCTTGTGTGTGTGTGTGTGTGTGTGTGTGGTGTGTGTGTGTGTGTGTGTGTGTGTGTGTGTGTGTGTGTGTGTGTGTGTGTGTGTGTGTGTGTGTGTGTGTGTGTGGGTTTGTCTTACCAACTTGACGAGGTAACTAGACAAAAGAGTTTGCGTGTTTCGCCTTACCGAGGTACAAAAGACAAAAAGAAACCCTTTACCTCGGTTGTTTTCCTAGAACTGTACCGGCAAAAGGAGGTAGAAACCGTTAGTCCACACAAAGGACAAACAATGGGGCACCTCGGTATGTTGGGTAGACAAGACTGTGTGTGTTTGAGGTTAAAAAATCGCACTGGCACAGACATTTCCTACTGAAACGTTTTTTTCTTTTAATATGCCGCCGAAAAATTGTTTTCATTTACTGAACCCTGATGGGTTTCAAACATGACAAAAAATTACATAAAATTGATTTAAACTAAGTGATGAGCTTAGGAACTGGTTAAACTGACTGGCAAAAATTGATGTTATTCATTGATGGGCTCTAATTTAGTCCTTACAAGGATGCTACGCAAGCTTTTGTTTTTCTTATAGGCGATGACAGGTCGAAGATTCTCGCCCTCTGATATGTTCATACCAAATGGCCAGAGGGTTTGAAGCGTATTGATCCAAAAAGCTTCACGTTTTTTTCTAAATTCATCCGTTTCTTCTAATGTGTCTTTAATTGGTGGTTGTTCAATAGAATGGATTTCGAAATCGTCCAAAGAATGGCCAGGAAGGTTAAAATGTTGTGCTACTGGGGCATCAGCATTATGTTTTATATCCTGTTTGTGTCTAGTAGCACGTTCTCGAAAAGGATTTTGACTTTGACCAACATACTGTTTCCGACATCGCTTACAAGTGATAAGGTAAATAATGTTTGGTGAATCACAATGGAGGGGGTTACGGATCTGATAATAATTTTTCGTTTGTTCGGAGGAAAATTCCTCTTTCTGATCAGGCATAAAAGTATGCAGTCTACAACGAGGCTTTTTGCAATTAAATACCGCGCCACTACCATTCTGCAACGGTCTGTTGTGTTCAATCTTCAGTGGTTCGAAATCGGTAGTTTCAGCTGGACTTTCGAGCTTTTTCAGGGTTTGGGATTTCAGGCTACGCAAGAGGCGCAGCGAGTACCCTCTCGATCTGAGGGCGCCAAATAGAGTAGAACAAGCCTCATTGAAATTTACCTTATCACTTGAATTGCGATGGAAACGAATGAGTTGTGATTTGATGATACCTTTAAATGTATGTTGAGGATGAAATGATTTTGTGTGCAACAATTGATGTGAATCAGTTGGTTTAAAATACACTTTATAATCTACATGACCGGACGCCTGAAACTGCTTGCCTTTATACACGGTCACATCGAGAAAATCAACAGAATTTTCACTGATAGTAGCTTTCAATTTAATATTTGGATCGTGATTGTTCAAAATTTCTAAAAATTCATCAAAATCTTCTTTTGAATGTTCCCAAATAATAAAAATGTCATCTAAATACCTGAGATATACGAGAGGATGCTTTGCACATTTGCTTAAGGCATTTTCCTCCCATTCCGCTACATAAATGCTTGCAAAATTAGGACTGAATCTTTTGCCAATAGGACAACCCATTATTTGTAGAAAATATTCTCCATTGAATTGAAAGTCATTACCTTTTAAGCTCAGCTCTAAAAGATCCAAAATTTGCCAATAGGACAACCCATTATTTGTAGAAAATATTCTCCATTGAATTGAAAGTCATTACCTTTTAAGCTCAGCTCTAAAAGATCCAAAATTTGTTCATCCGGGCGTTTCGCATCCGGATATTTTTCAAATGCATTTTTAACTGATTTAACACCTTTATCAATATCAATGTTCGTATACATACTGTCGATATCCAAAGTAGCCAGAATTGCATTTTTCGATATTTTCAATTTCGAAATTTTTGACAGCAAATCCTGTGTATTTTTTAGATAGCTCGGATGTCTATTTGCTATAGGTTTCAGATGATAATCAATTAATTCCGAGATCGCATAAGATTCTGAAATTACAATCTGATACAATTGGCCTCCCGGGTGGAGTTAAGTCATTCGTCCATGAAGAACGGTCCTTGTGGATCTTTGGTAGGATATAAAATTGTCTTGTTTGAGCACTGAGCTTAGCTGTTAAATATTTCAATTGTTTTTTGGTAATGTGACCTTCGTCGAGGAGAAATTTTAAGATCTTATTGAATTTTTCGATATTACTAGGCCAAATAAGTGAATCTATTTTCTTATAATGTTTAGTATTGCTGAGTTGTCTCATGGCTTCCTTTATATAATTATCCCGAGATAGAACAACTACCGACCCACCTTTGTCGGCTGGTTTAATTACTAATTTCTTATTTTTTCGAAGTTTCGTGAGGGCTCTCCGTTCACCAGCTGTTAAATTGTCTTTATCGGAGAGTATGTTCATGCTGAACACCTTTTGGATGATTCGTTTGCTAGCCTCAATAATTTCGGGATCTACTTCACTATCTGGAGGTGACCAACCAGATGATTCTGTAAAAGGAAGTTTCCGACCGTTGGAGTTTCTAAAGCGGTCTGCTAATTTCATTTGCCTAAGAAAATTACAGTTGTATGATGGTAAATTTGTTTGGTTATCAGTTTTAGGCTTTGGTGCTGGTACAAAAGTTAAACCGCGATCTAAAAGAGATTTCTCTTGGGTTGTTAGGTCATTGGTGCCAGACAGGTTAACCACATTAGTTCCTAATCCCACATCTGTTAGGCGGCTGTTACCTTTGCCTTTACTTAGTTTAAATTTAGGTGGTTCAACCAGTGATCGTACATAATATTGGCGGTTCTCGTGGTCCAATGGATTAAATCCTGAGCAACATCAAACTTCGCGTCATCAATTTTAGCTATAACGTTAACGTCCTTCACTTTCCGAATGGTTTCGTTGATGATGCTCAGGGTTCTCCTCTCAGCCTGAGGGAGTTTTTGCGAAAAGTTTAGTTCAGCGAAATAAATTTTTGCTGATCTAAACTTGACCCTGATATCGCTAAGCATATTCCGCAACTGCTTAACTACGAGATCAGAATTATCGTTTCGAGAATTCACGCCAATATTTAATAATATTTTTTGGGGACTGGACTGGACTGGCCCCTGTGCCCTTTAAACATAGAGCGCAGATGATTGAATTTGGCGCCGGGGTAACACTCCACCTGGATGTCCGGATGGGGATTTCGATCAATGCGTCCTAAATTTGAACTTCCAATCATAAGGATGTTTTTACAAACATCGGGGAGGCGCCAATTCCTTTTGTCAAAATTAACTCCGCTTTTATGCCGAAACTGGGAGAATTTATAATCAAATGAGCGGCCCGAGTTGCGGCTCGGTGATTTGACTTTCTCTGAGTACGATATACCTGGTTGAACCACACTAGAGGCAGGAGAAGGGGGAGAGGAAACAGAAGCAGGAGAGGAAACAGAAGCAGGAGAGGAAACAGAAGCAGGAGAAGAAACAGAAGGAGGAGATCTAGTAAGAGCACTAGGAGAACCAGAGAAGAAAGGCTGAGGAGGAGTAGGAGGTAGAGGAGCAAGACGAGGCGAGACAGCGTTACTCAATTTGCGAGCATCTTCAGTCACAATATGGACCGGAGATGTTTGCAAATTGAGGCGCTTACTCTGGGAGAAAGAAGAAGTAGAAGGAAAAGAAGAGGGAGAAGTGCTTTGCCTTGATCTTTTCTTATTTTGCTTTTCGCGTTGGGGTAGAGGGACAACACGGGCCGGAGTTTGCTTGCTCCCTCCCGTATTGTTCCTTACTCCAGACGCTGGGCGAAGTTCCGAAATGTAAGACTCATAGGCCGAAATCGTCTTATCTGTCAACTTATTTTTAAAGTTTTTTTGAGCCCAGATCAAGGCACGCGCCAAAGCGCTGTTGAAGTCTATTTTTTCGAGTCCAGGAGGTGGTCGCATAGCCAAAGTTATCTTAGACTTCAACTGGTTTAAATTTATCTTGTAATGGTCAACTAAAGCATTTAACGTTTGGTTGGCCCATCCCACACTAATCTGTCGAAAAACAGTGTGTGTGTGTGTGTGTGTGTGTGTGTGTGTGTGTGGGGGGGGGGGGGGGGTTGTCTTACCAACTTGACGAGGTAACTAGACAAAAGAGTTTGCGTGTTTCGCCTTACCGAGGTACAAAAGACAAAAGAAACCCTTTACCTCGGTTGTTTTCCCAGAACTGTACCGGCAAAACGAGGTTGAAACCGTTAGTCCACACAAAGGACAAACAATGGGGTACCTCGGTATGTAGGGTAGACAAGACCGTGCGTGTGTGTGTGTGTGTGTGGGGGGGGGGGGGTGTAGGTGTGGATGTATGCTGTGTGGGTGTGAGCTGTCAATGAGTATACGGGTTCCTACACGTATGTCTGTGGTGGCTTTTGTTGTGGGGCGGTCTTTGTGGTTGTTGTCTTTTGTGGTGGTTGTGGCCTTTTTGGCGGTAGTTTTTTTTTAACGCTACAACATACCAAAATATTATGGAAAATCGGCCAAGATCAATGTTACCCCAAAATCGTTCATAACCATTGACAATTACCCGGCCAGTATCAGACTTCAAGGCGTGGTTTTTGTTGCAGAATTTATTTCAAAAATTTTGAGACCTTAGTACTGGTGTTCAAATTGAAAGTTTAAGAAAAACGCTTAAATCTGGCGCTGTTCTGGAAAAAGAGTGAGGAATAAAAAATCGCAGCCGTAGTGAGAACAAAAAATAGAGGGCAATAAGTGACAAATTTCGTGTGATTGCGTCAGAAGAAGTGTCTAAATCGTGACGGGAAGCAAATAAAAACACAGAACGACACACGCGTGTCAATGGGCTAATTGATATGGCACGAGTGCCACCGCGGAAGGATAAAACGGGAGGATGCAGGCCTCAAGTTTTATTCTTCTGCGATGGCACAAGAGCCATATCGATTAACCCATTCACTCGCGTGTGTCGTTCTGTGTTTATTACACGCCTTCACGTCTATAAAAAAGCAGTTATTAGGACACTCAGCAATTCATTTGACAACTCGTCCCCGGAGTTCCAGTGTATTCCATGTGCCAGAACACATTGGAACTCAAGAACGAACTATCAACAAAATGAACACATTTTATCGCCAACCAAATTTGCGAGGGGAACCCGTGTTACTGTTTTTAGCTATCGCTAGAGATTCAAATTGTACACGCTAAAAACTAAAGTGTTAAAAACTACACTTGAAGTGCTGTATTTAACACTTACTAAGTGCTGAACTAGCACTTTGTTCAAGTGTAGATATCCCAGAACTTAACAGGTGTTGACAATAATACCACTTGACAAGTGTAATGTCGCGACACTTAAAAGGAAACAACGCAGATGACGCGGATCAGGTTCGAACTCTCGAGCCTGATCCGCGTCATCTGCGTTGTGTCCTTTTAATTATGTACCCACCAAGCACACATCAAATTATGGACGATTCTGGAAGAACCACCAATGCTAGACACATGGGAAGTGCCATCCATTCAAGTTTCAGATTTCTGACGATTGTAATGTCTAAGTGCTTAAAGCATTGCACTTTGAGTGTTAAAGTCAAACCCTAAGAGTTAGAATGGGTATAACACCTTGAAAGTGTCAGTTTTAACACTTTAGTTGTTAGTGTGTAATTGCAGTGTACGATTTGTAGAAAATTCCAGTGAAATTTCGCTTCCATTTAAAAACAGTTCGTCAACGATTTCCGTTCGGCACATGCGTGCGAAAGGAGTTCATTTTCCACATGGTTTAGTGTTGCTACAGATGCGATTTCAAAGAACAGGGTGTAATAAATTTTAAAAAAGAGCTGCCGATCGTTATAAGTCATTTCAACTTCGATGAATGATTTGATAAATAAATAAATGGAAAAATAAATTTATAAAAACAGAAAACCCTTCATTCATGTTACAAGTCGGCTAAATTCTTTGTCCTCTGATTGGAAGTGAACTCCCGTAGTTTTTTCCCCGAATTTTACGGCAGCAGCAGCAGCAGCACATTTTATCATTTAACCCTTTACCCAACGTAACGCCCAAAACCGGCCAGCGCAATTCTCAAAAATTGCCAATTAATTTTCATTATTTTTTCAATTTTTGTCTCAAAAACATAGGTCAACGAGGGGTCATAACCGATGTTTTTGAGACAAAAAATGAAAAAAATTAGTTATTCAAGAATTTGTTTTTCAAGTGTCGTCTGCTTTTCATGTTTGACAAAGGGTTAATGTCATCACGCGAAGTGTATGATACCCGTTTAGTAATTTATTTCATCAGTGGAGTGACTTGCAAACCACTTCATTTTTCTTCCAGATTTTTCACCCGTGCTGAAGAAGACGTTCCGTATTTTATACCATGATTTCCTATTGTACTGTATATGAAAAGCCTCTGACATAAATTTTAGCTTTACACACAAACCGCGATGAACACGCCAGCAAAGAGATTTCAATGGTAAAAATTTACACCTGCAGTAGAACTACATCCCCGTTGACCTTTGGTGACATCGACCTGAATGCAAACTTGTCTAAATTTAGGTTACAATACAGTGCTTTCTTTCCATTGACGGCAGTACTAATCTTTCCTCCTCTCCCCATCTCATCAAGCTGATTTGGGCAAAAACAACCATCTATCCATTTAATTTATCATCTCATGAAAAAAAGATACTAAAAAAAAATATAGGTCGCCACGTGAATTTTGCCTTTAAATTTGGAGCTTCCTATACTCCCGTCCAGTTTCGCACTGAATGAAATAGACATATTTTTACCTACCCCCATCCAATTTTAATCTTCTCTCACATATTTCAGAAGACAATAGTCACCAATATTTTATATCTTTTCCAAAACATGCACTTTAAAAATTTTATTCACACTAACAAGCTCGGTTCATTTTCCACCAATCGGATAATTTCAGGAACTTTTATCCTCCGTCAACCACTAGAGGCGCTGTTAACACTGTATTGTAATCTTTATCGCACGTCGCCTCGTGAAGACTGAAATGGAAGTGGCAATTATTTATTACGTTTTTAAATGGGTTTACCTCAAAAGATGCCAAAAATTAACAAAAACGCATTGTCTCATGTTAATAAAGCATGCATAACTCGAAATAGTATGTTATTAAAACGAAAAAGGCTCAGTTTCTTTCTTTCATTTCGTTTCGGCATAAAATTGACAGCGGAAGTACCGCCAACCGATGCTCGTGTAAACAAAAACAGATTCGCTCGTATGTCTGTCTGCTGTTCAGTTAAATCGAGAAAAAATAATAGCGACTCTTAATAATCTGACGATCATGGTATAAATAAAATATACTCAAAGTAGCTTGGTGTACCAAACGTTCACCACTCGTAAACACCAAGCTACTTTGGGTATATATTCTATATGTTTAAATTACAAATCAGTGTACGGACTGAACTTTTACAAAATGGAGTGACCGCTTTTATCGGATTAAATGATTTTTTTTCCCATTGAAACGAGAGGTTTCTTCACTGAACTTGTTATCGTTAAAAATTGTTCGTATCACGATGTGGGTTTTGGGCTGTGGGTACAGGTTGGTAGGGTCTTATTGAATATTATAAGTTAATGTGATGAATTGGCGGTAACAAGGTCTGGAGTTTGCGTTTCGGAGCTTATGTTCAGTCTCGACGCATCGTGTCTTAGTTGAACATATAAACTCGAATCCGCAAGCTCCAGACCATGTTACTGTCAACTCATCACATTAGGTTATAATATGCCAATAACACTAAAATCTCCACCCTCGTATTGGGCGATAGCTCCTCCTGTACTTTTGGCTATGTTTACGTCTCCAAGAGCCTATGTTACGGATGACGTCACCTTGCGAAATATGTTAAATACGTTTGCATAGTTCGCAATTATTTCGTCAACGAAATGACTTGTAAACCGCTTCATATTCCCAGATTTTTCTAAAGTCAGCAGACGACGTATCGAACATTTTGACGTATTGTTTATATTACAAATCAGTTCATGATTTGAAGTGAGATGGAGTGACCTCGACCTTTATCTGATTCATTGATTATTTGTCCAGTGACGTCGTGGGGAACACGGGAGATTTGTTTAGTGAACTCGTTATCGTTAAAAATTGTCTAGTTCATTTAACGATGTGGGTTTTGGGCTATGGGTAGGGTGGTTTTACACGGTCAAGAAATTGCACCAATACATTGCATGAACATATTACGCATATATTTTTGTTCTACTGACACACAAAAATTGTAGGAGCAATATTGCACTTGTAATCACATTGATTGGCTGAGAAGAAAAAGGTTCATTGCTATACTATGAAATTGCAGAAAATAGAGACAGGTTCTAAATTTTCTCTATAAATTGATGCAATAAATTGAGCAATAAATTGATGCAATAAATCCATTTTACAGCAATATGTGATTGAAATTACACTCAAGAAATTGCAGAATAAATTGCTCGTGTAAGACCACCTTTACAGTCAATTCATCACAATAACTAATAAAGGTTTGGACGGGATTGGATATTCCTCAAAATCCTTTAAAATTGTTGCCTTCTCTCAATTAGTGGATGCGATTTCAAGGGGCTTCCTTTACTGTTTATTTACAAAAAAAAAAAATTGCTGGGCAAGCTTTGAAATCATTACTGTGCAATAAAATAAATAATGTTATAACCTGAGTATGTTTACGTTGACAGGCCGAAGCAGTTAATCGAGTGATAGTTGGTGGAAGTGCGCAGACTGTGGGCATGGGCGGATATAACATGGGTGGTGGACACACAGTCCGATGTCAAGGAAACTTGGCCTTGCTGTCGACAATTTGTTGGAGGTGCAGATGGTAACGGTTGATGGCCAGATTGTCAGTGTTGATTCGGATGGTACACACTTTACTGATAACAGCGGACGCAAAATAACGGATAAGGACGACTTATTCTGGGCTCTCCGAGGTGGTGGCGGCGGTACTTTCGGGGTTGTCGTTTCTTTCACAATGAAACTTCATCACGCGCCAAACGGATTTGTCGGTTTTTATCGAACAATACCGATGATTGTTGAAACAGGACATAGCAACCTTGCTAAAGACTTTTTAAAACATTATGGAGATGTTATATCGAAAGCTCCCAATGAGTGGAGTGGATATCTCTTGATGTCAGGAGCACCATTCCCTTACGCACCACATATGCAAGGGACAATCACTGTAGCAGTCATTCACTTTGGGAATTGGTCGACTCCTAGCCGTTCTTATATGGAAGCAATTGAACATTACCAGCCAACCTGGGGAGCCAGCACATGGGTTAATTACACCTCGTTCATGGACTACAAGAAGAACAACACGGATCCTATATATTACCGCAGTACATTAGCAAACACATTGGTACAAGAAGACAATCTTCATGGATTTGCGGATCTTTTATCGACAAAAGCGTATGGCCTTTCCGGTGCAGCCGGCTTCGGGTGCACGATGGTCAGTTTAGGCGGTACGTACTTGTATTTTAACATTTACATTTAGGTTACCATCTCTAACTTATCTTGTCATGAAAATCAAAGTTTTCTCTCCTGAAATTATTAGACTGACGAGGAAGGTCCAATGAAGAAGCGTGTAATTGTTGTGAAGGCGCCTATAACATCAGCGCTGAATACAGCTAAGTTTCCTTTTGTTACTTTCAATAAGCGAAAACAACAGACAGCTCCAGGAGCTGTCTGTTGTTTTCGTTCATTAAAAGTTACAGTAGGAAACTTGGCTGTTTATGACAAGCTAATTATAAGGAACTAAGTAACTGTCCACGTTGACTCTTTGTTTAGCGAATGCGTTGTTACAGTAATTGAATTTTTTTTTGCCCAGAAAAAAATGAGCAAATGTTATCTTCTTAACTGTTATATTAATGGAAAGGATAGGTGTCTGTATTATGTCACGATGTGTACACTGATGATACAATGACCCCCCCCCCCCCCCCCGCACAGCCCTCCCACCCCCCAAAAAAGATTGCAGAACATCAAAAAGTCGGTGAAAGCGCAGTTTTCTTATTTTTAAGTGGGTTTAAACAGAGTTAACGTTCAAAGTGATTGGGGAAGAACTGTAAAGAGCCAGCTTCTGTATTTTTATTTTTGGTATTTTTTTATGCAGAAAAATGCCTGAAGTTTGTGAAATAATGCGCACATCGATCATACTTCGATAACATTTCGAAATTTCAATATTTATATGAAATTCCCATACCCTTAATGTTAACGTTTCCGATAACTTTAGAAAATTTAGGGGAGCGAAGTTTCCTCTAAATCGCTTCGATAGAGTATAGACAGTCTTTTTCTCCTCTTTGTCACTTCCAATGATGAACATTGTCAGCCTTGCTTCATTCAAATTTCATTTTTCTCGTCAGTCGATTAACCCTTTACCTAACATGAAAAGCAGACGACACTTGCAAACAAAATTATAAAATAACTAATTTTTTTCCATTCCCAAAGAGGGGTCATAACCTATGTTTTTGAGACAAAAAATGAAAAAATGATGAAAATTAATTGGCGACTTTTGTGAATAGCGCTAGTCGATTATTGCCGTTACGTTGGGTAAAGTGTTAATCCCACGCGTCAATTCATAGAGACTCATTAACCAAGCGAAAAGATACATAATGGACAGTAAGTTTCAAACGGAGTAGGGTTGTGGGCAGTGGCGTCTCGTCCTATGTGCCAGGGTAGCCGAAAGTCGGGGGCCGCCGACCCTTTGGGGCCCCTTTGGGAATGGGGGTCCGATTGACTCGTCATGTATCGAGTTTATTTGCCCGTCAATAAGTAATTATGGGAGAGTGGTGCCTCATTGGTAGACTGTTGGACTTCTATGCTAGAAGTCCCGAGTTCAATCCCCATCCGGGACGACCCTCGTTGTGTCCTAAGATAAGGCACTTTATCCCGGATGGGATGCACGATGACGCCGTGTACTAAGGCGTACTGCACGTCAATGCTGCATATGTCTTCAACATCTGTAACCCTGCTTGAGCGGAGCTTGAACAGAGTTAGGATATTGAGGAGCTGACAGCTGCTCGTCGATGCTCGGTGGTTCTCTCCGGGTACTCTGGTTTCCTCAACCCGTAAAACTGTCACTGGCACGATTAGCCATTGTGCATAACTATATGACCTTAAACATCCATAAATAAATAAATAAATAAATAAATAAATAAATAAATAAATAAATAAATATGAATTGGTTGAGTATGCAATTATCACATCGCCCTCCAATTAACTGCCCATTCGGTACCAGATGCCACGCCAGTTATCGAAAGGAAAATGTGGTATTGGGTTCAGTCATATACATCTCTCGTTAGACTCCTGGTGTGAAGGATTTTGCTTCTTTTGATAGCAGTTTTTAAAATTTTCCTCCACTGAGCCCAACCATGATCTGCCCGTGGTTCCCACGCCCCCGCGTGTACCTTCCGACTAGGGACATTATGGACTGCAACCGCCACTGGTGGCGGGATGGAAGCCGTATCTCCATATGCTTTGCTCGAGAACGACCAATATTTTTTAAAACGATTGTCCGAGTTACTTCATCTCGGTTTATCATTGAAGGGATCATTGTCCGGCCCATATAACTCTCACGAGTTGTGTTTTAATCCTTTACCCAACGTAACGGCCAAAACCGGTCAGCGCTGTTTACAAAAATCACCATTAAATTTTACTTATTTTTTTCTTTGTTTTTTGTCTCAAAAACATAGCTTATGATCCCTCTTTTATTGCACACAAATATTGAATTTCCTGTATTTTTATTTTTGTTCTAACATAACCGAGCAGAAGGTATGAAGTGAAATAACAATTAAAAATAGGTACTGTTTTTTAGCCATTTCGCCTGCTATTGTATATTCTTGTTTTACACCGTGATTAACCACAGTGTAAGAAAAGCCACTGTGGATTGCATGTTACACCGTACCTCTCAGCCAATCAAAATGCAGTATTTTGATTCATTTGGAAATAATATTAATTATCTTTGTGTTTTCCAAGGTGTATGGGAATTTACACCGGTTTGGGAACTCATACACCCTGAGGCAAAGCCGAAGGGTGTATGAGTTCTCAAACCGCTGTAAATTCCCATACACCATGAAAAACACAAGGATCTCAGCCATTCACAACGCAATATTTTGTTTCATTTGGAAATAATGATAGATATTCTTTATAAAAGATTATCTGTGAAGTAGTTACTTCTAATTACCGTGCCACAAAAGCAAAGGCTTATTCTATTATTTCTAATAAACGAAAATGAAAACTCCGAGAGCTGTCTGTTGTTTTCGTTTATTTAGAGTAACAAAAGGAAACTTAGATTTATTTTCTTTTGATGTCATAGGCGTTTCCTCAAAAATTACTTCCTTCTTAATTGAAAGATCCTTGCATATCTAATAACTTCAAGGGCGATAACTCGAAAGTCTATTTTTCATCACGGTATTAGTCAGGGATGCTTTTGTTACATCGGAACTCCCACTTTATAAACATCTGTATACACAGTCGTCGAAAAGATGGCCGATTTTTGATGGGGTGGGATTTGGGGTGTAAATCTGATTTGTCCCGACCGTGATGGCTCAAGACCCATCTGACTAATATTCACAATACATCATCAAGACATGCCTTCACGAAAAGCATGCCTTGATGATGCAGTTGAAATATCAGTCCGTCGATTTTATAGTTACACAACTCACATCTTGGAATTTTATTGATGATTAAAAACGTTTACTGACGTCATCCATTGTTCTTCATTGGTATATAGTTTGACTATCCCACCCTTAATAATTGGATAGTTTCATATCCCAATAACTAACTGTTGGATATTTTACATCCATTGAACTATCCAACAAGGTTTTAAGTAGGATAAATAACTCGTTGATGTTGGATACTTGAGAAAAAGCACCCAGGCTCGGGTCTAACGGCCCTTGACGGGGAGTTTTCTCTCGCCTATCCAAAACCAAAGAGTTATTGACCCTCCACATTAATAAATTATACATGTAGAAGTCGTGACGTTATGCTAGACCCACCAATAGCCTTACAGGGTACTGAACAACCACCAATTGTGTGATCAACCATGTGTGTGTGGCATAAACACAATTATCAAATCTAGTCTTGTAGTGAAGTACAGGATTACTAGCAAGAGAGAATCGATATCTTAAACTCAAGTTCTGATGAACATGTCCCCGACTGAAAAATTGTAGGGGGGGGGGGGGCATACTTCCTATCTCCCTAGCCACGTAATAATTGTCACCTTCCATTCAGCATTGTTTACAAAGAAAAAACTGTTGTAGAGATGATGATGTTCAAACAATTACGAAAATATTTGATGATGAAGAGGGGGAGCGTTTCACTGAAATTTAAAGTCTTGTCTAACTTTTTACACTACAATATAAGTAGTATGTCGGTGGCTTTTCCCTCATTTGGATGACCCCGGAAGTGACGTCATGTCACGTGACCCATGTGCGCCATATTGGGTTGTCTTGGTAATCCGCGTGAGTGGCCATCTTGTGTCGTCATTACCATAGTATTATGTGGTCCTAGCGCGCACGGCCAGCGCGTCTTGTCAGGGTGATACGTGTTTCCGGCATCCATTTTGTATAGTGGAGGCTGCCAATGGCCCGCCATCTCGGTTTTTATGGTAGCACGCGATTGTTATGTAACCTAAAAGCTTTCAATAGGACAGGAGTATGTTCGGAGGGTATGTTCGATTGAATAAGAGTAGATTCCCGATTCGTAAATTACCCAAATACACCCGACAATCCCCCCAAACCTTCAAAAACGACTTTATTTGATACGGATTCTTCAACAATCGTACTTATAATAATAGCACGTTGATAGGATACCCATTGTGGCAACCTCACATCTGGGTACTTTACGCTACATCCGGGTACTTCTGTTTGAAAAGGTATCCTCAAATAGTACATCACCATGTCATCGGTATCCGCAGATACCCAGATGAGGAGATGAGGCTAAGAGAGATGGTAATTTAGACCTCATCGAGGAATTTATCATGGCCCTGATGGACTTATTTCAGAAAAAGGGGTGCTGAAGGCCAGACATATTCCAAAAAGGGATTCTCAAAAAGGGATTCCATGGGACATGGCTGTTAAATACCGAGATGTTGCTGAGAGTGATGGTAAATTAGACCTCGCTGAGGGTTTTTCTCATGGCTGTCACGGCCTCATACTATAACAAAAAAAAGGGGGGGGGGTGGGCAGTGGTTTATTATTTAGGGGTACTGGAATTGGTGTGCTACGGTTCGTATGAACTGTTTGGATGATCTAGATAAATGAAACAAGAACAAGAGTACTCGGTAAAGGGTCGGAACTAACCAGAACAGACCAGAAAAGCTAAATATTGTAAAAAAATTGTTCAAACTGATAGGCTCTTCTAATCTCCTGGGGTATACCCAAGAACAAACGAACATGGTTGGGTAGATGAAAACTATATATATAGAAGCAGAGGATGCTCAAATAATTGGAACTAGTACAACTTGTCGGGTTGTTTTGGGTAATTCTACTAAATAAACGAACCGAAAAACTACTCCTACTCAATCGAACATGCCCCTGTCTTATTGTAGGCCTTTGGGTAACAAAGCAACTAGATGCTCCGGATCCATAAGACGTTTATTCCCTGTTCCGGTCATTACTCTAGGAGACATTTCTGTTGGTGGCATTGGTGTCCACGAGTTTCTGGTTGGTTCACGGTTATTCCCCTGTCTGGGTTTTGTCAGTTCTTTTGGTTCCAATTGGTTTATTTGTTTGCATTCTACTCTTCTGCATGATTGTCGTAATTTATTTGGTGAGTGAACTTTGTTGTGTCGGGTTAGGTAGTTTCTCCTTTTAAACATCTTCACACGCCTAATGCATAGGAAGCGCTTAGGTCAGTGGATGGTTCGTTTCTTTGGACGTTTTAAATGGCGGCACTCTTCGCGGGTGTAATGTTGACCCATCGCTGGATAAATGTTAAAGAGTCGTGTGTGGCGTCACTCAATCGAACAATTGCTCGATAGCTCATTTGCTCGATGGGATTAGAGTCGTTCGAGCGATCTGAGATAGTTAGCAAGCATGTAGTAATGATGCACATCAGTTGTTGTCTTACAAGGTTGTAAGGGGTGCAGAATACTAAAGTATCAGGTAAATACTTTCGATCACAGGACAGACAGCATAGGACATGGAAGCAGATGGTAAGATTACCTGTATTGGAGCTTGGAATCCCATTTAAGGAATCCCACTAATGGAATCCCTTTTTTGGACTCCCTATAAAATCCTTTTTGTGGAAACGTCGGGGATTATAGAATCCCTTTTTGGTTGCATGTGCTGTGCGCACATTGTGCATTTTCACATAAGCAAATGTCGCCACACCCAGCATGTACCTATGTGCTAGATGTAATGTGCACAATATCACATAATATCACATGATGTCACATAAACACGTCTAGGGTCGTCGGAACACTTATTGAGCAAGGTAGCAGTGGCACAATACTGCAAGGATGTTAGAAGACTATATAGTATTGGATGACTACAATAGAGCCAAATCATAGGACAGATAGTTGGACACAAGATAGAATCCGTTGGTAAGGCTACCTGCATTGCATTGAAGCTTGGAATCCCACTTATGGAACCCCACTTACGGAATCCCTTTTTAGGATATGTCCCTTTTTGGTCGCATGTGTCTATGTGCTAGTGCACACTGTGTCACTAGGGCTGCACGGTACATCGATAAACCGATATATACCGGTATTCAAACCAATATCGATTGAATACCGGTGTAATAACAAAAGTATCGGTTTATCGTCATTATTTATTTACCCTCAATTTAATTTTGAAGGTGCCTTGAGGTTTTTAACTGTAGCCTCGAATGAATAATATTATCCCTTTACCCAAGGAACCATCTGCATGTGCTCACCTAGTATACAATTTCAGCATTGAAAAAATAATTTTCAAAACTTTCAACAAAACTATATCATGTGACCCCTCATTGGAACGAGCTCGCTGAGCTCGTTCCAATGAAGGGTCACCTGATATTGTTTTGAAGAAATGTTTGGGAAAAATCTGATAAACTAATTTTTAAACAATACATTTTGATATTGTCTGCGTTGGGTAAAGGTTTATCGAACCGCATCATCAAAGCATGCTAATTTGTTCCCACTTTGATGCCTCAAGTCTCTATTGTGGTACTTATGTTCACAGATCTGAACAGTCTTCGATATACCGGTATACCGCGGTATTTTTTTTTGAATACCGATACCGGTATTCAGTTTTGAATATCGTGCAGCCCTATGTGTCACATTATGCATTTTCACATATGCACATATCGGCACATCCAGCATGTGCATATGTGCTACCTGTAATGTGCACACATGACATAAACACATCTAGCGAAGACAGAATACTTTGAGTATATGGAGGAAGTCATAACATAGCCTACAGAAACATAGGTAGAACACGAGGTTTCTGCAGGAATTCCAGACAAATAAAACACTTATCGGATATATTTGGTAATTAGATATACTCCTATTGAATCGAACGCGGCTTTTATTGGAGAAAAAAGCCCCAAATGGGGCTTTACCGAGTCCGTTTCGGTGATTTGGAAGGGTTGTCGGGTTGTTTGTGGTAATTCTACGAATCGGGGAAACTACTCCTATTCAATCGAGCATACCCTCCGAGTATAACCCCGTCTTGTTGTAGGCCTTTCGGTAACATAGCGACCACGTGTTACCATAGAAACCAAGGCGGCAGCCTCCAGTACACAAAATGGACGCCGGAAACGCCCCAATAACACGCGCAGCGCATTCACACTAACACCACTTATGACTATGGCAATGACGTCACAACCTGGCCGCTCACGCGGATTACCATAAAAACCAAACATGGTGCCGCTGGGTCACGTGACCTGACGTCACGCATGAAATCGTGCCAATGGGTCATGAAACGTGAGACTAATATACAATGGTTTATTATGCATTTTCCAATCACCAGTTAAAGTTGACAAAATAGGCCATTGAAACATGAAACACGAGCTTTCAATTTTTTTTCCAATTCGATATTGAGGGGGGTGGGGGTTGGGGGGGGGGGGTGGACTTAAAAGAAATTCTGACAAAAATTAGCGATGACTGGCTAAGTTTTTATGGTTTGGCCCCGCACCGAAAATAATTGTATCCGCGTCATTGCCTCCAAATACTGTCAAAAATAGGGAACATACTAATAATGCTACATACAGTTCTGTTAGCACAAAACTTCCCTGGTCCTGGTACAAGGTGGCTTCATCGCTGATGGGCGTATCACGATATGTGATTGTCAGCATGGAGGGACGTTGTCTCTCTTCTGTCACGGTGACAGAGTGGACAGTTGGAATGAACAGGTACACCATCATGATTGTGCTAGTAAGGGCCTTTTCTTCTCGAGTATTTAAATCCTCATTCTGGCCAAAATAAGTTTGTATAGCACGCAGACACTGTTATTAGTGGGTTATGCCTTAAATGAGGGTTCTCTGGATGGGACTTGGATTTTAGATTAGACAGGGTAAGGCAGTGCTTGAATTGTGGTCCATTCCTTGAAAAGTGCTTGAACTTGATTCTATTCTTGAAAAGTACTTGACTTTTCACCACTCCCTTTGAAAGGTCTTGAATTCGGTTTACCAGTTACCTCTTAGACAAGAAGTTTCACGATAAACCACCTCACACACATGGGTAAGGGTACCACAGCTCTTTACACTCAATATCCAAGTCTTGGGTGGAACAGGGTGTCATCTGCAGCATTGCAGATGGCGCCTTATTGCACTCGGGAACAATATGTATCTGGCTAGTTGGGTTTTCCAGAAATAAGGCCCTCATGACTGAAAATCGTTCAGTTCATGGAGTTGTAAGTTCGTATGATAAATGTAATAGTCCTTGAAAATTGTGGTAAAAATTCTTGAAAAGTACTTGCCTAGTGCTTGGATTTGATTCTCTGCTATCAGTCGGAACCCTGTTAGTGATGGCTACATGCGTGTAAAGTTATTATTGAGCTATGAAATGAAAGCACGCTGGTTAAGGGTGAAGATAGGGGGGGGGGGGGGGGGGGGGCGCTCCAGCTAAAAGTGTTGCCGAAAATGTTATTTTGTTGGGATGTGCATAAAATTGAAACGGATGGAGATAATTGTTAGTTATTTGTTAGAATTAACTTTTTACCTATCGAAACGACAGCATCCGCAGGTGCAATTTATAAATAAGGAGTTGAAAGAGAATTTATTTGTGGAAAAGGAGTCAACAAAACCATATCATGTGACCCCCTCATTGAAACTAGCTCGTTCCAATGAGCGTCATATCATATCGTTTTGTTGAATTTGTTCGAAAATATAAAAAAAAACAATTAGAATAACAAAGTTTGATATCGTGTACGTTGGGTAAAGGGTTAACCCTTTACCTAATGTAACTGAAAAAACGACCATTCAATTTTACTTATTTCATTTTTTGTCTCAAAAACATAGCTTATGACTCCTCATTAGAATGAGCTCGATGTGCTCTCTCCAATGAGGGGTCATAAGCTATGTGTTTGACGCGAAAATGATAAACATTAGTTTTTCAAGAATTTTGTTTGCAAGTATCGTCTGCCTTTAGTGTTAGGTAAAGGGTTAAAAAAAAAACACCGTCTATCAGACGCCCGTCTTTCAAAAATTTATCCCCATTTAATACGGGGATGAACCTTCCAACTGAACTAAGTCAAGCAGTGTGCATCACTGTGTATGCCACTTGCGATACACGAAAGATCTACCAATCAGTGACTGTCGAAAACTATATGCTCTCGACGCAAACCCTATCTCCACTATATTGACGCGAGGTGGGATTTATAAAACAAGAATTTTTTGGCTCGCGTGTGGGTGGAAGGGGAGGCTGTACATATAGTTGATCGGGACGTTGGTGACCCCCCCCCCCCTCCCCCTTCCGAGAAAAGCGGTTAAAAACTGATGACGAAACAAACCACTTTAGTACCCATTAAAGTTACCTTTCATTATGCCGACTTTCATGATGTCTCTTCCAAATTTATTTGTAGGTAAAACGAAAGAAACACAATCACCGGACGTTACGTCAGTGAACAAGGCGCTCAGAACTGCTGTTTACTCGGCAAGCTGTGGTTCATCTTGGGCTGATCCAGCCAAGGACGATGACGTGTTGAACCAAACGACGATATTTAATAGAGAGTTGCAACTGTACGGGACAGGCGTCTACCTAAATGAACCCGCTGCAATACAAGATAATTGGAAAGGAGCATTCTGGGGTGACTCCGCGAAATACAACAGGCTGTTGACGATGAAGAAAAAGTACGACCCAACTAACTTTTTGAAATGTCTCTATTGTGTAGGTTCTGATCTTGATGATGATGACGAAGGAGTAATGGGTAGCGTTCCGCATGACATAACGCACAAAACCCCATAACTGCATGATTTACACAGTTGGAGTGCTGGTTTTGTAGAGGTCAAAATATAATGTGTTTATAATAAAAGTTATATAATAGTCCGAAATGACAATTTTGAGGCTCTTGGCTTATTTAATAATATTATTATTATTTATTGGTGTTTAAGGCCACAATGGTTAATCGTGACCGTGACAGTTTTACGGGTGGAGGAAGCCGGAGTACCCTGAGAGAACCACCGAGCATCGACGAGCAACAGTCAGCTCCTCAACATTCTAACTCTGTTCAAGCTCCACTCAAGCGGGGTTACAGCGGTTGAAGACAGTGTACACCATCGACGTGCAGTACGCCTTAGTATACGGCGTCATCGTGCCCCCATGTAGGCAACCGGAATAAAGTGCCTTGCCCAAGGACACAACGCGGGTCGTCCCGGACTGGGATCGAACTCGGAACCTCTAGCACAGAAGTCCAACAGTCTGCCACTGAGCCAACGTGCTCCCGGCGCTTCCGGTGCTAGGCTTAGTGATCCTCTGAATATCTATAAATCCTTACGTCTAATTCCAACTTTCGGTGAGTGTGTGTATGGGTGGGTTTGGGGTGGGTGGTGGGTTGGGGGTACGTCCACCTGTGCCACCTCCGGTTCACACGTGTTCCTGACCCTCACTTAATACGGGGTCAAGATCGTAAGCTTTCAGTCAGAAATTGGGAATGTAATTCGTTACCGTATGCTATTTCCTGAGACGACACGCCAATTGCCATTCATCAATATGGCGACTGGCGAACAGCATATGGCGAATAGCGATTGATGAATGGCGATTGGCAAATACCGATTGGCGAATGGCAAATAGCTATTGACGAATGGCAATTGACAATAAACTGAATATTTGATAGACTGAATATTTCCACAAGCAATAATATAGGTCTAATAATAACAATAAAGACGCTCATATAGTACAAAGCTGTCGACCAACGGCCTTCTTCGGCGGCGCTATACATCCAACAAGAAACTTTACTCTGTCGATCGTGGAACGATCATAAACAAGTTTATCACAGCAGTAACGTTACAATTTGGAATGGCGCTATATGAACGCTATAACGCCGGCACCAAGTGAACATCATTTAACTGAGTTTGGTATTGAACGAATCCCAGCCCAAAACTGGCGCCCAACTTACGCATCCAGGCATCTTCTCTTACTAACTTCTCAATCTCTCACTCTCTTATTCCCACCTACAATATCCAAAATAGCTACTCTCGCGCCCCTCTCAGCCCCATTTCCGTCGCCTTTGAAATGAATAATTGCTGGTTTATCTTCATGCAGTCACACATCCCGGAGATGGTGCATGATCCTCGCACCTATCGACCCCTAGTCCTCTTCTTTATTCCTAGCAAAAACCCTGCTGCTGCCTTTACAGGCATCCTAAGCTACCCCCTCCTCAATTTTCCAACACATCTTGTATTTATTCTCACGCTTGGGCCAACTGGGTGGGGTATCGATACATTTGGCAATCTTAGAGTGGATATTCAGAATGCCATTTGGCTTTTTGTCACGTCTGTGGGCCAACAGATATAATACACTCTTGGCATATGCCTAGTGACTATCGAAGGTAGTGGCATCCCAAAGCCTTAACCCTTACCTAACACGAAAAGCAGACGACACTTGCAAATGAAATTCTTGAAGCACTAATTTTTTTTTATATTTTTTTTGCGTCAAAAACATAGCTTATGACCCCTCATCGGAACGAGCTCGTTCCACTGAGGGGTCATAAGCTATGTTTTTGTGACAAAAAATGAAAAAGCAATGGCAAATGAATGGTGAATTTTGTGAACAGAAAGGGGGGGGGGGGTGCAACTATGCGGTTTTGCTACTTTAATAGACGCGATAGAGCATATGATATTGAGAGGTCCAGAAACACTGAGATTGAACATATTTCTTGCGGTTAGGGGTGGGGGTTGATCTGTTATTGTTGGAGAAAAGTTATGATGATGCTGCGTAATTCTGCTTTCGGCCAACACACGATGACGCCTCACGTTGCTTGGCTTGTTGGTGCTCCGTCCGTTCCTAGTTCGCCTGGAGTAAGGTGGAGAACCCTGGATGTGGTTGAGTGGAATTGGAGAGTAGTAAATCATTATTTTGCGAAAGCGTGGTTGAAGGAGATCAGTTTCTATTTTGGGGAACTGGGCTGTGTAAAAGTTTCATTTCCATGGGTGCGGGAAGGCTAATCCACCCCCTGCTAGGATTTGGTCATGTTAGGGGACAACAAATGGAATTTTTATCCCTTGGAGGGGGCAACATTTGGTATGTCACTGCTTTTGCAGGATATATTTTTAATGGAGGGTGGAAAGACAGAGGTGTGGGTCTTCAATGACCTTCAGGTTATTCGTAATATATTATAAAAGTAGCCTACCATTTCGATTTTATTGCTATATGGGCTATAAAGCTTTTAATTAACCCCACGTTGAAGACGAAGGGCCCAACCACTGTACACCGAGATCTGTAATCGTACGGTAATTGCCAGTTTATCGTAATTTAAATACAGCTACTATATATAAGTTCTTGGCGCTATTCGCCGATCACCAATCGCTATTCGTCAATCGCCAATTGCAGCACCCCCGGTGCCATTTGCATCGGCAGCCACCATGACGGCAGCAATGAATAACAATATGCCAGAAACCTATAATAACTGAATATTTCCATAAAGGGTAGAACTCAAATGAAATCACGGCGGCTTTAATGTCTTGTCATCATATTATAAGATCGTACGATGGCCCTGGCTGTGTACCCGTTTCACTTAGGACAATAATCCCACCCCGGATAGAACTGACCCATACACCCATAGTTACTCGAACTTACTCCATATATAACCCGTTTTAGTCATGAATGTTCAACAGCAAATATCCACATATGCCATTTACTGTGGTCAGTTGCGGCGCTAAGAAATCCTTCAAACCTGATGGAAAGTTGGGGACTTGCTCACCATGAATTGGGGGAAGTCCATACAGTATCGTATCATTATGCCTACATTTTTAAGGAACAAATTAGGAAATACTGTATTTTTTGGAGGATTTTTTCGGGGAGGGCGGATAATTTTTTTTTTTTATCTGGGGGAGAAGTCCGCTTAGCTCCCATCCCTCCAGGAGAAAAGGCGGGTTACTCCTCAACGATAAAAAAATGAGATGTGCTTTTAAATGAAGTCTTCTAGTGGCTTTTAGGATAAATTTCCACCCTTTGGAAGTCGAAAATGAAGAAACGCGACCCACTTTTTAAAGACAAGGTTCATAGACGTACTTGGATCTGCATTCAAGCTTGTAAAACGTTTCCTGCGCACGAGTAATGTGGGTGTGCCCTTGACTTTGCTATGATTGGATGATTGGCGAATGTCAATTGGCGTGTCGTCGCAGGAACTTCATAATTTAATGCTGCACAATGCCAAACCACAGGTACTCGGCACAAGCTGGGAAATCGAAAGAAAAATGATATTTGATACCATTTTTGAATCCATGCTGACGTGCCCCTGTAATGGTATATAAATATTAACAAGGTAAACAACTCGCTTTTCGAAAACGATGGCACTCATCTTCGTTTTTCCCCCCTCAACTTTGATTCACACAACGTATCCCACTATTAGTGGAAAGGGGAATGAATAAGCTTTACAGTGGTGTATTACATGACCGTTGGGTGTTCTTGAGTTGTTCATGATATCTGGGAGAAGTCGCAGAAAAGGACGAAAAACATTTAGTCGGACAAGAAAGTGCACAGTGAAATGAGGTTTCCGAGCGACAATTATCCGATTTATTATAAATAATTCGAAGTCCCATTGTCTATGGAGGGCAGATTCAAATATTAACTGTATGCCTTTATCAATTACTAATCTCGGATCCACATTTATTCATTTCTGGCGATCACATTTGCCGTTTATACATTTTTTTAACCTTCCCTTGGAACAAAACAAGCTAGAGGCATCCATAGAAGCACAATGACATCCCATTGGCTACTATTTATGCCGAGAGAATCATCGATGAAAATAAGCCAATGAGAGAATGGGGAAAGCTTTTGCGCAAGTCGCGTATCTAAGGGCGCCGTATACTCAGGTCAACTTGTCAAAAGATGTCAAAGTTACGGTTAAAAAGTGTATAAACGTTAAATGTGAACTCCAGAAATTAATAAATGTGGATCCGAGATTAGTAATTGATAAAGGTATATGGTTAATATTTGAATCTGCCCTTCATATGCAATGGGACCTCGAATTATTTATAATAAATCGGATAATAGTCGCGCGTAAACCTCATTTCACTGTGCACTTTCTTGTCCGACTAAATGTTTTTCGGCCTTTTCTGCGACTTCTCCCAGTTATCATGAACAACCCAAGAACACTCAACGGTCATGTAATACACCTCTGTAAAGCTTATTCATTCCCCTTTCCATTGATACTGGGTATTGTTGGATACGTTGTGTGAATCAAATTTGAGGGGGGGGGGGGGGGGGGGACGAAGATGGGTGCTATCGTTTTCGAAAAGCGAGTTGTTTACCTTGTTAATATTTATATACCATTACAGGGGCACGTCAGCATGGATTCAAAAATGGTATTAAATATCATTTTTCTTTCGATTTCCCAGCTTGTGCTGAGTACCTGTGCGCCAAACCTGGAATAAGCAATCTGTCATTTGCAGAATGAGATCCCCAGAGGTGAATTTACTGATTCTATCCCATACAGTAGGCAAATTTATCCTCTGGGTACCTCTTTCTGTTTAGGCTTGAGACCTTCATTCATTAGTGTTGCTACAGTGCTGTACAGGGTAGCATCACCAAATTCACCCTCTGTGGACTTCATTCTGCAGATGACCGTCAGCTTATTTCCAAGCTTGCTTGCGCATCGCTATTTTTTGTAGGAAATTGATGATCTCCCTACACCACAAGAAAGAGCTATTTTTAGACAATTAACCGTGCAACTACCCAAAACAAAACTCTTGTGTTGAAAGAAAAGGACATTGTGGAAAGAAATAAAACATGCTTTAGTTTTGTCCTGTCACTTGATCGACCGAAACTGTAGATCAAGTGACAGGAAAAAAGGATGTTTCTGGTCCGATTATAACAACCTGTCAAAAGTCGTGGTAAAAAGTCAAAGCTTTGCCGAAGAAAAAAAGTCACAGGAAAGAAATCGCAAACACAAGAATAAATTTAAGTGGGAAGGAAACCTGACCAAACTTTGAGAAAGAAGATTTTTTAAATAATTTACTCCAAAATACAATTAACAAGAGAACATTGTGGTAATAGAAACATATTTCTTAAGGCACTATGTAAACAGAACCATTAAACTTTCTTCTAACATAATTGACGTCCATGTAAATATAAAGAGCTTTTCCTCTAATATTTTTCCAACCTTATGATGCATTCCACTCGCTACATCACATAACTCACGGTAGTTATGGCAATATAAAAGTACATTTATAATAATACGAAACAAATTAAAAATTAAAAACAAACTATATATAGACTTTTTTAACTGTACATCGGTGGTGGCTCATGTGCCTTAACCCTTTGAACCCTGGTGGTATCTTCCATCAGTTCAATGGCAGCAATTGGAAGAGTCCAAATTCATTAAAATTTTCAACGTGCTGTCCAAGGGCTACCCCACACTTCACTCAGTAGCCATCCTACTTAAGGAAATTATGGACGTATCATGCTTCTGGGCCGGAAAACTGGCCGCTCGTTTCACAGGGTTAAAGAAGGGCAGGATTACAAGAGAGGATTTCTAAAGAGTCGCGATACATTTTTTTTTTAGTATCGACTTCACTAAAATCTACCTAAGCCAAGGTTTACAGTGGCTCAGATCGATTTTACTGAACGAGGTTCAATTATTTCATGCCAGATCGTGACGAATGAGATTCCTTTTATTACATAAGGTGTCATTTAACCTTTTACCTATCTTAACCCTTTACCTCACACGAAAAGCAGACGACACTTGCAAACAAATTCTTGAATAACTAGATTTTTCATTTTTTGTCTAAAAAATATAGGTTATGAACCCTCATTGGAACGAGGTCGACAAGCTCGTTCCAAAGAGGGGTCATAACCTATGTTTTTGAGACAAAAAATGAAAAAATAATGATAATTAATTAGCGATTTTTGTGAATAGCGCTGACCGGTTTCGGACGTTACGTTGGGTAAACCACCGGTGAAGGGTTAACTACAAAAAACTGGCCACCGCTATTCACAAAACCGCCACACAAATTTTATTATTTTAATCAATTTTTTGCCTAACAAACATAACTTATTGTTCCTCACTGGAACGAACTCGTCGAGCTCGTTCCAATAAAAGGTCATAAGCTATGTTTTCAGGGCAAAAACCAAAAATGTTTAATTATCTGAGATGTTGTTATTGCAATTGTCGTTTGAGGCACAGACGGCACACCGTTTGTACTTTGGGAAAAATGTCTTCGAATTTAACAAATTTGATTTCGGCCCGGTAGATAAATTTGTTAAATATTGAGCAAGAAATATACATTTTTCTCGCCTTTTAAACCCTTTACCAAACACGAAAAGCAGGACGACACTTGCAAACAAAATTCTTGAATAACTATTTTTTTTTCATTTTTTTGTCTCAAAAACATAGGTTATGGACCCCTCATTGGAACGAGCTCGTTCCAATGAGGGGTCATAACCTATGTTTTTTGAGGCAGAAAATGAAAAAAAATAATGAAAAGTAATTGGCGATTTTTGTGTATGTTGCTGGGCCGGTTTTGGTGGTTATGTTGGGTAAAGGGTTAAAGGTCGTACACTCGTACTAGAGATCAAGCAAATTAGGGAATCTTCTGACCACATCTTGAGAGTAGAGCCTGTGCATCTCCATCTTCTACGAACTAATTCCCAATATGATTGCAATGACGAGATTGTTGAGATATTGGACTTCTCTCTAATCTTTCGCTAATATATTTCTGGAAAAGGTTAGAGCTGGAGCACGTGTCACTTCTGCCACCGGCTCCTATGCCCTTGACCCACACAGGGAACGAATTATAGGGCTACGTCCAGTGACGTATTAATCCATGGCCGGGGCCCCTAGGCTATTAGGTACTTCGGCATCGGAGCCCCCTCCGGCACTTCAATCTTTCACCCCATTACATCCGGACAGCCTGGCCCAGCTACGGTAGGCACTATGCCGCAGTACATAGCCCTATATCCCATTTTGCGGGCCTCGTGAAACATTCTACTCACAACTTGACATATTATTTAAATAAGCATTAAAAATAATGTACTGTATATAAATATATATATAGTATACTTATGAGAGTATATATATGGATAAATACATATGTAAATGTATCGCTGTGGCGCAAAGTGCCTTTAACCTTTGGAGTCTTAAGGCGCTTGTAACAGTGCCTTAGTAAAGAAAAAAAAATGGCGGGCCCCCCTGTCCCCGCGGGCCCCCTAGGCTAGTCTTATGAATAATACGGCCCTGACTACGTCACCCCCCCCCCCTGCACGCCCATTTATTGTATTCATTCAATTTGCAAGCGGACATTTAGTCGGTGGGGCAAACCTCAATACCCAACTGTTCGTCCCTATTGGGAGCCCCCTCCTCCCCCAAGGACCCCAAAATTGAAATTTCGTGAAAAATGACCAAAACGCTAAGTGGATCTGAGTTCATAGACTGTCGGTTCATCGAAATGACATTGGCTGTCCACAGTGAGGGGTATTTCGATATACCAAAGGTCTTGTCTGCCGTTGATCGGTCAGATGCAAGGAAACAGCGTTCTTTCGGTTTGAAAAATGAATTTTCTTCCCCATTGGGCCGAACAATGGTCGGCCCGGTGAGTCCGGGGTTCCTCTTTATTGTAACCATTCTTGCCAAAATTGGACTGCCATTTGTCGCTCGGATGCAGTGAAGCAGCCGTTTTTTTTCAGTTAGAAATATCAGAATGTTGCCCGGGTCAGGGGCCCCTTGGTACAATTCCCGGCAACATGTTTTTTGGCACTGTCCGCACCAGCTGCTCCTTCGTGGAAAAAATCGTTTTTGTTTAATAAATGCGTCCTTTTATTATGAAAAACTGTCCTCGCCCTTCAGAAATCTTTACATATTCCCCGCCAATGGGCAAGCATTTATTCAGATAATGCAATAATAGCTAGGCACACAAGAATGGCAAAACACATTTCATACAGAGGAATTATCAACATTGAGGCACTACTTGGCAAATATTGTTTGCAAACATCGTAACGGACGCAGTATTTGCACAGAAGAAAGGTCTGTGGATCGTACTTGATTTTCATTGCTGTCAGTTTCTCGTATCGGGTAGTGTCACCCCAAAATAGTTTAATCCAGTCAGATTCTGTTTCAGCTGGTTCGTTCAGATACACCCCTGCTCCATGCTTCAGAAGTTCTTTATTGAATTCTCTAGAATCGCTCAAAATGTTACCGTCGTGTTCATTTTTTTCCCATGCTAGACCGCATGAAGCCGAGTGAACTGCGGTTCTGAGAGCGGGATTCACTGACGTCACGTCGGGGGTCTCCTTTACTTTCGTTTGACCTGCAAAATAAATCAGTATCAAATCAATAAATTAATGAACTATCATTCAATGAGAGAGAGAGAGACAGTATCTTCCCATCCTGAATCCACATTCTTCCATTATGGGTGATGATTCACATTCAATACATAATTTACCAGTACTGGTCACTTTCCACGGGTGGGCAATATTGCCATCGACGCAATATTAGATTTCAGACACTAATTACAGGAATAATCATCAAAAATTTAATTAATGATGCACCGGTTACAACCCTTTTATTACCTGGTAAATGCATGCGTGGACATCTCTGCCCACGTGTGTATTACGACCACTCCACGGTGACTATACTCTGTAGTACTGAATGCACCAAAGCACCATCTGCATCTCGCAATGTTTGCGCCTTGATGTGTGGATTTCCTGCGAAGACAAGACAATCTTTTTTTTTCGGTGGAAATTCAACATCATTAATAACTAGAAACCTTTTAGCACACTAAAACATACATCTCCCCTTCCTTTCTATTTAATGCACTGCAAGTTATATACACATGAATAATATTGACAATCATACCAAATATCTAAGGCCTGACTCAAAAGACAAAGAAAGTTCTGGTCCGGACAAAGTTTCCCTTAAAGAAGCACATTTATATTTATTTATTTATTGTTGTTTAAGGTCACATACTTTTGCACAATGGCTAATCATGACCACAACATGGAGATAAAGTTAAGGTCAGTCAATCGTTTATACCCCATGTTGCCTATTTTAGAGGACTCGCACCCCAAGCATTAGTGACTGGGTCCTATTTTACTAGTGAAACAGAGCTTGTTTACCACAGTAAACAAGCACTGCTTCACTCCCCGGGGTTCCCACTGGGGACAAAAGCACATAAATCTGACCTTCAGGTCAAAAGTCAAGGTCACATGAAGATCATTATGATACGCAACACACCGGCTCATGGTGATACATCCACATGCCAAATATCTAAGGTCTAGGTAAAAAGACAAAAAAGTTATGCTCCGGACGAAGTGTCCCTTAAAAAAGCACATAAATCTGACCTTCAGGTCAAAGGTCAAGGTCACATGAAGGTCACCATGGTACGGGACACACCGGCTCATGGTGATACATCCACATGCCAAATATCTAAGGTCTAGGTCAAAAGACAAAAAAGTTATGCCCCGGACAAAGTTTCCCTTGAAAAGCACATAAATCTGACCTTCAGGTCAAAGGTCAAAATCACATGAAGGTCACTATGGTATGCGACACACCGGCTCATGGTGATACATCCACATGCCAAATATCTAAGGTCTATGTCAAAAGACAAAAAGTTATGCCCCGGACAAAGTTTTCTTAAAAAGCACATAAATCTGACCTTCAGGTCCAAGGTCAAGGTCACATGAAGGTCACTATGGTACGCAACACACCAGCTTATGGTGATACATCCACATGCCTAATATCTTAGGTCTATGTCAAAAGACAAAAAGTTATGCCCCGGACAAAGTTTTCTTAAAAAGCACATAAATCTGACCTTCAGGTCAAAGGTCAAGGTCACATGAAGGTCACTATGGTACGCAACACACCGGCTCGTGGTGATACATCCACATGCCAAATATCTACGGTCTAGGTCAAAAGACAAAAAAGTTATGCTCCGGACAAAGTTTGTATGAGAAGAAGAAGAAGAAAGAAGAAGAAGGCGAAGAAGAAGAAGAAGAAGAAGAAGAAGAAGAAGAAGAAGAATATGCACTAAAACAATATGTTTCCCTTCTGGGAAGGGGAGATATAATGACAAACACAAAAGTAGTTGAGGAAAAATGTAGTACGAGGGTGCAGTAAATTATCTCTATGACTTCCGTGCTTTCACGAAGCATGCTTCCGCTTCCAAGAAACAAAGTGCCACAAGAATAGTTCCAGAATGCAGATAACAGCATTTTAAATTTACAAGGGAATATGTAGAGGTTACTACTTGGTTAGTTCCACATCGGCCGAGATATTAGCCCGAGGTAACTTCATGTCAGCCTGAGACTGGAGGTCGAAGTTATTGAGGACTGATAACTCAGCCGATATGGAACTAATCAAGTAATAACCTCTTTATTTATTAAATCAAAACAAATAATTAAAAACATTCTCTGATCTATTGCGATTTTCTGACAATGTTATTGTTTCTCATCCTTTCCACAAAGACCGAAGTTTCCTTTTCTCCTACTCCCAGTTTAACCATCCAAACGTGGGGAAGCCCTCATGAGATTTTTAGAAAAAAAAATTGCGGAAATTTTCCCCACCGACTTCCCATGGGGGAGATCGGTTTTACCAGAACTAAATTGCCTCTCCCAGTCATCATTACTCACATGAAATTTTATTGGAATCGATTCAACACTTTCTTCGGAGAAGACTCAAACAACACCTTAACGGTGGACGACGGACGAAGAGTGATCACGAAAGAGTACCATCGCCGTGGACTGACTGCAAACCACAGGTGGGCAGTGATGTCCATGTATGCGTTTATCACGTAATAAAAATCGTCATCAGCGAAATTTTAATTAATGAAGCACCGGGTTGTAACCATTATTTTTTAACGAATATTTCTATAATTGGTGTTTGGATTCAATTATTTTGCTCGGGTGGAAATATTGCCTACCCGTGGAAAGTGACCAGTCCTCGGCTGCCGTACTGTAGCTCAACGTGACTTTCAGTCAGGTAACCTTAACCCTTTACCTAACACTTACAAATAAAAGTTTTGAATAACTAAATTTGTACATTTTTTGCCTCAAAAACATAGCATATGACCCCCTCATTGGAACGAGCTCATCGAGCTCGTTCCAATGAGGGGTCATAAGCTATGTTTTTGAGACAAAAAATGAAAAAAATAATGAAAATTAAATGGTGATTTTTGTGAATAGCGCAGGCCGGTTTTGGCCGTTACGTTGAGTAAAGGGTTAAAACAAAATTAGAGAGCTGAATCTAAGAGGTTATTGCACATCATTCATCAGATATGATTTTCTTTCCCAAAATAGCCCATTATCAAACTCGGCTGATATGACCTCAAACTCGGCTGATATGATTGCCGATTTCGGCCAATAATAGGCAAGCCAAAGTTGCCCCCCCCCCCCCCCTCAATGCGTTACAAGGCGCAACCGATTTGTTCATATCGAAATGTTCAGTTATTCGTCTAACGCAACCGGGGAAAATTGGCGTTATGAAGTACTGTGGGTGGTTTAAAGCTTTTGTATGATGGGGAATTAATGCTTTATTTATTTATTTATTTATTGGGGTTTAACGACACTTTCGACATCCAGGGTCACCTCGCGTCCTACAGTTTTACGGGTGGTGGAAGCCGGAGTATCCGGGTAGAATCACCGAGCAATGGAGAGCAACTGTCCGTCTCCTCGACATACTAACTCCACACAAGCAGGGTTAGCATTGGTTGAAGACAAGTGCACCATCGACGTTCAACAATCCAGTTGTATAGAGATCAGTGCTCTTCCCGCCACTGCGTGGGTAACAAATGGTGACTAATAACATAAAACTGACGTAATTGCCATTCCTAGGTCAAAAAGTACATGCTCAGTATCGGATGTTACTTCCTACAGAACGGTCGGCGTGGACTGGTCACTTTCCACAGATGGGAAATATTTCCACGGACGCAATATTATTGGATTACAAAAACACTGGAATAGTTAATTAATAATTAATTAAAATTTTGCTGATGATTTTTATTACCTGGTAAACGCATGCGTGGACATCACTGCCCACCCGTGGATAACAACCAGTCCACAGCGAATGTACTGTATACACCCCACCTCATGGGTATATAATTAAGATATTTTAAAGATGTACTTACCCCCAAGATGTGTCATGGAACACCCAAATAAGCCGTATTTCGAAATCCCAAACGCCTTTGATGATATCAGATCACCGAATCCATCGAGATCTGTTTCTTGTACTAAAGTATTCTGTATTGTTGATTTATAATATATTGGGTCAGTTTGGTTTTTCTTGTAATCCATAAATGATGTATGGTTCACCCAGTAAGAAACACCATACGTAGGTTGCCACTGAGCAAACGTTTCGAGATAAGCACGACTTGCAGACGACCAGCCGCCAAAATGAAGAAGGTGTACAGTTAGGAGACCCTGCATGTTCTCAACTAGTGGTGTCGGTTTGGCTTCCATTATGAGGTATCCACTCCACTCATTCGGTAAGTTTTTTATGAAATTTTGATAATAATTCATGACCTCTTTTCCAACGTTATAATTTATCTGTTTAACAATCATTGCGAAAAAGCGAGTGTAGCTGACAAATCCATCTGGAGCATAATGAAGTTTCATCGTGAATGACACGGCAACTCCGAAAGTACCACCACCGCCTCCTCTAAGGGCCCAGAACAAGTCATCCTTGTCTGTTGTTGTATGACCGCTACCATTAGTAGAGTGGGTTCCATTAGCATTAACTGTGAGAAGCCGGCCATCTACCGTGACCATCTGTACCTCCAGCAAATTATCCACTGCGAGACCTAATTTTCTTGACATAGGGCTGTGACCTCCTCCCAAATTGTATCCTCCCATCGACACAGTCTGTGCACTTCCTCCAACTATAACCCTCTTAACAGAGTCCACCTAGAATGAATGAAAACAGTAATAGAATATAACCATTCAACAATATTCAGCAACATTTTTATATTTAATCCTTTAACCCTTTACCCAACGTAACGGCCAAAACCGGCCAGCGCTATTCTCAAAAATCGCCTATTAATTTTAATTATTTTTTCATTTTTTGTCTCAAAAACATAGGTTATGACTCCTCAATGGAACGAGCTCGTCGAGCTCGTTCCAATGAGGGGTCATAACCTATGTTTTTGAGACAAAAAATGAAAAAAAAATAGTTATTTAAGAATTTTTTTTGCAAGTGTCGTCTGCTTTTCATGTTAGGTAAAGGGTTAACCAACGTAAAGGCCCAAACCGGCCAATGCAATTCACAGAAAACATCATTCAATTTTCATTATTTTTTTCATTTTTTGGCTCAAAAACATAGCTTATGACCTCTCATTGGAACGAGCTCATTGAGCCATAAGCAATGTTTCTGACGCAAGAAATGAAACAAGAGGCCCCACGAGGCCTAAAGTGCTCAACCTGAGTCCAAGAATGAATTCACATTAAGCAATCAATCTCCTTGATACGACTTATGTGGATTAAACTTAGTTATACACACCTCTAGAAGATACTGAATAAAAACATTCTAATACTTCAGCTACATTGCTAATTCCGGCTCCTTTAGGGAGCCCAAATATTAGCCCAGGCACTCGATTTGATGTGAATGTCACCATGATAGAGATGTTGTATACCAAAAATAAAAGCATTCTGACTGATGAATCCGAAGAAAAAGATTTTTAAAGAAATTTCCTCATATTGCACTAAGTTAAAATTCGGGCGAACATAGGGAGCCCCTATATTATCCCAGGCACCCGATTTGAACAAACTTGAATCTGATATCCAAAGAGATATTGTAAACCAAATATGAAAGGATTCTGACCGGTGAATTTGAAGAAGATTTTTGAAGAAATTCCCTCATATAGCACTGAGTTAAAATTCGGGTTCCGATAGGTAGCCCAAATATTAACCCAGGCACTCAGTTTTAACAGACTTGAATCTGAGCCCCCTAGAGATGTTTTATACCAAATATGAAAGCATTCTGACTGGTTGATCTGGAGAAGAAGACTTTTAAAGAAATTTCCTCATATAGCACTAAGTTAAAATTCGGGCTCCCATAGAAACTGTCTGGTGCCACATTTTTAGCCATTCTGGATTTTTATATTTTTGTGCAAAACATGTTTTGGATCCGAAACGCTAATGGAAGGGAGAGGGCGGAGGGGGGGGGGGGGGTAGTTTACTGTCTGATCCAAATAAACAGATCGAGTTTAAATAAAAGTGTCAATAACACTGTAGCTCAACTTGGCAAACTTGAATTTGGTAAGTTGTTAGTGAAATGGCAAAAGTGAAGATCACTGGCTTCAATGTTATTTCGTGAAACTTCAACATTACAACATTGTGTGTATACAACGTCAGAGCAATTTGTGCAGTTTTAAATGTCAACTGTAGGGCTGGCTAAGGGAAGAATGCTGATACACAAATGTAGTAAGTTTAAAGGTGATTCATGAATGTACCTTGCAGGGCGTGCCAAATGAAATTGCTGATGCACAAATGCACTAAGCTTGAAGGTCGTTGCTAACGAAAATGGAAGGAAATCGATAGCTCCCATCTCGTGGTCACCCCAAACAAGCACACCAAGATTCAGAGCAACCCGATCATAAATGCGACCTGTATGGTGTTCCAAAGGAATGTGTTGATGCACAACTGCACGAAGTTCAAAGTATGTTGATAACGCCAATGATTTTTACAGAAATGGACGAAAATCGATAAGTCCTAATTAGAGGTCACCCCAAACAAACACACCAAGTTTGAAAGCGATCCGATCATAAATGTGTCCTGCAGGGTATGCCAAAGGAAAATATTGATGCCTGACTAAATTATGTTCAAAGGTCGTTGCCAACGCCAACATTTTTTGACGACAATGGACGAAAATCGATAGCTCCAATCTAGAGATCATCCCAAACAAGCATACCAGGTTTCAAAGCAATCCGATCATAAATGGGCCCAGTAAACTGGTTGTCAAAGGGAAATATTGATGCATAACTGCACTAAGTTTATCAAAGGTCATTGCCAACGGCAACGTTTTTTGGCGTAAACAGAAGGAAATCAAAACCTCTCATCTAAAGGTCACCCCAAACAAGCGTAGTAAGTTTCAAAGCAACCCTATTATAAATGTGCCATGTAGGGCGTGCCAAAAAAATATAAGTTCAAAAGTTGTTGCCAACGGCAAAATTGTTTGTCGGAAATGGAAGAAAATCGATAGCTCCAATCTAGAGGTCATCCCAAACAATCAAACAAGGTTTCAAAGCGATCCGATACTAAATGCGCCCTGCAGGACGTGCCAAATGGAAATACTAATGCATAATCGCGCTGAGTTCATCAAAGGTCCTTGCCAGCGAACACTGTTTTGACGGAAATGGCCGAAAATCGGTGGCCCCCATCTAGAGGTCACCCCAAACAAGCATTCCACGTTTCAAGGCAATCCGATAATAAATATGTCCCGTACGGCGTGCCAAAGGAATATATTGATGCCTGAATAAACTAAGTTCAAAGGTCGTTACCAACAGCAACATTTTTTACGGAAATGGAAAAAAAGTCGATAACTCCCGTTTAGAGGTCACCCGAAACAAGCAAACTAGGTTTCAACGCGATCCGATCATAAATGTGCCCTGTAGTGTGTGCCGAAAGGAAATATTGATGTCTAACTGAACTAAAGTTCAAAGGCCGATGCCAACGGTAACATTTTAGTTCATCAAAGGTTATTTCCAGCGGCAACTTTTTTTTCACCGAAATGGTAGAAAATCAATAGCTCCCATCTGAAGGTCACCCCAAAAAAGCATACCAAGTTTCAAAGCAATCCGGTTATGAATGTGCCCTGTAGGGTTTGCCAAAGGAATATATTGATACCTGACTAAGCTAAGCTCAAAGGTCGTTGCCAACAGCAGCACTTTTCACGGAAATGGAAGAAAATCGATAGCTCACATCTAGAGGTCACCCCAAATAAGCAAACCTGGTTTCAAAGCGATCCGATTATAAATGTGCCCTGTAGTGTGTACCAAAGGGAAATACTGATGCCTAAGTAAACTAAGTTCAAAGGTCGTTGCCAACGACAATATTTTTCGATGGAAATGGTTGAATATCGAAGGCTCCCATCTTGAGGTCACTCCAAACAAACATACCAGGTTTCAAAGCGATCTAACCATTAATGTCCCCTGTAGGATGTGCCAAAGGTAAATATTCATGCCTTACTAAACTAAGTTCAAACGTCGTTGCCAGCGGCAACGTTTTTCGACGGAAATGGGTAAATATCGAAGGCTTCCATCTGGAGGTCTGCATGGGTATGTGTATATATTTTGTACACCCCATATCATGGTTTTATAACTTATGTCAACAATATAAAAGGTGGGTTAGAATTCCCCACAGTCAGGTGCTTTATTTACCACGCGCGCGCGTGTGTATATTGGGGTGATAATTGCCCCAGATCATACAGTACTGAATTCTGCAACACAACCCCCATTATCGCCGTTGGAAATTAAACGGACAAGAGGTTGATTGCTACTTCATTGGAAACAGTTTTTGACTCAGTTACAAATTTTATTGGCCCAGTTCGGATAGAAGCTTTTAACTGGGATGGGAAACCTGTGGTTCAGTGGCAGACTGTTGGACTTCTATCCAAGAGGTCCCGAGTTCGATCCCCGCCCTGGACCACCCACGTTGTGTCCTTGGGCAAGGCACTTTATCCCAGTTGCCTACATGGGGACACGATGACGCCGTGCACTAAGGTGTACTACACGTCAATGGTGCACATGTCTTCAAACGCTGTAACCGTGCTTGAGCTGAGCTTGAACAGAGTTAGAATGTTGATGAGCTGACAGTTGCTCGTCGATGCTCGGTGGTTCTCTCCGGGTTCTCTGGCTTCCTCCATCCATAGATCTGTCACGGTCACGATTAGCCACTGTGCTTAAATATGTGACCTTAAACGCCAATAAATAAATAAATAAATTTAACTGGGATTCGCCGTGTTCCAGGTTACAAGTATTAGTGTTGTCATGTTATGCCACCTCCAACTTCGTGAACTTCGAACGAAAATTCCGACGGCCAAGGCAACAAGTGCGATGACTTAAGGTTTCAAATTACGTATTTCAGCAGGGAACGTGACAACGGACAACCGTTACTTATTCCCTGTTCCTTATTCAACATTCGTTATCAACCGATGAAATCGATTGATAACGAATGTTGAATAAGGAAATGGGAATAAGTAACGGTTGTCACGTCCGTATTTCCGCACAAGAAATTCTTTTGAAAACAATTTTTGTTATGATACATCCACCCTCGATTATATTAGATAAGATGTCTCAAGGGGTATATAAGCGGACAATCGGCTGAAACGGAAATTGTGAGCTGGCCGGGGAGACTCACCTAACTGAAACGTCGGAGCGGAAAACTTACACGCGGGTTACCGGTCATTTTTGTGACATTGTATTCCTTCAGCAGATGTACCTAGAAGATCCGGCCTACACACGGTAAGTAGAATGGTTTACTGTTATTTCTAGAACAAACTGAGGTCCGATTCTGCGTGGACTAGTCTTTAAACGTAGAACTGGATGGCTTGACTCACGACAATATTTGTATTTTTGGCGAACGAAAATGTGAAACATGATACCGAAATACAAGACCAGTGGCGTTTTAAATACATTTGACCCTCAAAATGCTTTATAGAGTCACTTTCCACTTCACTGGGCCCTTCATACGAAAAATGTGTAAGACATATGAATCGTAAACCAGGCTCATGTCTGGGGCCACTGTAGTCTCACTAACTGTACGACTAATTACGAAGTACCTGTCCGGCTAACTTGAGTGCGCACAATATTGTTTGGCCGCTTAATTGTATCAATATAACTATAAGAATCCCGGTATATGTTGCAGTGCTTCTCACCTTTGCAAGTTAGTCATGTCACTGTCAGAAAATTGAGTTATTAACTTTATAAACACTAGTAATACATATTTCATCAACAGTTCACTGGAATCTTGAAAAATTCAATAGAGCCTATTTGCTTATTTGAACTAGTTCTGTCATACTGAAATATGCACGTGTAATATTTGATATTCAATCAATAGATCAACGTCCCCTGGAAACACAGGACTTATATTTCGGCAAAAATTCTCATTTGGTTTCTTACTAAGGTGAACGGAATATAAACCCTGGTTTCCACACACGGTGCCAATAAAAGCTGATTTGTATTTGTGTACTAATTATTATGTTTTGTCTCTTTTAGGATGAAAATGAGAGAAAGGTCCGGATAGGTAGTGAATGGGTCATTGTGTGATTATAATTTTGCTTTAAAATTATTTTTCAAGGTCTTAGACAAATTTTGTGTCAAGCACATTCTTTCCCTGTTGACCCTATTGGGGTTTTGTGTGCGGGATGGGCTGGGGAGGGGCGGGTAGACAATTTCTCAGAACTTATGAGGTATATATTGTTCAAAGTGCTTGTGGCTTTCAACTTCTTATTATTCAAGTATAGGGGGAGTTTAGGATCTGGAATGTCTTTACGAGAGATGGTCAGTGTTACCGCTTTGTCTTAAGTAAAACTTACTTGGCAAGTTTTTACCCATCTACTAATAAGGCGAAGATTCGAGTTAAGTATCTCAGCAGCTAGGATAGCATTTTCTACAACTAGGGACAAGGAGGTATCATCCGCGTAAAGTCGTATATTTGATTGTATATCATTCACGATGTCGTTTATGTATATATTAAACAGAAAGGCGCATAAGACGGACCCTGGTGGTACACCTGTAGTTACAGGTCTACTCTCTGGGTTTTGACCATTTATTACCACCGTCTGACGTCGGTTTGTAAGATAGTCCTTAAACCAGTTCAGCAGAGAACCCTTGATACCCATTGAATCGCCACACGCGGTCAAAAGCCTTACTTATGTCACAGAAGATGAACCTTATTTTCTTACTCTGATTGAGGGCACATCTGATATCATAACCGATGTCAATTAACTGACAGATCGTACTCTCTCTGTAGACAGTCGTACTATCACATTTGCAATTTTGCATCTTTCCATACTTGTGGGAAAACACCTTAGGACAAGGATGTATTGAATAATCCAGTAAAGGGAGTGGACAATTCGGCACAGAACAATTTCAGTCTTCTATTATGCACATTGTCCGACAAGGGGCCAATACTATAAAACTTTTACAACTGTATTTTCTAGAATAGTATTTTCTAGTTATGACTTTAAATGGGTTGAAATGAACCATTAGCATTTTCAAAGATGTGGCAATTTGCCAGTTGGCAAATTGCCACATCTTTTAAAATGCTAATGATTCATTTCAGACAGTTATATTAATAGGTAGAAAATACAATTCTAGAAACTACAGTTGTAAAAGATTTATAGTATTGGTTCCAGCTTTCTTTCTACATATCAAGATTGGAAAATAGAACTCCCACCTCGATTGATTCTATTGAAATTGGATCAATACACAGATCCAATTCAGTAACATGGGGAACATCTTTATTTTGTACAGACTTACAATGCCTTACAAAATAATCATTAAATATAGTTACAATTTGTAATTAAAGAGGGATTATTTATAACTTCATCTTTCTCAAGCAGACGAGGGAACTGCAGGTTAATATTAAATTGCTGGACAGGAAAGCTTTTGAGTGTTTTCCACCACTGCTTTGACGAGAACTTTTTACGGTCACTGATGATTCTATTTTCATATCGTATTGCAATTATGCAATCTGGACACATGCAAAAGTTTCATTTCAAATTGTCTCTTGTTGGTCCATTTTGTATTTTTTGCTTGCCTTATTTCTAATACACATTTGCCTTCTAACCAGCGCAGTCATCCACCGTTTATCTTTAGGTCGTATGGGAACTGTCTTAGATGGAATAAATATGTTCGATACTTCTGTGACATGAGTAATTAAACGTTCACAAATAATGTTTACGTCACCAGACTCAAAAGGACTAACGTCATACCACCGATGTCCATGGCATCGTAGTTAACCACTACCCGCCCACAGGGAGCCTACTGCTAGGACTCACTCCCCAAGACAACACTCGTGACATGGTGATCAGTATAAATGGCAGGAAATTCTCACCGGCCCTCCTAAAAATCATCAATACTACGATTTGCATGGGACATCAACTGAAACTAAGTTTGACACACCACAGATGAAACTACAGATGCCGTTCTTTCGAGCCGCAAAACAGCGCCATTATTTCAAAATTTTTAAATATATAACCCTCGACCCCACCATCAACTGAGGGACACCACCTTAATACCTTTCCCTAACTCAAGACTTCGATTTTCGAGATATGCCCAGGGCACAAAATGCGCTCCCTCCCTCCCCAGATATTCACGTGCCCCAAGTAATATAGATTCCTGGCCACGCGCCTTAAGACGAGAATACTATTTAAATTAAAACCTCCAGTCTTTTCGTGCATCTATTCGATAAACGGTTGGGTCGTAACCAACGGAAACCATGTTGTGTCCTTGGCCAAGACTTAATTCCAATTGTCCACTTGGGGTACGGCGGATTTGTGTGAGCTATTAATTCTGCTTGGGCAGAGTTAGTGCATTGAGGGGGGGGGGGGGGGTCTGACCTGTGCTCGCCGCTGCTCTGTAATTCTCTCCGCGTACTCAGACCCATCTACTCGAAAAACTAGTCGATACGCAAGCCTGAAAATAAGCAGACTGTCATCTGCAAAATGAGGTCCCCAGAGGGTGAATTTGGTGGTGCTACACCCTGCACAGTAGCATTACCAAACTTACCCTCTGTGAACCTCAGTCTGAAGCAAGGTCTCAGGCATAAACAGGAAGAGGCACCCAAAGGATAAATTTGTGGACTCGAGCCCACTGTATGAGTTAGCATCAGCTAATTCACCCTCTTGGGACCTCATTCTGCAAATGACAGATTGCTTATTATCAGGCTTGCCTATACGACGTGACCCGTCTGTTGAAAGTTTCGTTAAACCCAAATAAAACTAAACAAATAAACCGAGAAACAATATCTTCGATTGGAGATTATTATTTTATACCACTATAGGATTCTACTCAATTCGGGGCTCGCGTGAAAACGAGGAGAACGCAATTTATACTATGAATACCCATTTTACTATATATAAAAAGCCTAAGACATAAATTTTAGATTTACACACCAACCATGGTGAACACGCCAGCAATGGGATTTCAATAGTTAAAATTTATAACAGTAGTGGAACAACATCCAAGTTGATCTTTGGTGACCTCTCTTTGACTGCAAACTTGTCTAAATTTATCACTCGTCTCTTCGTGAAGAGTGAAATAAAACAGGTAATTATTTATTACCTTTTTAAATACATTTACCTCATAAGATACCAAAAATTAACAAACATACGTTGTCTCATGTTAATAAAGCATCCATAACTCGAAATAGTATGTTATTATGTTATTAAAATGAAAAAGGCCCCGTAATTTGCGCGTTTCGTTTTTTATTTCGTTTCGGCGATAAAATTGCCAGCGGAAGTACCGCCCACTGGTGCTCATGTAAACAAAAACAGATTCGCTCCTGTGACTATTGATTTATTTAACATTTAAGCTCTTATTAATCTGACGATCATGGTATAAATAAAATATACCCAAAGTAGTTTGGTGTCCCAAATGTTTACCACTCGTGGTGAAGTGGTGTTAACCGCGCGCCAAAGGCTCGCGGTTCACACCACTTCACCATCCTTGATGGATGAGGGTGTGAGAGGGGGAAGTTTCACTCGAGGGACAGACATTTGGGCCAGACACGAGGCTTGCCGAGTGTCTGGACCAAATATCTTGTCCCTCGGGAGAGATTTCCGCATCTCACACCCTCCCCCATCAGGGATAATTTTTCTCCTCCACCAAAACACCCTGCGTCATCAAAAGTAATTCAGGGGCACGTGCTGCTATATCGAACAATTGTGTTGTCCATTTCTGAAGAAAAACTGATTTGCTTATAGGAAAGAGTGGACAACAGTTCCGCAGATACATACCACGAAATTAAATCACAATTCCGGCAAGACGGGGGTTAAAGATTTGTAGCGAAATGAACACTGACACATTCCGATGACGTCATATTATTAATTCAGCAATGTATTCGCTTAACTTTTCGACGGGAATTTCGTGCAACCCTCTCCACTCATAATGGCGTTCACCCAAAATTCATACAAAAGAGACAAGTGTCCTTTGATTTTGCGGTCTGTGTTTCTATTTCTATTTTCGTCGAGAAACGTGAATAGTCTCTTCTCATTAAGTATGCTAATAAGCCGGTCACGTGTGTCCTGTGAGATAGATATCTATCCCACATGGCCTTCTCACATGAGACACGCACATCTTGCACAGGAAATGGGGGGGGGGGGGGGGGGAGAAAAAACTATCAATGACGACAACCTGGAAAACAACACTTGGCATTGTGACGTTAAGGCTCCGCTCCATAGTTTTCCAGGCAGTTCCTAAAATGACATGCCATACACTCTCTTCAAATGCAAATATTCAGTAACTTTGTTATCTAACACATAACATGCATTACATTTCCCAAATCCTTAAAAACAAATAACACTATCTGACTAAGTAGAAATAAACAATCTGAATGTGGGTAAAATAATTTATAATCAAAGGCAAGACTGAAAAAATGCCGATTCCAGTCATTTTCAGCCACTCCGCAGCAGCCTCAAAAGCAGAATTTTCCCACTATCCCCATTCACCTAACCCTGGAGCATATAACCCCTGTTTCTAAAATGTGAAAAAATTCTATGTTTCCGTCTCATTTTTCAGTTACATGCCTGGTAACAAACCCGTGTAAAACAACATTTTTAAAAATAGCCAATTTTTCAAAGCCACTGTTTCCCATAATTCATCAGATAAATTACTCCTGTGCATTAGACTCCAACTTTAGGACCAAAACTTCAAAATCCTCTTGTCCACAAAATAGCCAAATGTAATCATATATCTGATACTAGAAAAATATCTCCAATTTACATGGCATCAGTTTCAACATATGCTCTTTGTTTTGAATTTCAGCTCTGAATAATAGTGCGAAACTGAAGAGCGGAACTTAAGCGTCAATCTACTGTGAAACAGACATTCCTTAAATCATACACCGAAGACGAACGTGACAACAGTTACTTATTCCCAGGCTCTTATTCGACATTTGTTAGCAACCGATTTTATCGGTTGATTACGAATGTCGAATAAGGAACTGGGTTCCTTATTCGACATTCGTCAGAAACCGATGTTATCGATTGATAGGGAGCCCGGTGGCTCAGTAGGGAGAGGTGCAGGCTGCAAGCCGAGAGGTCCTCGGTTCGAATCCCACCTGCGGCAACCGCGTTGTGTCTTTGGGCAAGACACTTCATCTCCATTGCCCGCGTGGGCGCACGGTGGCGTTGTGTACTAAGGCGTACTGCACGTCGATGGTGCACTTGTCTTCAACCAATGATAACCCTGCTTGTGTGGAGTTCGTATGTTGGGGCGCTGAAAGCTGCTCGCCGTTGCTCGTTGGTTCTCTCCGGGTACTCCGTCTTCCTTCACCCGTAAAACTGTCGCGGTCATGATTAGCCAGTGTGCATAACTATGTGACCTTAAACATCGGTTGATAACGAATGTCGAATAAGGAACTGGGAATGAGTAACGATTGTTACGCGCCCACTCGGAAAAGATCAAGTTTCCCAACTTCAGCTTTCCTCCCGGTAATTTACAGCTAAGCGTATAATAAATCCTAACATTTTCACCGCATTGACTGTTTACTCAGGATCACTTTTTACAAAAACATACTGAACTTTCTTCGATTGTTTACACGCTGAAAACTAAAGGGTTAAAAATTACACTTGAAGTGCTGTATTTAACACTTACTAAGTGCTGAACTAGCACTTTGTTCAAGTGTAGATATCCTATGGCGTACGAACAGGTTCGAAAATAATTATTGAGGTACATACTATATTATTTTAGGTTCATCCTATATTATTTCAGGTTCATCCTATATTATTTCAGGTTCATCCTATATTATTTCAGGTTCATCCTAAAATAATATTTATGACCCTCTCGTACGCGATCAATAATTTGTCCGACCCTGGATGGACCATAATTATTGTTTCATGTTGAACCAGGTTCGACATAAATATTTCAGATTCATCCTATATTAATTGAGGATGAACCTAAAATAATTTGTCCGACCCTGGATCGACCATAATTATTGTTTCATGTTGAGCCAGGTTCGACATCAATATTTCAGGTTCATCCTATATTAATTGAGGATGAACCTGAAATAATTTTTCCGATCCTGGATGGACCATAATTATTGTTTCATGTTGAACCAGGTTCGACATCAATATTTCAGGTTCATCCTCAATTAATTGAGGATGAACCTGTAATAATTTGTCCGACCCTGGATGGACCGTAATTATTGTTTCATGTTGAACCAGGTTCGACATAAATATTTCAGATTCATCCTATATTAATTGAGGATGAACCTGAAATAATTTGTCCGACCCTGGATGGACCATAATTATTGTTTTATGTTGAACCAGGTTCGACATAAATATTTCAGGTTCATCCTATATTAATTGAGGATGAACCTAAAATAATTTGTCCGACCCTGGATCGACCATAATTATTGTTTCATGTTGAGCCAGGTTCGACATCAATATTTCAGGTTCGTACTATATTAATTGAGGATGAACCTGAAATAATTTGTCCGATCCTGGATGGACCATAATTTTTGTTTCATGTTGAACCAGGTTCGACATCAATATTTCAGGTTCATCCTCAATTAATTGAGGATGAACCTGTAATAATTTGTCCGACCCTGGATGGACCATAATTATGGTTTCATGTTGAACCAGGTTCGACATAAATATTTCAGATTCATCCTATATTAATTGAGGATGAACCTGAAATAATTTGTCCGACCCTGGATGGACCATAATTATTGTTTCATGTTGAACCAGGTTCGACATAAATATTTCAGATTCATCCTATATTAATTGAGGATGAACCTAAAATAATTTGTCCGACCCTGGATCGACCATAATTATTGTTTCATGTTGAGCCAGGTTCGACATCAATATTTCAGGTTCGTACTATATTAATTGAGGATGAACCTGAAATAATTTGTCCGATCCTGGATAGACCATAATTATTGTTTCATGTTGAACCAGGTCCGACATCAATATTTCAGGTTCATCCTCAATTAATTGAGGTTGAACCTGAAATAATTTGTCCGACCCTGGATGGACCATAATTATTGTTTCATGTTGAACCAGGTTCGACATAAATATTTCAGGTTCATCCTATATTAATTGTGGATGAACCTGAAATAATTTGTCCAATCTGGATGGACCATAATTATTGTTTCATGTTGAACCAGGTTCGACATAAATATTTCAGGTTCATCCTATATTAATTGAGGATGAACCTGAAATAATTTGTCCGACCCTGGATGGACCATGATTATTGTTTCATGTTGAACCAGGTTCGACATCAATATTTCAGGTTCATCCTATATTAATTGAGGATGAACCCGAAATAGTTTGTCCGACCGTGGATGGACCATAATTATTGTTTCATGTTGAACCAGGTTCGACATCAATATTTCAGGTTCATCCTATATTAATTGAGGATGAACCTGAAACAATTTGTCCGACCCTGGATCGACCATAATTATTGCTTCATGTTGAACCAGGTTCGACATAAATATTTGGGGTTCATCCTATATTAATTGAGGATGAACCTAAAATAATTTGTCCGACCCTGGATCGACCATAATTATTCAGGATGATGCTAAAATCCCACGATGCAATACGCTCCACGAGCCAATCAGTTAAGTCGATACAAACGCGATGTGTGCGTGCTTTCCGAACAATGGGACACAACTGGGGGAAAAAGCAAGATAAACTTGATGCAGGCACACAGCTTCAGACAAAGAATCCCGCTGAGAGATTGTTTTGTATGCGCTTCACACGATTTTTTTCGACCCTTTGTAATCACGCAAAATAAATAAGATTTTTTCCCATGAAAATGTCAAATGGGCAGTGTTGATAGTTTACTGTACTGTTACAAACAAGTTGTGTTTTAATATTGAAATATGACTCGCTAACCAATAGTGTTGCTGACCGGACCGCAAACAAACGGTCCGGTACCGGTCCACGCGTGGTCCGCGGTACGGTCCGATGAGGACCGGGCCACCCCTGCTGTAACGGTACACAGGCACGCTGGACCGGTCCGGGGCGGTCCAAGGGACCGGTCATGGAGACGCAAAGGGAAGTTTTGCACTCTCCCAATTGATACACAAACTGATAATTTCATCTTGATAGACGGTGAATACATTGAAGTCGAGTAAGTTTGAAGTAACTGTCAACTATATTGAGCCAATATGTCACCAATCAACCACCTGCATCCTGTGATTCCTGTCACGGGTGTCGGGTGAAGGCATCAGCGATGAGCGGTTCTACAAAAAAGTTCCCAAAATAGCGAACGCTCAAATTCGGTGACAAGAAGCTGTCATTCAATTCCTTTGTCGGCAAAGAATTTAAATGTGTATTGTGCATCTATTTCTATAAACCCCCGATCTGGATTATGTGCACATGGAAACTATTTAGTTTATAGTAACTTGGTCCCTGTATTTTATCTGGCAGGTTTGGTGTGGTGACCCTATTAAATTGGACCATGGGCGCAGATCATGGGGGGGGGGGGGGGGGGGGGGGGGGGGGGGGGACGAGGAGGCGTGTGCCCCATAAAGTTTTTCGGGGGGGGGGGCATTACATGTTATGTCACCCGCGCTAATCCCACATATATAGGACCGATAGCAGCTGATATTGTTCGAGCAATGCTGCAATAGGCGGAAATCGTGTCTTTTCAGCTTACATTTTCAAATTGTCCGCCCGCAGGACCAAAACATGGTTGGTCCTGCGCATTGTGTAGCCCCCCCCCCCCCTCCCCCCCCCCCCCCCCACACACACACTCTAAAGAGACAGACCTGTGCCCCTGAATTGGACTGCCTTGGACCGGTCCGTCTAGAAAAAAACGGACCGCCTGCCCGAATATCGGACCGCTATTTCTTGGTGCAGACCGGACCGGAACACCCTTGGCGGTCCGGTACGGTCCGCATCACTGCTAACCAACATATCGGGAAAACGTCTCGTGAAGTTTAAAAATTTAATGGAGCAGTTCAAAAAAGTGCCTCTGAGGGGGTAGGGTGGGGAAGGGCAAAAATGATGGATTTCGTATGTATGTTTGTTTGTCTGTGTGCCTGTTATAGAAATAAATATGGGGCCATCCATAATGCCCAAAATTGGCCTACTTTATGGCGGAGGTCATTGTGAGGTTTAAAAAAGTGCAGGGGTGGGATTGGAGAGGGGCACCAAAAGCTATGACCAATTTGTTTTTTATTGATATAGGTCCTCAAAGGGGTCTACTAGTGGTGACTTCTTATCAGGAATCTTAAAGGTTTCAAAAAATTGCCGGTGGTGGTGTTGGGGAGGGGCAAAACTTGTGGATTTTGTGTGTATGTCTGTATGACCACTATAAAAAGGCATACGGAGCCACCCACAGTGCACAAGCTGGTTCTGCTAGGGTTTTTTTCTACACCGGGAGTCATAGATTGAAAAAGTTAGGATTGAAAAAGTGCCAGTGTGGGGAGAGTCACCCGATGTCATGACAATTTTTTTTTTTCACCTCTATAGATCTTCAAAGGGTCTACCTGAGGTAACTTTTTACCGGGAATATTATGGTGCGGTTAGGGCCGCAGGCCTGCCCAAGTTACTCTTTTGAAGTCAGGGCTGTGGTTTTATGAACTGTTTTTTCTTAGAAATTTACCGTACAGCATTGGGTAACCCTGCTAGTATTTGTTAAAACCTGTCTTGACTCATCATTTTCACACAAGTAACAATGTTGGGAAGCGGTTTAGTATGCCAGAATGCATCCCCACCCCCTCTTCCCCCCACAGAATTTCAAATTGCTCTGCGGCTCTTGGGTCAGCATGTTTTCGGTGTCATTGTGGGGCAGGTGACTGTTTTGAACAAATCACGCGATAATGCCTCAGCTGTAGGGCCGTCGCTAGAGCCTTTTAATGGGGGGTGGGGGGGGGGGGGGGGGGGGGGGGGGGGGGGGGCTGAGAGCCCTCGAAATTCCAACTGGGTAGTGGGCGCGTTCTTGACAAACTATTAGAACTGTAGATCTTCCTAATTCGGCGAGCACGGTCGCGCGGGCCGACCATGGTTCGGCCTGACGTGAGAAAATTGTTAAATTTGGCATTCAAAGGAGCAATTGCCTTTCTTCTGGAGGATCAATTCCCACTTCAACATACCCCAAAAAGTTTGTTTTTTTCTGATCAAATAATAAAATTTATCTTTTGAAAATTTCGATTTCTGTCCAATAACCTTTGAAAAACATTGCAGAATTATTGTATGTTCCGCAAGTTTTAGCCAATCGTTTATACCAAAGTTGCACAATTTAGAGAATTCCACCCATTCCTAGGCATTGATTACTGGGTCCCATTTTACCATTAATATAGAACTTGTTCAGCACAGTACAAAAACACTACTTCATTTCCCGGGGGTTGCCACGGGGGTATGGTGGTGGTGGTGGAGGGGGGGGGGGGGGGGAGTGGGGGCTTATAACACCAATTTAATTGATAACACCCTTGTAAAAAATAATAGTCAGCCTTTTCAACTTCTAATTTAAAAACAAAAACATTGCAGGAAACATTTGCCCCATTGACAGTTTTTTGTTCCAGAGCGCATCAATTTTCGGTATCCTGAAAATTGGATGAAAACAAAAATGAATAATAATTGACCTGGTAGTTGGAGTATTCCATACATCGACCCATATGCAGTAAAAAAAAAAAGTTTCATACGTCCTGGTTGACAATGGGGTGGGAGGCAGTTGTCCTGGCTGACAATTGGAGTGGGGGCTGTTGTCCTGTCCACCAACTGGACTGGAGGGCAGTCGTCCTAGCTACCAAATACACTTGGGGGAGTCATCCTAGCTGCCAAATACACTGGGGCAATTGTCCGACTGAGCATTTTTGGACGGGAATGTGGGGGGGGGGGGGGGGGGGGGGGGGGCACTTGTCCTACAACCTCAATTTTCTCCTATGTTCAATTACCACTCATCAATATAACCTGCTATTGAACATAATTTCTTTTGTTTATTAGTTAATGTGCTCCTATTGTCAAAGCGGTGTGTAATCTGTGTGTTGAATAAACATCGCAGTGATAACAATATAGACTCACATATAGGATTACAACTAGTTTAATGACAGACATGAATTAGTTGCTCATTGGTGGAGAAAAATGGATCAAAATGATGCGAAATTAAAAAAAAAACAGTGTCTGAAATTTTTTGGGGGACGGCAAACATTTTTCTAGTGGGTGGGCGCCCACCCCCTCCAAACCCCACCCCTCCCCCACCCCACCCCGGTTGCAGGCCTGCGATATCTCTTGCAACGTTTTGCTACTTTGTAGGGTATTCATCACTGACCGCTGAGCAGGGACGTCGCGACAGGAGGGGGCGGTGTGTGTGTGTGTGTTTGAGGTTAAAAAATCGCACTGGCACAGACATTTCATACTGAAACGTTTTTTTCTTTTAATATGCCGCCGAAAAATTGTTTTCATTTACTGAACCCTGATGGGTTTCAAACATGACAAAAAATTACACAAAATTGATTTAAACTAAGAGGTGAGCTTAGGAACTGGTTAAACTGACTGGCAATAATTGATGTTATTCATTGATGGGCTCTAATTTAGTCCTTACAAGGATGTTACGCAAGCTTTTGTTTTTCTTATAGGCGATGACAGGTCGAAGATTCAAAGGTTCATTTAATTTAGCATTGGTAAAATTGAATTCATCTTTTAACATTTTTGCTATTTCGATATTCATGCTGTTGTACGTTAAAGTGAAAGGAATGATGGACCTCCTTTCGCATTCACCCTCTGATATGTTCATACCAAATAGCCAGAGGGTTTGAAGCGTATTGATCCAAAAAGCTTCACGTTTTTTTTTCTAAATTCATCCGTTTCTTCTAATGTGTCTTTAATTGGAGGTTGTTCAATTGGGTGGATTTCGAAATCGTCCAAAGAATGGCCAGGAAGGTTAAAATGTTGTGCTACTGGGGCATCAGCATTATGTTTTATATCCTGTTTGTGTCTAGTAGCACGTTCTCGGAAAGGATTTTGACTTTGACCAACATACTGTTTCCGACATCGCTTACAAGTGATAAGGTAAATAATGTTTGGTGAATCACAATGGAGGGGGTTACGGATCTGATAATGATTTTTCGTTTGTTCGGATGAAAATTCCTTTTTCTGATCAGGCATAAATGTATGCAGTCTACAACGAGGCTTTTTGCAATTAAATACCGCGCCACTACTATTTTGCAATGGTCTGTTGTGTTCAATTTTCAGTGGTTCGAAATCGGTAGTTTCAGCTGGACTTTCGAGCTTTTTCAGGGTTTGGGATTTCAGGCTACGCAAAAGGCGCAGCGAGTACCCTCTCGATCTGAGGGCGCCAAATAGAGTAGAACAAGCCTCATTGAAATTTACCTTATCACTTGAATTGCGGTGGAAACGAATGAGCTGTGATTTGATGATACCTTTAAATGTATGTTGAGGATGAAATGATTTTGTGTGCAACAATTGATGTGAATCAGTTGGTTCAAAATATACTTTATAATCTAAATGACCGGACGCCTGAAATTGCTTGCCTTTATACACGGTCACATCGAGAAAATCAACAGACTTTTCACTGATAGTAGCTTTCAATTTAATATTTGGATCGTGATTGTTCAAAATTTCTAAAAATTCATCAAAATCTTCTTTTGAATGTTCCCAAATAATAAAAATGTCATCTAAATATCTGAGATATACGAGAGGATGCTTTGCACATTTGCTTAAGGCATTTTCCTCCCATTCCGCTACATAAATGCTTGCAAAATTAGGACTGAATCTGTTACCCATAGGACAACCCATTATTTGTAGAAAATATTCTCTATTGAATTGAAAGTCATTACCTTTTAAGCTCAGCTCTAAAAGATCCAAAATTTGTTCATCCGGGCGTTTCGCATCCGGATATTTTTCAAATGCATTTTTAACTGATTTAACACCTTTATCAATATCAATGTTCGTATACATACTCTCGACATCCAAAGTAGCCAGAATTGCATTTTTCGATATTTTCAATTTCGAAATTTTTGACAGGAAATCCTGTGTATTTTTTAGATAGCTCGGATGTCTATTTGCTATAGGTTTCAGATGATAATCAATTAATTCCGAGATCGCATAAGATTCCGAATTACAATATGATACAATTGACCTCCCGGGTGGAGTTAAGTCATCCGTCCATGAAGAACGGTCCTTGTGGAACTTTGGTAGGATATAAAATTGTCTTGTTTGAGCACTGAGCTTAGCTGTTAAATATTTCAATTGTTTTTTGGTAATGTGACCTTCGTCGAGGAGAAATTTTAAGATCTTATTGAATTTTTCGATATTACTAGGCCAAATAAGTGAATCTATTTTCTTATAATGTTTAGTATTGCTGAGTTGTCTCATGGCTTCCTTTATATAATTATCCCGAGATAGAACAACTACCGACCCACCTTTGTCGGCTGGTTTAATTACTAATTTCTTATTTTTTCGAAGTTTCGTGAGGGCTCTCCGTTCACCAGCTGTTAAATTGTCTTTATCGGAGAGTATGTTCATGCTGAACACCTTTTTGATGATTCGTTTGCTAGCCTCAATAATTTCGGGATCTACTTCACTATCTGGAGGTGACCAACCAGATGATTCTGTAAAAGGAAGTTTCCGACCGCTGGAGTTTCTAAACCGGTCGGCTAATTTCATTTGCCTAAGAAAATTACAGTTGTATGATGGTAGTCACATAAAAAAAAAATCGGAGGGCAAAAATATCAACAGTTGGACATTTAAAACTACTGAATGTATAATACAATTAACTAACAAACATATATTTTTCCGAGTGGAGGACCACAATGAGGACAAATTCCGACTACCGAGACCTTCGTTTGAAAATCGGGTCGAAGGATTCCAACTGAACATATAACTACACATGCAGTCTCCACGTTACACGTTTTTTTCAACAGCCGCTGAGAGTCTAGGGGAGATAATTTGTGCCTGTGAAATGCTAAAAAAAAACTTTTCCTAAAAACGATTTTCCAAGCCTTTAAATTAAACCAAATTCAAGCCGATAAACGGGGTGCCCAAGTTACAAAAATAAAAGACGAAAATATTCGCTAGCCTACGAAACTGTCGGGATAATAGTCGAAAATTTCGACATTTTTCCGCCCTAAATCGGCCCAAATGAAACTTTTTGAGGTATTCTGAAGTGGGGATTGACACTCCAGAAGCCAGGAAATTGCTCCTTTTAATGCCAAATTTAACAATTTTCTCACGTCGGGCCGCCGACCGTGCTCGCCGAATTAGGAAGATCTACAGTTCTAATAGTTTGTCAAGAACGCGCCCACAACCCAGTTGGAATTTCGAGGGCTCTCATCCCACCCCCACCCCCATTAAAAGGCTCTAGCGACGGCCCTACAGCTGAGGCGTTATCGCGTGATTTGTTCAAAACAGTCACCTGCTTCCATGAACATAACACCGTGACATGCCCCACAATGACACCGAAAACATGCTGACCAAGGATCCGCAGAGCAATTTGAAATTCTGTGGGGGGAAGAGGGGGTGGGGATGCATTTCGAGCATTCTGGCATACTAAACCGCTTCCCAACATTGTTACCTGTGTGAAAATGATGAGTCAAAACAGGTTTTAACAAATACTAGCAGGGTTACCCGATGCTATACGGTAAATTTCTAAGAAAAAACAGTTCATTAAACCACAGCCCTGACTTCAAAAGAGTAACTTGGGCAGGCCTGCGGCCCTAACCGCAACAGAATATTCCCGGTAAAAAGTTACCTCAGGTAGACGACCCCTTTGAAGATCTTTTGAGGTGAAAAGAAAAATTGTCATGACATTGGGTGACTCTCCCCACACCGGCACTTTTTCAATCCTGACTTTTTCAATCTATGACACTCAGTGTAGAAAAAAACCCTAGCAGAACCAGTTTGTGCACTGTGGGTGGCTCCGCATGCCTTTTTATAGTGGTCATACAGACATACACACAAAATCCACACGTTTTGCCCCTCCCCAACACCACCACCGGCAATTTTTTGAAACCTTCAAGATTCCTGATAAGAAGTTACCACTAGTAGACCCCTTTGAGGACCTATATCAGTAAAAAACAAATTGGTCATAGCTTTTGGTGCCCCTCTCCAATCCCACCCCTGTACTTTTTTAAACATGACAATGACCTCCACCATAAGGTAGGCCAATTGTGGGCACTATGGATGGCCCCATATTTATTTCTGTAGCAGACACACAGACAAACAAACATACAAACGAAATCCATCATTTTTGCCCTTCCCCACCCTACCCCACAGAGGCACTTTTTTGAACTGCTCCATTAAATTTTTAAACTTCACGAGACGTTTTCCCGATATGTTGGTTAGCAGTGATGCGGACCGTACCGGACCGCCAATGAAGAAATAGCGGCCCGATATTCGGGCAGGCGGTCCGTTTTTGTCTAGATGGACCGGTCCAAGGCGGTCCAATTCAGGGGCGCAGGTCTCTCTCTTTAGAGTGTGTGTGTGCGGGGGGGGGGGGGGGAGGAGGGGGGCTACACAATGCGCAGGACCAACCATGTTTTGGTCCTGAGGGCGGAAAATTTGAAAATGTAAGCTGAAAATACACGATTTCCGCCTATTGCAGCATTGCTCGGACACACAACGCGCAGGGCCAAGCACGGTTTGGCCCTGCGGGGGGAAATTTTGAAAAAGCAAGGTGAAAATACGCGATTTTCGCCTATTGCAGCATTGTTCGAACAATATCAGCTGCTATCGGACCTATATATGTGGGAGGAGCGCGGGGGGCATAACATGTAATGCGCCCCCCCCCCCAAAAAAAAAGACTTTGTGAAGCACACGCCCCCTCCCCCCCCCCCCCCCATGATCTGCGCCCATGGTCCAATTTAATAGGGTCGCCACACCAAACCTACCAGATGAAATACAGGGACCAAGTTACTACCAACTAAATAGTTTAATATAGGATGAACCTCAAATATTAATGTCGAACCAGGTTCAACATGAAACAATAATTATGGTCCATCCAGGGTCGGACAAATTATTTCAGGTTCATCCTCAATTAATATAGGATGAACCTGAAATATTGATGTCGAACCTGGTTCAACATGAAACAATAATTATGGTCCATCCAGGATCGGACAAATTATTTCAGGTTCATCCTCAATTAATATAGGATGAACCTGAAATATTGATGTCGAACCTGGTTCAACATGAAACAATAATTATGGTCCATCCAGAGTCGGACGAATTATTTCAGGTTCATCCTCAATTAATATAGGCTGAACCTGAAATATTGATGTCGAACCTGGTTCAACACGAAGCAATAATTATGGTCCATCCAGGATCGGACAAATTATTTCAGGTTCATCCTCAATTAATATAGGATGAACTCAAATATTGATGTCGAACCTGGTTCAACATGAAACAATAATTATGGTCGATCCAGGGTCGGACAAATTATTTTAGGTTCATCCTCAATTAATATAGGATGAACCTGAAATATTTATGTCGAACCTGGTTCAACATGAAACAATAATTATAGTCCATCCAGGGTCGGACAAATTATTGATCTCGTACGAGAGGGTCATAAATATTATTTTAGGATGAACCTGAAATAATATAGGATGAACCTGAAATAATATAGGATGAACCTCAAATAATATAGGATGAACCTCAAATAATATAGTATGTACCTCAATAATTATTTTCGAACCTGTTCGTACGCCGTAATATCCCAGAACTTGACAGGTGTTGACAATAATACCACTTTACAAGTGTAATATCACGACACTTAAAAGGAAACAACGGAACTCTCGAGCCTTATCCGCGTCATCTGCTTTGTTTCCTTTTAGTTATGTACCCACCAAGCGCAAATCAAATTTTGGACGATTCTGGAAGAACCACCAATGCTAGACTCATGGGAAGTGCCATCCATTCAAGTTTCAGATGTCTGACGATTGTAATGTCGAAGTGCTTAAAGCATTGCACTATGAGTGTTAAAATCAAACCCTAAGAGTTAGAATGGGTTTAACACCTTGAAAGTGTCAGTTTTAACACTTTAGTTTTTAGTGTGTACAGACAACTACGAAACACCACTGAAGCACCAGATGGGCCTGTCCATACCCCCTCCATCCCCGCCGCTATGATTATTCTAAGGCAAAAAGGAGTATAACTCTGGCAAAAAGGTCCGATCGAAACTGTAATCGCAGGTGCACGGGTTCCCATGGTAGTGAACATCCATACCAAGTTTCAAAGGAACTGATCCACAAACATCTGAGAAAAGTCCGGACAAAATCCAGGCCTATGCGGCTGCTATTTCAAGTCGAAAAGGGGCTTAATGCTTGCAAAAATAATCCGATCGGAACTATAATCGCAGGTGCACAGGCTCCCATGATGGAGAACATTCACTGAGCAGATTGGTCCATAAACGTCTGAGAAAATCTCCAGACAGAATTATGTCTACGGACGGACGGACGGACGGACGGACGGACGGACGGACGGACGGACGGACGGACGGACCCTACCCTTTACTGACCTTAACCCCACCCCAACTCTAACCCCCCACACCCTAGAAATTGTTGGAACGTCCGGGCAGACATATGGGGTTTAGGTGGTTATTTGTTGGTACAGATGGGGGTTAGGTGACTACCGCAATTTATGTGACTAGTTAAATGTCATTATTCTAGGGGGGGGGGGGGGGTAGAGTTGGGGTGGGGTTATAGGGTCAGTAAAGGGTAGGGTCCGTCCGTCCGGACGGATGGACAAGATGATTCTATCATACCCCGCCCAACTTGTTGCGGGGGGGGGGGGGGACTGTAATTGTCAAGTCTAGAATATCGGCGGGTTGTAAATGTGAACTAAAATATTGACTGAGTTAATTGTAACCTTTTATGGGGTTGCCGTTAGCTCAATTGGTGGCAGAGCATTTATGGCTAGGCGAGTGCCGTAGATCCGGAATAGACTCCCATCAGGGCCATCTTCCCCCAATCAATAGTGTTTTCAGTTATGTGACTCGGAACCAGGACAATGCCATTGCGCTAGGCTACAGCAATTATATCGTTACGTACCTTCAGCAAAGAATAAAAGGGTGGGGCTGAGGGGGCTTTCAAATTGGAAGGGCCCTTTTAAACAACATCTAACCCCGACCTCCATCCTTTGCTGAACCTTTCCCTTACCAGTGTAGATATGTAAAATGTGCTTAAGATTCGGTCAGTGATTCGCCGCAAGGCTCTGGGAGGAAAAAAATCAACAGGCGAATTTTTCCACATTTTTGCCCCTCTCTGGACTCTTCTTCAAGATCGATAGGACTTGCTCGCTCCAGATGAGCTTAGAAGGCCGCGAGTTTGCCCATCCACCCCGAACCCACTTTCCACCATATATACATTTCAATCAATGAAAATTCTAGACTTCTTTCTGCCAAAAAATAATTTTCATTACAGTCCACAAGTACAAGTTGACCGTTGTTCGTTGAGCAGATATAAGCAATCATCTGCAAAATGCTTCACATCCTGTTATATACTACTGACTACAGCTTTGGTTAGAGCTCTTCGGACAGGGCGAAAATGTTTGTTTGTTTGCTTTTTGTTTGTTTATTGGGGGTTTAACAATACTTTCAACAGGGAGGGTTAAATCCCAGCGAATAGTTTTACGGGTAGATGAAGTCGGAGTGACCAGAGAGCTGGGGCGGACTGGGCCAAAAAAAAAAGTTGCCGGGAAATGTACCAAGGGGGCCTGGACCCGGACAAAATTTCGATAATTCGAACTGAAAGAACGCTGCTTCCTTGCATCTGTAGGATCAATAGCACCGACAGTAGTCCACATAGAGAGCATATCGATGGTATTTTTGTATCATCTTTGCCGCTCATTTGGCAAGAATGGTTGAACCAAAGAGGGCACCGGACTCATTGCGCCGATCATTGTTCGGCCCAATCGAAGAAAATTTTCATGTTCGAATCGAAAGAACGCCGTTTCTGTGCATTTGGTCAATCAATGGCAGACTGGACTGCCGTTTTATCGAAATGCCTTCTATTTGGACTGCCAATGCAGTCCACATAGAGCGCATTTCGATAAACCGGCAGTCGATGCAATCCTATCCACTTCGCCTTTTGGTCATTTCACGGAATTTCATACACCAACAGGTGTTGTGCTGCATCAATTATGTGGTCCCTGGGGGCTCCCAAAAGGGGTCTCCACTGAGAAATTTCCCGGTGAATCAAACGGCCAGTCCGCCTCTGCCAGAGAGAACCACCGAGCAACAGCGAGTAACCGTTGAACTCTCCAACTTACTAATCCGGCACGAGCATGGCTACTGGAAGGCATGTGTACTATCGCCGGGTCCCATGCGTTACAGACACAGTGCCACCATTCTCACACATAGGCAATCAGGAAGAAGTGTCTTGTCCAAGAACCCAATGCAGATGACACGGGATGGGTTCGAATCGCCGACATTTCGATCACAAGTCAAAGTCTTTAACCCTTTACCTAACATGAAAACAGACGATACTTGCAAAAAAAATTCTTGAATAAGCAATTTTTTTCATGTTCTGTCTCAAAAACATAGGGGTCATAACCTATGTTTTTGAGACAAAAAATGAAAAAATAATGAAAATTAATTGACGATTTTTGAGAATAGCGCTGGTCGGTTTTGGCCGTTACGTTTGGTAAAGGGTTAACGACTGAATTAACGCGTTCCCAGGACGGAAACGTGGTTTCGCACAAAAATTCACATAGCTTGTTGCAATACTCAGTTTTGTAATTAACCCCAAGAGTTATATACAGCCACAAACAGTGACAAACTGCCACTTTCATATTGCTTTGAAAAGGTTCTCCCCAAGAGTATTCTTTCTTAAGAAAGCTACAAGTAGGCTGCACTTATCGTGGCAATGTTTAACCCTTTGCCCAACGCAGACGATATCAAAATTCATTATTTTAAATATCATTTTTTAAAATTTTTCAAAAAAATTCAACAAAACCATATCGTGTGACGCCTCGTTGGAACGAGCTCGACGAGCTCGTTCCAACGAGGGGGTCACATGATATGGTTTTGTTGACATTTTTTGAAAAATAATATTTTTTCAACTGCTAAATTTGCATATTACGCGGGCGGATGCGGGCGATTCGTTAGGTAAAGGGTTAAACATTATTAGACACCTTTTGCATAATGAACGACGATTGATAAAAATGAACGAATGGTTAATAGTAGTCGTAAATTCGTCGGACGGTTTTGCAATTTTCTCCCTCGTGTTGCGCGGCGAAGAAACATTTGACTGATCAGTTAGAGGTGGAAATTTAGGCCACATGGTAATCACAGATTAAGGACATAATCTTAGAGTGAACTCCCACATTGTCATTAAGTGGCGGAGAAACGTTCTCAAACTTTTTGAAATTTGATATATCTGCGTGTTTTAATGAGAAATCGTAATTACGGATAAGGGAAAACAACAGCTGGTAGCAAGAATACAACTTTCAGTGACGTAGTACCCCTTTGGTAATTCTTAACAGTCGTCATTCGTTGTGCGAAAGGCCTCTAACTAATACTGGCTGCCCGATCAGGAAGCCAACAATCATATACAAACACTGTTAACACTTACACTACCGAAAGCGCCTATTGTCACCTATTTATGATAATTATATGCACGTTCTCGTATGCGCAGATCAAACCCACCATCTGATTAATTTCTGGAAAGGGTTCAGAGAGCCCTTTCCGATAATTAAACAGATGATAGAGTTTCAAGTATGTCGTAAATCTTATTAAACTTCCTCCCATATAGGTGTACAAAGAGGTCCTCCATATATGGCTAAAGTGGGCGTGAAAGTAAAAGGGATAATGGAACAATAAGCCGCTAATTTGAAAAAAATATAGACTCTTAGACTATGCTTGTGTGTAAATGACCAAATAAAACCACTGTGTGCAGCTATTAGACATCAGAGACAACACGGAAATCAAATTAATTAAATCTGTGATTAACCCTTTGAACTCTAGTGGTATCTTCCATACCAGTAACTAGAAGCACTTGGAAGAATCCATATTCATTATTTGGGGTAGACCAATCAATATTTTCAACGTGCAGCCTCAGGGCTGCACGTTGAAAATATTGATTGGTCTACCCCACACATTTACTGAGTAGCATCCTCTTTAATGACCTTATGACGTATCATGTTCCTGGCCGGAAAAAGCGGCCGCTAGGGTTCAAAGGGTTTAAAAACCTTTAATGCAGGCGAATTTCAGAAGACAACATCACCAAGAGATAAACAACGTTGACCGAAATTAATCGAAGTTAACACAACCCCGTGACACAAGTTCCGATACACGTGGAAATAATTTAAAACCTTCACTGCTTTCCAAATGATTGTTTTAGCGCAGTTAAGCTTCCAAATATGCCCGAAGCAAGTGTATCAACAATAGTAATCCCAAATAAACTGCATGGGTGTGTACGCTACGTGTACACATCCTACACCTTTGTACTTCTGAAAGATGTAATTTCGACGAATATGGAAATGACATTGCACTTCGCGCTATCCCGGAAGTTTCCCTAAGTGATCAGTAACTGGACTGGACAGAAAAAAAATGCTGCCATCCTTTTTTGATAAAATCAGTAGATTCTCGTCTCCAAGTTAATGTTGAAAACTTTCATGTACGATTCTGCAAGCGAGCTCTTGCTGTCCAGCGTAACGCATCAAACGTGGCCTCTCTAGCAGAAATCGGGAGATTTCCTATGAAGTTTGAAATTTGAAGCATATGATAAAACACTGGCTTCGGCTGGAATCTCTCCCCGAATGCAGATTGCTTTATAAATGCTATAAAGCACCCAAGCAGCGAGGTGACAGCCACTGGCTTAATCTTATTCGCGACAGTCTCTATAAATACGGGTTTGGCTATGTGTGGAAAACCCCCTCGGTAGAAAATATCAAAACGTTCCCGGATATTTTTCTTAAAAGGATTCATGACAGTTATACACAAACCTGGAAACATTCGGATATAGTGGGTAAATCAGAAAGGTGAGGTAAAATGAGATTTTATTTTAATATGAAAAACAATTACACGAGACCCGTATATCTTGATTCTCTACCTCTGGAAAAAAGAAAACTGATTACTAACTTTTTGCTCAGTTGTCATAATTTAGAGGTGGAGAAAGGTAGACACAACAAGCCTAGACCGATTCCATTGGAGAAAAGATTAGGCCGTTTTTGTAACATGAGGACAGTTGAGGACGAAAAACATTTCAACCTTGTCTGCCCTCACTATTCACCATTACGAGATCGTCTTTGGGGAGCAGTCGAACCCATATGGCCAGCATTCCGATTCATTCATTCTGATCAGCAACTTTCGTTTCTATTCGAATCGGATAATGTTCATGTAGGTGAAGCCATTGGCTCGTATATTAACGGAGCGTTGAGAATGAGATCAGCATCATAGTAATATGAGCAGTTAACTTAATAGTGATGTGTGATTATGTTGCCAGATGTGGAGTTCTGGATTACGCTTCCACGGTAGGGGTTGGATTTGCAGATTTAAAATGCGCAGTAAGGCAATGCATTGTAATGGGGGCTACGCTGGAAGTCACATCTCGTTTTGTCAGTAATTATTATATTATAATTCCTTGGAGAATCCGATTGGTATCCTCCAGTGGATTGTAATAGTGTAATTTAGATGTCTAGAGTTCATTGCTATGGGCCTCGGCGGTTTAGAAGAGAAAATTTCAAATTAATAAACTTATCATATAAATAGAGGATATGGAATGAGTGTTTTTCTCATTGTTTTATGAAACGAGTCTAGGAATTTTCCGTTTTGGCGAGCCTCTGGCGAGCGCAAACGGAAAATTCGGACGAGTTTCATAAATATTATATGAGAAAAACACTCATTTCATATTATATTTATGATATGACACACACACGCACAAATTAGCCACTTAGTATGACTTTTTAACCGGTCACCTAACCTAAGTTGCAGTCGAGCTCGTTCCAATGAGGGGTCATAACCTATGTTTTGGAAGCAAAAAGTGAAAATATACAAAAAAAAAATGAATGGCGTTTTTCTTGTAGGTAAAAGTTTAATACAATTTAACCCACCCTAAATAGGACAGATAACGTAAATTCTCCCTACTGAAATTATGCAAATGTGACCCAGTTGTATTTTGTTTAGCCAATCAAATTGTCCAGTTTTGAAATTGACCAATGAAAGCACCCAACTCTAATTATGCAAATTATGAAAATGTGGCCCAGTTGTATTTTGTTCAGCCAATCAAATTGTCTAGTTTTGAAATTGACTAATGAAATTGACGGAAGGCTTTATTTATCACTGATTAATATGAAAACAAAATATCAAATGTTTTAATGTGAACAAAACGGACGAGTCATATGATAAATTATTATATTACAATTTATTGGGGCATGTCTGTTGGCACACTCCAGTGACTTGTAAAAGAATAATGTATATGTCCATAAGGGCATTGTTATAAGCCTGTGCGGAACAGAAAGAGAGTATTGTTTGTCGTGAAGCGGACACAAAGAATTAGGGCTGCACGATATTCATAACTGAATACCGGTATCGGTATTCAAGAAAATACAGCGGTATACCGGTATATCGAAAACTGTTCAGAAAAATGAACATAAGAACCACAACCTAGGCTTGAGGCATCACAGTCGGAACGAATTAGCATGCCTTGATGATGCGGTTCGAAAAACCTTCACCCAAGGCTGACGATATCAAAATATTTTTTTAAAAGTTTATCAGATTTTCCAAAAAAAAATTCTTCAAAACCATATCATGTGACCCCTCATTGGAAGGAGCTCAACGAGCTCGTTCCAATTAGGGGTCATATGATATAGTTTTGTTGAAATGTTTTAAAATTATTTTTTCAACTGCTGAAATTGTATATTACGTGAGCACATGCAGACGATTCCTTTGATAAAGGGATAATATTATTCATTTGGGGCTATAGTTAAAAATCATCTCAAGACATCTTAAAAATTAAATTGTGAGGAAATAAATAATGACGATAAACCGATATTTTTGTAATTGCACCGGTATTCAATCGATATTGGTTTGAATACCGGTATATATCGGTTTATCGATATATCGTGCAGCTCTACAAAGAATCGAGTCAAAGACTATCATACACATGTCTAGTTTTACAATTTTTATTTTCTCATTCTTTACATTATATGCGTACCTTCTTTTTTATGATGCCATACCTTTTCTATGTATTATGGTTGTGCAATAAAAGTATTCTATAAGCCAATGTATAAAACATTGTTTCATTTCGTTCAGTCAAACTAAAGTTAAAGTCCGGAACTGACATACGGACGCGCGTACGTCCGGAGGGACGGTCAAAGGTAACATTCAATCTCCCTTCGCCAAATTGGCGGGAGCATAAAAACATAATTGGCCAAAGATCTATATTTAACAAACCTATCATTTACTTACCTTCCTATAGACACGTGCCCAGGTGTTGCCGCTTTCGGCTGTTATCTCTCCAGCAGGATTTCTCGTAGATGATAAATTAATAGAAACCTTTTTCATTTTTTCCAAACTTATCATTAAAACGTCATCTCCAGTCGATCTTCCTATGTAATCGTGTCCGGATGAAAACACTGCCACACGGATACTCTTCTCCCGGGCAAAAATCATCGATTTTTGTACGTCTTCAACCGATTCAGCGAGCACAACCATGTAAGGAGATTTTGTTTCGAATGTGTTCTTCATTTTGACAGTCTTTGCATAGTCTGTCGACGACTTCATAAGTGTTTTTCCATCTAAGGTATCAGAAAATTTTTTAAAATCGTCAGAACTGGGCCAGCAGCTTTGACCTGGTAAGCAATATTCTGTGCAGAACATTACATCCCCGCTACTGAAATGAACTCCGAGTAACAATAATCCGACAAAGAACATTATTTGACAAACCATCCTGCAATCAGAGAAAATACGGGTGAAAATTGGTGGAAAAACATAGCTGTGTCAGGAAGCCTGAGGCCCCGTAAGGCCTGGGCTGACGTGGGGTTATTTAGTCCCTCTGATGAAATTGCGGGAAAATTAGACCAACGTGGAGGGTCGGAATCCAAGTGTCGCGAACTCGGCGCTGGGAGCTGAGTTAGACCGACACCGTGATTCCTTCTCTGCCAAATTGGCCTGAAATAGGTTCGATTTCCGTTAGGTGTGATTCCTAATCACTTCAGGCTGTGTAATGCAAAGAATGACTCAAAGAAACAACGATTCTTTTATTTACACATAAAAATAAAGCCGTTTCAATATTTCAACAATCAACAATTCGATTCTTTTCACAGAAAATGGGTTGCTAGGGTTAAATAATTCTCAACAATTATACAGTCATTCTATAGCCCTGTACTGGCACTATAGTCTACACAATGGAAATGTTACTACCGTGAGCTCGCCATAAGAGCTTCACCCGCTTAGGCCCAAATGTCAACGTCTGCGCGTAACTGTACCTCTGGCTGTCGGAGGGTTCCGGCCAGCAATGTTTGTCATCTATAAAGCCACCGTACTTCTGATTTGGGTCAGATATTGTCTACTCATACCTTATGTGCCTTTTGAAAGTCCTCCGTGAAAGTCCTATTGAAATGTTCACTGTTCCTGGTTGAATTCACGATTCACAAATACCCCTTTTTGTGCTGGGGCGAAATTGTCACTCACACCGATCTCCAGTCGGTATTACGATGCTTCGACAGCAAAACAAACTACTCACAACGCAATCAGTCTGACGCTCCAAAGGGTTAATATGCACAATACAATTAACCTACACTTCTGACTATTGCAGGCTGATACCTGCTACTCGACAATCTAAACTTTAACGTTTCACCTTGGGTTTTCCTTCTCAACGAATTTAGCACTGTAGCCGCCTATCAACCTTAAGCTAAATGAATCGTGGAATGCCCTGTCTGGCGGTTCCTGTGATCGAAGGTACCCCTATGCCAGGAAACAGAGTCCGCCTGCCCTGGACTTCACCGACGTGTGTGTGACCCCAAGTGTGTGTAATGCTCTGCTCTTCAAGGTATATATACTTTTTACCCTAAACTGTCAGGTGGACGGACGCTCATCTGCCCATCTGCCAAAACGGTCGGAGATTACGTATATCGAGGCAGAATCAATACAAGTCATCTCGCGCGTGACTTAACGGTGGTTTCACTTGTCGAGAGAACGATTCGTTCCTGCCACTGATTGCCATACTAATGATCAGGTGACGTCACGACAGACATTTCTATCTTTTAGAATCTCGTTTCTCAATTGGCCGTGACGATATCCTGCCATCAACCGATTACGTCTCGTAAGACTCGCGATTACTGTATAACTTAAATGAGATTAGACCTTATCTAACATACCGTTTCTCCCCTGGGTCCCTGCGCTGAAGCTGGATATACACCACGTGTGTTTTTTCCATATCCAGCTTCACAGAGAAGTGCAATTCACGTAGGTTTTTCGCCTTGATGCGGAATATCTTTTGAATTTACAATATCTTTATATATGAGGCCCCTTGCCCCGATATTTAGGCTGGCTTTGCTCTGACAACTCCCTTCCCGAGAGAAACACCCTGCGTATCTCTTAAAACACAAGGGGCAAAGCCACGCACGCTCGCCTCTCACTCCTTTTTACAATCTACTCATCATGTTCAAGTCTACAAAACTGTACCCTAGTGGTCGTGGGGCTCATGACCGCGCTCATGCGTCGGCCATGTCGATTCCCACGACACACACGCCACCACATGCTCCCGTCTTGCGGGTTCACATATGGAGAGTAGCCTTATCCTTAGATTGGCAGCACTCTCTCTCTCTCTCTCTAATACTATATATTTACACCTAAACATACACATTTTTATACACATTCGCCCATTTTGCAAACGGTTCACTAGGCACTCACTCCGACGAGTAACACCGTCCGCGCCTTTGCGTCAGATGGGTTAATTCCAACGGAGTGTAACTTCACCTCCCATTCCCCTATGTCTTGTGAAGGGGCAAACGACCTCTGCATTATGTTGAGCCTCACCCTCGCAAAGCTCAACCAGGGGATTAAAATTGTGCCTCACACACTCACACATTCAACACACAGATTTCCCGACCGCGCCTTTGCAACAGACGAGGTTAGTGTGGCTCACATTCCCAACAAACTCTCGTCAATAAAACCAAGCGCGGTTTCCCCGGGCCTTAACACTGGGTTTGTGCATCCCACACTTACAAAACTCGACACACAGGCTCCCCGTCCACGCACACTCGCGGCGTACGGGCAGTGTATCTCACATTCGTACTCACCACCAACTCTAGTCAGCAGTCAGAGCAATAATAATACTAAAATAAAAAAAAAATCTTCCGGGCCTTAACACCGGGTTTAAGAAACTCATCACCTCATCCACAAAAATATTTGCGACTGGAGCCTCCGTCCCAGACACCAGGCCCACAGCCACCCAACTATTGCTTCTTTATAACCACCAACCATTGGTAGGGGCCCGGTTCCCAGTATTCCCTTGGGTAACCCTTGACACACCCCTACTTCTCGCCCCGTTATTTCTACGGGTATTTCACCAGGGTCCCCATACCCTGTCATTGTCGCATTCTCTAGAGCGTCCCTTGGCGCTATATCCCCCAGGCTCACTCATCCCGGCGATTACCTTCGTTCGAACGACACTGGCCGCCCTTGGCCCTTGTGCCGTCGACCCCCCCCTCCCGGTCCATTGCGACGACTTCTTGCGCACCTTGGGCGCTGTGCGCCCCCGGCACTCACTGCGTGGTCTCCGCCACCTAGGATGCTTCTCCTTTGGTTTGTGGACCCTTTCCTCGGCCCACTGGGCGCCCACCTTAGTGGTCCCATCCACTTTAACACCCTCAACTTGTGTTGACCCGTGCCCCCTCAATTCTGGGGAAGTTTGCCCAGCCATTTGCGTGGGTCTGGTCTCCCCTCTCCACACGGATGACACTGACTTCTTGGGGCGCTCAACTCCCCCACATAAATTTGCTTTAGGGTCTTTCCCCATTGACCCCATTGGGTTCCCTCGCTGTTTGGCGTTTAGCCTGGACCGCCTGCGGCCCCTTCTCCCTAATTGGACAGGAGTCGTCCCTCCTGAAATTTTCCGACATTTCGTCGCGTAGGGGACATCCCCCCTGAACCGTCGGATTGGTTACCTCTGGGAACCTTCCCTTCCTTACTCGGTACGTTACCGAGTGCAACCGCCGGGGGTCCTTGCCCACCGACTTGAACTTCCTTTGCCCTCGTTGAGCCCTCACTTGGCCCCCTATCCCTGGACCATAACTCATCAGGGTTTGCCCTCACCCCTGGGATATTACCTATGACCAGGTCATACACAGGTGATTTAATGCACATGGCTTCCACTTCGCTACAATAAAATGGGGTATCCACCGTTATCCTCGCCATGTGGAACCTTCTAACAGTCCCATCTATCAAAATACACAAATGGTCGCGCACCAACAATTGCTTGTCGTCAACCAGTTACTAACCGCTGCAGAGGAGCACCCAGAATCCCGGAGCAGACGGATCTCCCTTTGTCCCACATACCCTGGGTACACTGGCATGTTAACCTTCTCCTGCGAAGTTGTGAGCCTCTCACACATGCCACTTATTATCGGGACAACCTCCCCGCTTTCCAGCCTTAATTCTCCCTCTTGTATACATTCCCGGAGGGGACTGTGTTCTGGACCGATAGTTTGACAGAACGCTGCCGTCTGTCTACTGGGCCCTGGATCTACGCGGTCACCTTGCTTCCAACCCCTTGGTGCTGCGTTCCCGGCCCCCTGCTGAGGTGGTCTAATGTTCCCAGTGGTTCTAACCGGCTTCTGCCAGCAGTCCCTGGCAATATGTCCCCGCTTGTTGCAGATAAAACAAGCGGTGTCCTTGGGAGCGCTCCCCTTCCGGCTGGTCTGCGACGCAGGCGGATTGGGGTGGTGTTGCCTTACGGGTGCCATTGCCAACCCGTTTGCCCCACCCCTAGCCGATTTGGGTGCGTTTGCACTCCCACCGTGGGCCTCGATGTAGCGTTCTGCCACAGTTGCCATCTCATCATAGGTGGACGGACCCCTTTCCTTGATGAACAGGCCCAACTCCTTGGAGCATGTAGTTAAAAACTGCTCCCGGAGAAATAAATCTCGCAGGGCTCCATATGACTCATTCACTTCTGCAAGATCAGTCCAGCGGTCAAAGTACCGTCAAGCTCGGGCAAAATACTGAGGTACTGTTTCTCCCTTCTCCTGCTTAATTTCTCGGAACTTGGTCCGGAATCCTTCTTCAGTGAGCTGGTATCTCCGAAGGATGGCATTCTTCAGCTCACTGTAGTCGTTAAGAAGTGCAGGAGGCATACTGGCATAAGCCTCGAGGGCTTTACCTGACAACAAAGGGCTCAAGCACATAGCCCATGTGTCTTCTGGCCACATTTGCCTGGAGGCAAAACGCTCGAACCTCTCCAAGTACGAGTCCAAGTCATCCGTGTTTTCATTAAAATGAGCGAGGTGGGGGCGTGGGGCATGAACTGCTACCCCTGCACTCCCGTCCCCTGAGCGCCGACATTCATTCTCCACATCGGCCCTTGCTCTGAGGAGCTCTAATTCTCTCTCGTGCCTCTGTTGTTCGAGCTCTCGTTCTGCCTCCCTTGCCTCCCTTGCTAATTGGGCTTCCCTCTCTCTCGCCTCATTTGCTAATTGAATCTCTCTCTCTTTTGCCTCCCTTGTGTCTTTCTCACGCTCTCGTTCTAATTGGGCTTCTCTCTCCCTCGCCTCTCTTGCGTCTTTCTCACGCTCTCGTTCTAATTGGGCTTCTCTCTCCCTTGCGTCATTACGTAAGGCAATCTCCTTAGCCTCACGTTTCTGCTCATCTTTAACGAACTTATGAAGTTCGGCCCCCTCAAGGCCCATTTCCTTGCCTAATGATACCAGTTGGGCGAGGGGTGTAACAACATCCATTTTGATTTTGTTCTTTCTATCTTCAACACTCGTCAGAAAGAATGAAGAAGGAAAAGAAAGAAAGAAAAAAAAATATGGCAATTAATCCTAATTTACCTGTGTAATTTAACGTAATTAAACGCCCCAAATATTCTGAAACCTACCGCAGTTATAGTGTCTACTAAGTATCCTCTTGGGGACTACTGTATTGCGATATTAAACCCTTGAACGACATCAGCTGACCGAACGCGTCAAAACATAAACAGAACCGCCGTTAAAATAAAACAAAATTTCCATATAGCCATTTTTTACCTTTTAGAAATATCCTGGTTAGCGCTCGCCAATCATGTCAGGACACCTGAGGCCCCGTAAGGCCTGGGCTGACGTGGGGTTATTTAGTCCCACTGATGAAATTGCGGGAAAATTAGACCAACGTGGAGGGTCGGATTCCAAGTGTCGCGAACTCGGCGCTGGGAGCTGAGTTAGACCGACGCCGTGATTCCTTCTCTGCCAAATTGGCCTGAAATAGGTTCGATTTCCGTTAGGCGTGATTCCTAATCACTTCAGGCTGTGTAATGGAAAGAATGACTTAAAGTAACAACGATTCTTTTATTTACACATAAAAATACAGCCGTTTCAATATTTCAACAATCAACAATTCGATTCTTTTCACAGAAAATGGGTTGCTAGGGTTAAATAATTCTCAACAATTATATAGTCATTCTATAGCCCTGTACTGGCAAATGTCAACATCTGCGCGTAACTGTACCTCTGGCTGTCGGAGGGTTCCGGCCAGCAATGTTTGTCATCTATAAAGCCACCGTACTTCTGATTTGGGTCAGATATTGTCTACTCATACCTTATGTGCCTTTTGAAAGTCCTCCGTGAAAGTCCTATTGAAATGTTCACTGTTCCTGGTTGAATTCACGATTCACAAATGCCCCTTTTTGTGCTAGTGCGAAATTGTCACTCACACCGATCTCCAGTCGGTATTACGATGTTTCGACAGCAAAACAAACTACTCACAACGCAATCAGTCTGAAGCTTCAAAGGGTTAATACGCACAATACAATTAACCTACTCTTCTGACTATTGCAGGCTGATACCTGCTACTCGACAATCTAAACTTTAACGTTTCATCTTGGGTTTTCCTTCTCAACGAATTTAGCAATGTAGCCGCCTATCAACCTTAAGCTAAATCAATCGTGGAATGCCCTCTTTGGCGATTCCAGACGTTTCAGGGTCCTGTGATCGAAGGTACCCCTATGCCAGGAAACAGAGTCCGCCTGCCCTGGACTTCACCGACGTGTGTGTGACCCCAAGTGTGTGTAATGCTCTGCTCTTCAAGGTATATATACTTTTTACCCTAAACTGTCAGGTGGACGGACGCTCATCTGTCCATCTGCCAAAACGGTCGGAGATGACGTATATCGAGGCAGAATCAATACAAGTCATCTCGCGCGTGACTTAACGGTGGTTTCACTTGTCGAGAGAATCGATTCGTTCCTGCCACTCATTGCCATACTAATGATCAGGTGACGACACGACAGACATTTCTATCTTTTAGAATCTCGTTTGTTAATTGGCCGTGACGATATCCTGCCACCAACCGATTACGTCTCGTAAGACTCGCGACTACTGTATAACTTAAATGAGATTAGACCTTATCTAACATACCGTTTCTCCCCTGGGTCCCTGCGCTGAAGCTGGATATACACCACGTGTGTTTTTTCCATGTCCAGCTTCACAGAGAAGTGCAATTCACGTAGGTTTTTCGCCGTGATGCGGAATATCTTTTGAACTTACAATATCTTTATATATGAGGCCCCTTGCCCCTATATTTAGGCTGGCTTTGCTCTGACAAGCTGTAAATAATAATACAACGAGAGTAGGCATCTGTGAATATTTAACCCTTTACCCAACGCAGACGATATCAAAATGTATTATTTTAAATATAATTTTTTCATATTTTTCAAAAATTCAACAAAACCATATCATGTGACCCCTCATTCGAACGAGCTCAATGAGCTCTCGTTCCAATGAGAGGTCACATGATATGGTTTGGTTGAAATATTTTGAAAAATTAAATTTTTTCAACTGCTCAATTTGCATATTACGCGGGCGGATGCGAGCGATTCGTTAGGTAAAAGGTTAAACAATATTTTTATTTCCTCAATGAAAAGGGGTTTGGCGACTATTTATTTATTTATTGGAGTTTAACGACTCTTTTGGCAACTATTTATTTATTATTTATTGGGGTTTAACGACACTTTCGACAGCCAGGGTCACTTCGTGTCGGACAGTTTTAAGGGTGGAGGAAGCCGGAGTACCCGAAGAGAATCACCGAGCAACGGCGAGCAACTATCAGACTCCCCAACATACTCACTCCACACAAGCAGGGTTAGCATTGGTTAAAGACACGTGCACCATCGACGTGCAGTACGCCTTTGAACACAACGCCACAGTGCCTCCACGTGGGTAATTGGGATTACGTGCCTTGCCTGTCAAGGTGATAGCTAAAAGTTGCGATTTTCTTGTTTAAAAGTGTGGATATTTTCGATAATATTTCTGCCTGGGTTAAACGTAAAGCGTAAAGATAGGTATATGATGGATCCCGAAAACCAATTTGTCACTCGAACTCTTGTAATTAAGTATGAAATTTAATGTCCATTATGGCGCATTTGTTGAACGCCACATGGGCTATCTGATAACTGATCAAAGAAGTATTCTCCGGTTGTCATTATCTGGGTAATTAAGGCCAGTTAAAATGTAATTGTTGGAAACCAGTGCATCGCACATGTTCTGGACACACACCCATATTACGCATATATCCTGTCTCCGAAATGTCAAACGATACCAAACTGTGAGTCTTTCAGCGGAACTTTAAAGCGAGTATTAAATTAAGACAGATCTAAGCGGCCAAGTTCAAGAGAAGCGATCATACCGAGAATTAATGTTCTGGCTATCTGAATACAAGTCGGGGTATTTTTCGAAAAATTCATTCCAGCCAATTCCAGTCTGAAGGCGTGTCAGGCTGTGGGTCGTTGCGTGTAGATGGGGATGTCCCATGCTATAGGATAGAGGAGGTTCCGCATCGGCGCGAAAGTATAGGCACGTTGTGGCGAAGGGAAGCAACAGAGCTCACATTTAGAATAGGAGCAGTCGCGGACCAAGTCGGTGGCCATATATGAGAATAGGATTAGAAACACGAAGTACGAGCTCAGGGAGACAATTTGCATTTGGGTAAACGGCATTACCTGTTTTAGAAGGCAAGCCATACATGGCAGAGTAGCCTTTGCCTGTATGAACATTATCCTGAGATAAACGGAGGGGAGAGTTTAACCACATTGGTGGCGACTGCTTGTGTGAAAAGCGTCAAGTGAAGTGACAATAAGCCAGTGGCCGTGCGACGGCAGTAGTGGAGTGACATTCCGTCACCCGTTAGAGCAGAAGCGTCCGATAAAGTGACAATACATCAGTGGCCGTGCGACGGCAGTGAAAGGGTGAAGTGTAGACGCAACCAAGGAACCAATACCGGCGAAAAGGAGGAAAAATCAGAGACAACAGAGAATGCGGGCCCGCAAGTGACTAGCACGGGAGAGCGGGTGGGCGTTGCGGGCAATGAATTGCAAAAATTTGTGAGGGATGAGCAAAAGCGTATGGCGAAAGATATGGCCGCCGAGTCAGAGCGTCAGGTTGCGTTAGAGCGTGAAAGAGCTGAGCGAGAGCGTGAAAGGGGAGAAAGAGAAGCTGCGTTACAGCGTGAAAAGGGGGGGGGGGGGGGGGGGGGTTGGCAGCACTAAGAGCTGCAGAGCGAGAGAAAGAAATTCAGGTTGAGAGAGAAAGAGCTGACAGGGAGGCTGCATTAGAGCGAGAAAGAGCCGAAAGAGCTGAAAGGGAAGTTGCGTTAGAGCGTGAAAGGGCGCGTGAGAAAGCTGAAAGGGCGCATGAGGAGACCGAAAGGGCGCGTGAGGAGGCTGAAAGGCAAGATGAAAAGGAAATGGCGATTTTAAGGGCTAGGGCGCAGTTACCCGGAGCTAATGGTAGACAGGGTGGAGAAAGTCCCGTGGGAAACGGGAGAGCACCTTATCCTCAGTTGCCAAAGTTCAATCCGATGGATCGAATTATCTGAAATTGAGGAGTCATTTCTCTCCCTGATAGACTTACTTATCAGGGAGCAGTTTATGTCATCGTGCCCCCCCCCCCCCCCCCCCCCCCCCCGAGATGGCATTGTTTGTTAAGGAGAGGAAGCCAACTAGCGAGGAGGAAACGACTCGGGTGGCCGAGCAGTATTTGGAGGTCTGACACAGGGTAGTTTGGGCATGAATGGGAGTAACGTGGTTGCAAAGGCACCCATTAGGAACCCAAGCCCCGAGCCGGAACGTTCCAGAGGGAATCAGAGAGGGTCAGGGCCTAGGGACACAACTTGCTTTGTGTGTAATAAAAAGGGGCACCTGGCCAAGGACTGTTGCCGGAAGGCTATGACGGGACAAACGGATACCCAGCACGGAATGGAAGGAAAGACCCGTCCCCGATCAGTAGAGGCAGGAGAAGTAATTCGATACAGCCCGTGGAGAGGAGGCAGACAGCGGCATTCTGCCAAACAACTGGGACAGAAAAGAGCCCACTGCGCCGAGCATTAGAGGCTGGGCAGCTCAGGCTGGAAGGATGTCAAGCATTGCCCATAATTAGTGGACTGTGCGAGGGATACCCGTCCCTTGGTAAAAAGGAGGAGATGCCGGTGTACCCAGCGTATGTGGGTGACCGGGAAGTCCATATGCTACGGGACACAGGGTGCAGTAGCGCGGCGGTGAAGAGGGAACTCGTTAGCGACGGACAGGTAAAGGAGCACGATCACATGTGCATGCTAATAGATGGGACGATTAGGAGGTTCCCCCTTTCGAGGGTGAGGGTGGATACCCATTTCTATAGCGGTGAGGTAGAGGCAATGTGTATTGAGGCGCCCATCTATGACCTCGTGCTTGGGAACATACCCGGGGTATGTTCAAAACCCGACATGACATTGTCGGAGAGGAAGCACCCAAAAGGGTATCGGGGAGGTTACCCGAGCCCAAGCCGCGAAGGCAGAGCGGCCGATGAAAGAGCTGACAGGGAGGCTGCATTAGAGCAAGAAATAGCCGAAAGAGCTGAAAGGGAAGCTGCGTTGGAGCGTGAAAGGGGGCGTGAGGAAGCTGAAAGGGCGCGTGAGTAGACCGAAAAGGCGCGTGAGGAGGTTGAAAGTCAACATGAGAGGGAAATGGAGATTTTAAGGGCCAGGGCGCAGTTACCCTTAGCTGATGGTAGACAGGGTGGAGAAAGTTCTGTGGGAAACGTGTAAGCACCTTATCCCCAGTTGCCAAAGTTCAATGAACAGACTGACGACATTGACGCCTACTTACAGAGGTTCGAAAGGTTTGCTTCGAGTCAGGGTTGGCCCGATGATGCTTGGGGAGTGGGGGGGGGGGGGGGGGTCAGTCTTAGTCCGCTACTGGCGAGCAAATCGCTACAAGTATATATGAGCATCCCCCCTGACCAAGCTAATGACTACGGTGAGCTAAAAAGGCTATACTTAAGAGGTACCAGCTCACTGAGGAGGGGTTCAGGACGAAATTCCGAGAATGTAAGGCTGAGAAGGGTGAGAGTGTGTACCAGTTTGTGTCAAGGGCCACAAGATATTTCTACCGATGGGTCAAATAATCTGAAATTGAGGAGTTATTTCCCTCCCTGAAAGACTTACTTATCAGGGAGCAGTTTATGTCATCGTGTGCCCCCGAGATGGCACTGTTTGTTAAGGAGAGGAAGCCAGGTAGCGTGGAGGAAATGACTCGGGTGGCCGAGCAGTATTTAGAGGCTCACGGGGGAGGTCTGACACAGGGTAGGTTGGGCAATAATGGGAGTAACGTGGTTGCAAAGGCACCCATTAGGAAACGAAGCCCCGAGCCGGAACGTCCCAGGGGGGATCAGAGAGGGTCAGGGCCTAGGAACACAACTTGCTTTGTGTGTAATAAAAAGGGGCACCTCGCCAGGGACTGTTGTCGGAAAGCGATGACGGGACAAACGGGTGCCCAGCACGGAATGGGAGGAGAGACCCGTCCCCGATCAGTAGTGGCAGGAGAAGTAATTCAATACAGCCTGTGGAGAGGAGGCAGACAGCGGCATTCTGCCAAACAATTGGGCCAGAAAGGAGCCCACTGCGCCGAGCATTAGAAGGTGGGCGGCTCAGGCTAGAAGGGTGTCAAGTATTGCCCATAATTAGTGGACTGTGCGAGGGATACCCGTCCCTTGGTAAAAAGGAGGAGATGCCGGTGTATCCAGCATATGTGGGTGACCCGTATGCTTCGGGACACAGGGTGCAGTAGCGCGGCGGTGAAGAGGGAACTCGTTAGCGACGGACAGCTAACGGGGCACGACCACATGTGCGTGCTAACAGATGGGACGATTAGGAGGTTCCCCCTTGCGAGGGTGAGGGTGGATACCCATTTCTATAGCGGTGAGGTAGAGGCAATGTGTATTGAGACGCCCATCTATGACCTCGTTCTTGGGAACATACCCGGGGTATGTTCTGAACCCGACATGACATTGTCGGAGAGGAAAGCACCCAAAAGGGCATCGGGGGGGGGGGGGGGGGTTACCCGAGCCCAAGCCGCGGAGACAGAGCGGTCGGTGAAAGAGCTGACAGGGAGGCTGCATTTAGAGCAAAAAATAGCCGAAAGAGCTGAAAGGGAAGCTGTGTTAGAGCTTGAAAGGGCGCGCGAGGAAGCTGAAAGGGCGCGTGAGGAGACTGTAAGGGCGCGTAAGGAGGCTGAAAGGCAACATGAGAGGGAAATGGAGATTTTAAGGGCCAGGGCGCAGTTACCCTTAGCTAATGGTAGACAGGGTGGAGAAAGTCCCGTGGGAAACGTGAGAGCACCTTATCCCCAGTTGCCAAAGTTCAATGAACAGACTGACGACATTGACGCCTACTTACAGAGGATCGAAAGGTTTGCTTCGAGTCAGGGTTGGCCCGATGATGCCTGGGGGAGGGGGGGGTCAGTCTTAGTCCGCTACTGGCGGGCAAATCGCTACAAGTATATGTGAGTATCCCCCTGACCAAGCTAATGACTACGGAGAGCTAAAAAAGGCTATACTTAAGAGGTACCAGCTCACCGAGGAGGGGTTCAGGACGAAATTCCGAGAATGTAAGGCTGAGAAGGGTGAGAGTGTGTACCAGTTTGTGTCAAGGGCCACACAATATTTCGACCGATGGGTCGAATAATCTGAAATTGAGGAGTCATTTCCCTCCCCGAAAGACTTACTTATCAGGGAGTTTGTCACCGTGTGCCCCCGAGATGGCACTGTTTGCAAAGGAGAGGAAGCCAAGTAGCGTGGAGGAAATGACTCGGGTTTCCGAGCAGTATTTGGAGGCACATGAGGGAAGTCTGACACAGGGTAGGTTGGGCAGGAATGGGAGTAACGTGGTTGCAAACGTACCCATTAGGAACCCAAGCCCCGAGCCGGAACGTTCCAGCGGGAATCAGAGAGGGTCAGGGCCTAGGGACACAACTTGCTTTGTGTGTAATAAAAAGGGGCACCTGGCCAGGGACTGTTGCCGGAAGGCTATGCCGAGGCAAACGGTTACCCAGCACGGAATCGGAGGAGAGATCCGTCCCCGATTAGTAGTGACAGGAGAAGTAATTCGATACAGCCTGTCGAGAGGAGGAGAGGAGGCAGACAGCGACATTCTGCCAAACAATTGGGCCGGAAAGGAGCCCACTGCGCCGAGCATTAGAGGCTGGGCATCTCAGACTGGAAGGGGTCAAGTATTACCCATAATTAGTGGACTGGGCGAGGGATACCCGTCCCTTGGTAAAAAGGAGATGCCGATGTACCCAGCGTATGTGGGTGACCGGGAAGTCCGTTAGCGACGGACAGCTAACGGAGCACGACCACATGTGCGTGCTAATAGATGGGAAGATTAGGAGGTTCCCCCATGCGCGGGTGAGGGTGTATACCCCTTTCTATAGCGGTGAGGTAGAGGCAGTGTGTATTGAGGCGCCCATCTATGACCTCGTGGGAACATACCCGGGGTATGTTCAGAACCCGACATGACATTGTCGGAGAGGAAAGCACCCAAAAGGGCATCGGGGTAGGTTACCGGCGCCCTTGCCGCGGAGGCAGAGTGGCCGGTGAAAGCACTGGAGGAACCAGTGGAGTTGAGTAAAGTGGCACAGGTAGAGTGCACAATGGAGGCCCCAAAGGTTAACCCTTCGACGACGGAAGTCAAGGGAGTGGCTGAACAGAAGCAGCCAATGTATGTGGACGAAATGGAGCATAATAGGGATCGGTAAAGAAGTAGACCAAAGCTTAGGAGCTTTTGGGTCTGTCAAAAGGTGACACTGTTAGGTAGACCGCGGTTACAGTGGGAGGGGCCATACGCTGTAACAAAAATAGTGGGTAACGGTCATTATCGAGTGGATAGATGTGGAGTGGTTTACGACGCAATGGTTTTGCGGAGATGCCAGGATATAAGGTGCACTGAACTCACGCTAGCGGCGGGGGAATGGACCTTAGGCCAGAAGAGTCCGCAAGAGGTGGCCGGAGGAGCCACACAGTGGCATCAGAGACGTCGAGTTAGGAGGGGCCCTGGGACTTGGAAAGAGGCACCCAAGGGAGGATTGGAAGTTAATCTGCAGAGCGTTGCCACTGCGGCAGCGAGATCTTGTATGGCAGGTGTTGGGCGTGAAGATGAGTGGGGTCCCTGGTGGAGGACACGCCCAAAAGACAGGTCCCAGTGGAGGGGGTAGAGGGGCTCTCTAGGAAATGGTCAGGGTCCCACCACACATGGAAGTATTGAAAGTTAGTGCCTAACAAGGCAGATAACCCGCTGACGGGCATGAGCCGGGCGGGGCACCCTATCCAAGGATGGGGCAAGTTAATGGGATGACAGGAGTTGGGGCAAGGGGCTCATCGGCTGGCTTGGGTCAGGGTGGATACCTCTTGCTAATATTTTTTACGCACGTGTTGCGTGAGTGTATTTAGATACAGATGTGTGTATGCTTATGATAGAATAGTATTATATTTTGCGATGCTGAGAGGGAGGGTGAGTGTATAGGGGGGACCTATTGGCTGCATGTGTACCAACGGACCACCTCCTATTGTGCGCCAGTGGAAGTGTGCGCGCGAGTTTGTATGAGATGTGGATAGACTCATGGGATTCCAATGGGAAACCTAGTCGAAATATTGGAGTTATTTGTGGTGCGCGTAAGTGTGCGCATGCGTGTGACTGTGTGTGCGAAAAATTATGAGTATATTGGTGGAATTGCAGAACGAGGTTGTTAGATAGCTCTAAGAGAGAAGTGTGAGAGTTGATGCGCGTGAATACTATCCCCTTGGTTTATTTGGAACAACTGAGAGTATGTTCCTTGGTAGGGGGTTGTCAAGGTGATAGCTAAAAGTTGCGATTTTCTTGTTTAAAAGTGTGGATATTTTCGATAATATTTCTGCCTAGGTTTAATGTAAAGCCTAAAGATAGGTATATGACGGATCCCGAAAACCAATTTGTCACTCAAACTCTTGAAATTAAGTATGAAACTTAATGTCCATTATGGCGCATTTGTTGAACGCCACATGGGCTATCTGATAACTGATCAAAGAAGTATTCTCCGGCTGTCATTATATGGGTAATTAAGGCCAGTTAAAATGACATTGTTGGAAACCAGTGCATCGCACATGTTCTGGACACACATCCATATTACGCATCTATCCTGTCTCCGAAATGTCAAAAGATACCAAAATGTGAGTTTTTCAAAGGAACTTTAAAGCGAGTATTAAATTAAGATAGATCTAAGCGCCCAAGTTCAAGAGAAGCGATCATACCGAGAATTAATATTCTGGCTATCTAAATAAAAATCGGGAGATTTTTCGAAAAATTCATTCCAGCCAATTCCAGTCTGAAGGCGTGTCAGGCTGTGGGTCGTTGCGTGTAGATGGGGATGCCCCATGCTATAGGTTAGAGGAAGTACCGAATTGGTGCGAAAGTATAGGTACGTCCTGACGTAGGGGTTCAACAGAGCTCACATTTAGAATAGGAGCAGTCGCGGGCCAAGTCGGTGGCCATATATGAGAATAGGATCAGAAACACGAAGTACGAGCTCAGGGAGCTAATTTGCATTTGGGTAAACGGCATTACCTGTTTTAGAAGGCAAGCCATACATAGGCAGAGTAGGCTTTGCCTGTATGAACATTATCCTGAGATAGACGTAGGGGAGAGTTTAACCCCATTGATGGCGACTGCTTGTGTGAAAAGCGTCAAGTGAAGTGACGATAAGCTAGTGGCCGTGCGACGGCAGTAGTGGAGTGACATTCCGTCACCCGTTAGAGCAGAGGCGACCGATAAAGTGACAATACATCAGTGGCCGTGTGACGGCAGTGAAAGGGTGAAGTGAAGAGGCGACCAAGGAACCAATACTGGCGAAAAGGAGGAAAAACCAGAGACAACAGAGAATGCGGGCCCGCAAGTGAGTCAAAAACTGTGTGGGTAGGGGGTGATTGACGTTTTGTTTTGTCATTCATTTGGATTCCATGTAAGTCATGAATTATTATGCATTTCGAGGAAAAGTTATTATCTCCTTCAGGATAAGAACCACCCCAACAAAAGTGAAACGGGCGGGTTCGTCACGGTGAGACATACGTTTACACACGGATTCAGGCGACACTCCTTGAGTTTGGCTGAATACGTGGCGTGATTCTATTTCTTCCAGCAGCGACAAGCCCCGGTTTCCGACATTGCCCGAGGACACAACGCGGTTGGCGTAGGTGGGATTCGAACCGAGGACCTCTCGGCTTGCAGCCTGCATTTCTGCCTACTGAGCCACCGTGCTCCCAAAGGCGTTTGGCGAACAGGCATTGCCTATATTAATGCCGTACCCTACAGAAATGCACATTACAGTGGTGCAAGTGCAACTGTACATTAAAAAGAATCTTATCCAATGAATTAGAAAGAAAGAAGGCGAACCGCACTATATCTCGTCACCTTTTATTTATCTATTACCTATTGGGTATGGAGGCATCCTGGTTTACATGTGAAGGTATAATAGGCCCACAGTACGCGTGGGCGGGGTGGGTGTGCACTATCAAACATTGAGTTTACTACTTGACAGATGCGGAGGAACCAGAAGGGCACAGGGGGCACTTTTTTCCACAGACATGTTGCGCGGTTACAGAATGATTTAAAATGGGCGCACGCAAACGTGTCAACATACAGGCATTCCAGTAATATATTATTTGCAAATCCAAGCAACATTTGGTAAAAGATCTCCCCACCCTCGATCGCTTCGTCCCGTTTCTTCTCCTTCAACCATCTTCCAACCCGAAGGCTAGCCTCGGGTTGGAAGATGATTGGAGTATAAGAAATGGACAGGACAGTGACCACATCGCGGTATGCTCATCCAAATGATAGACTGTAGCATGTCACTGTACATTTACTCCTATACGATTGTAACTTTTCTCCCACTGGACCGTACTATGTTAGCCTTGAAACGTTGTGCCCCTCCACTTTTATCGAGCTTCCGCTGCCTCTGCTACTTGACGAAAATCCCAAATTTCCAAGTGCAAAACACAAGAATCATCCGCAGCTCCTCAGTCCACAGACCACTGTTATACACCCAGGGGTCAATGCGCCGAAACATTCGTTAGCGCTCGTCACGCCTCATTAGGAATTGTAAGTGGAATACTCCATCGAAGTTCGTTAGCGCTCCTCACGCCTCGTTAGGAATTGTGAGTGGAATACTCAATCGAAGTTCAACTCCCACAGCGAACCAAAAAAAAAGAAAAAAAAAAAACAAAAGCGCTCTCTCACCGTACACTTCAAAACTTCATGCAACTAATAAATAATCGCTAACATTCAAGGCTGAGGCATTTTGCAGGCTGCATTATACAGTGATTTTACCATCCGGATAAATTGTCAAATAAATTCGATACACCAATGATAAGCGAGATAATGAATAACGATATTACACATTCCTGTATGGTAGATAACATCATCACTTAACTGGTGTGCCATGTTGGGCCGCCAACGGACTGTGTAACGAATATATCTTACCGACTGCTGCATCGATGCACAGAACTAATAACAGCAGTGATCAAAATTAAATGAGAGAATTCTCACAATGTGTTCACGTGTCTTTGCCTTGTTGCATTTTGTGGGAGATTGCCCACACTCTCCTATAAATTGTAACAACACTCTAAAAACTAAAGTTTTAAAACTGACACTTTCAAGGTGTTAAACCCATTCTAACTCTTAGGTTTGATTTTAACACTCAAAGTGCAATACTTTAAGCACTTAGACATTACAATCGTCAGACATCTGAAACTTGAATGGATGGCACTTCCCATGTGTCTAGAATTGGTGGTTCTTCCAGAATCGTCCATAAATTGAATTGCGCTTGGTGGGTGCATAATTAAAAGGACACAACGCAGATGACACGGATCGGGCTCGAACTCTCGAGCCTGATCCGCGTCATCTGTGTTGTGTCCTTTTAAGTGTGGCGACATTACACTTGTCAAGTGTTATTATTGTAACACCTGTCAAGTTCTGGGATATCTACACTTGAACAAAGTGCTAGTTCAGCACGCAGTAAGTGTTAAATACAGCACTTCAAGTGTAGTTTTTAACACTTTTGTTTTTAGCGTGAAGGCAGATTCATACATACCAAACAGTTTCGTTTCGAAGGTAACATGACACACATCCACCGAATAAGAAGCCTTTTAAGTTGCCTAACCTGCACTTCAGATCAAATATGGGCTTCCAACACTCAATCTTTCAACTTGAAGCGTTTATCGGCTGCCGCCGTTTTGAATATCAATGAACAAAGAGGAGATTACATATGGCTGTCAGTGTATATTGATGTTGACAGGCAGTATATGGTTTTATATTCAGTCTGCATGTGACGTCTTTGAACCTATGAAATTCCCAGATAGGAGGTAAGATATACATATATTGAATCAAGCGAACTTATTGTTCACGTCACTTTTACTGGCATGTGATAAAGCATGCGGACATACTCCAGTGCATACAGATGGTACATTGAGGATGGGGATAATTGCAAGCTGCAGCCGCACCTTGCAGTTATTTTTATCCTATTTGACCCACAATATATCTAATAACTTACACAGTTCGTGAAAGGAATATATGCTTACTAGTGAATTCGGGTGCTCGCGGCCCGCCTGTCGATTCACACACACTGGGTATTGAAAAAAGCTCGCAAACTAGCTATCTCGGGTGGCGCGGTTTCGTCCTCGCGCCCCCCCCCCGGACCGCCGGGCCCCGGGGTTACTACCCCGGCTCTACCCCCCTCTCGACGCCCCTGAACAAACTGGTCCAAAACGTTCCAACGGATATGTGACAAACTGTTTAGATAGTTGAGTGTCGGTTGCCTGTTCAACTTCCCCCAGCTATGAGATGCTTGAGAGCCTGCGCGAGTCTCGTATCGCAATCGCGATCCGATGGTCAATTTCTCTTGATAATTAAGTATCTGTGGTATGTATATATATACATCACGTCCCCACTGCGAAACCCTGTATATATTGTAAATAGATGTACACTGTTATAGCTGTGTTTTTTTCGCCACTTGTTTGTACGCTCACCCAAATCTAGGCTCTCAGATTCGACAAAAAACGATGCATCTTGGCTCTGTATAAAGTTGACAAATCGTCGCGGTGGTACCACAGGACTCAGTTTTCCATTGGATAACAAAACCTTATGGTTCACACGCGACTCAACAACAAAAATGGTTTGACATAATGCATAATTAGATGTGACCTGCACCTCTCGATTTGCTGCTGAAACGCTGATATCCAATTCCAACAATGAATGGGGTCCATGGCTTGACCATTGTTTGATCTTCCATTGACAACGTATTTGAAATTACCAAAAAACAGTAGTGACGTAGATAACAGGCCTTACTGACCCTTTGAGCTGATTGCCAACTTCTATGTCCTTCGAGGACCGTAAATTTGAAAACAATTGTTTTTTTTTTGGTTTTGTTTTGCTTGCAGGACGGATTACCGGTCAATATTATCAGTGCAGTCTTAGGGCCTCCACGAGCTCAAAGGGTCAGTGCTTCTATCGGAGCCATCAATCACTAGTAGCTAGCAGGGACGCCCTTGGTTTTCTCTTGCGGAAATAAATTGCGTCTATACATAGATAACAAAATATATATGTTAATTTATTTGTGGCAACATCGGAACATAAACAGGGGTGAGCCCATCTTGCTCTGTACTACCATTGTATTCAGAACTAACTCCATACCCCCACTGTCAGCGTTGGATTGTTTCGAGACAAGGAAGGAGAAGTCCCTCTCCCTTTCTCTATGTACACTCGATTGTAGCCGTGTCTTAGTGGTACTCTTCTGTAATGGTATCCAGGGCAAGTTTTGCATGAATGGGTGAAGACCTATTGTCCTCCTCGAAACCTTGTTATCAAGCAATAATCAGTTTTAGTACATTATGTAGGTGAGCTCACAATTTAATTTAATTTTGCCTACAGCTTATCAGGAAAATGTTACTGGAAGGTTACAAATAGTAAATAAATCAGTAGCCTATTTATCTCCCACTAATGTTCCTGCCACTTCGGTTTGTTCGTATGAATCTTTTGTTTTCCTAGTTTTTTGTTGAACTGTTGAACTGCCAATCCACTTCACTATAACTGTGAACTTATGACTTCGATGAAGCAGACCGTACTTTTCTCAAGACGAAAATGTTTTACAGACTATCTGTACATACTACCTATATTTATCTTTGTCTTGTGCTGTCTATTTCTTCTGCTCCCATGTCTATTTGCTTTACTCATATTCTTCTTTACTGTACTCCCCACCAGCTTGAATACAATTTGCCCAAGGAGAGATATTGCCTTGTTATCAGTAATGTTGATTGGTATTGTTATCCGAGCAGTGAGCTTGTGTTCTAATTATCAGGTTATATCATCAGCCACATAACGGGCCACATTGATCTACATGTACACCGTGCCCGGATAGGTACCTTCAACATCGTAGTTCATGATCGCAGTCTAAGGCACAAGCTGTCAAAGGATCAGTCTATTAGTATTTTACATTACATGTTCCTACGTCTCGGTGGTGCAAAAGGTCATGAAAGTTTTGTTGCCATGACAGCACTGTTCTTTGGGTACTATACACAATCAATCATCATGCATGTTAAAAAATTTGATGCACAATACAGGTGTCCCCCATAAGTTATTCACACCATAAATATCTCAACAGTTGTGAGAATATTAAATCTAGTTGTCAAGGTTTTGGCAGCTCTTTATCTGAGTATAATTTTATTACAGTCTGGTGATATTGAATCAAATCCCTGTCCTTGCTCCACAAGGTCACTCACCGATGAAAATAACTTGAAAGTTTTTCACCTTAATATTCAAAGCTTAAAGCCTAAGTTAGATATTATCGAAAGCGAGACCTCATCACATGATATTTTAGCGTTTACTAAAACATGGCTGCAGAACAACGATCCCGCATCCGATATATTATTCCACGGGTTTCGTGAGCCATTGAGACAAGACCGATCGTCAAGGGGAGGCGGGGTTGCCATCAAAGGATCAAAGAGGAGGCGGGGTTGCCACGAAGTTGCCGCTATGAAGGTCATCCCACACACCTACGCCATTGGGCCAAGGAGAGGCATTAATATAAGTTGCATAACTTGTTCGCCAATCCTTGTAAAACAAATAAGATTAAATAAAATCTACTTAAAGAATACCATCTCCTTTCGATCTCGAGGTACAAAACGCCGAGTTTCTATGGGCTGAAATATTCAATAAACACAATAAGTCCTTATTGTTAGGGGTCTTCTACCACCCACCAAATAGTCCCCCAGAAATATGGGATGCCATATCAGCATCGATCGAAAAAGCCCGTGACACGTCAATTGCCGATTTAATTGTTACTGGCGATTTTAATGATAACCAACTAGTGTCCTCAAAAAGGAGGTTTTGCTGACATAAGAAATGTTTTTAACTTGAGACAGCTTGTGAGTGAGCCAACCTGCTTTACGGAGTCGTCAGCCTCTCTGATAGATCTCTTTGCTGTAAGCGACTCGGTCAGGGTAAAGGATTGCAAGGTCTTAGAACCAATCATCCCGAAAATGATACGCTACCACTGTCCGGTGTCGATTGAGATTGATTTTTCTAAATTTATCTCTTTGTCATTTAGGAGAAGGATATGGCTGTACTCTCGAGGTGACTATGAAGCACTTAATGTTGCCCTCGCCGACATCGACTGGAATTCTCTTTTTGATAATAGATACCTTGATACTATCACCTCTGACTTCACCAATAAATTACTCGATGTCGCATCTAAACATAATTGCTTCGCGACCGGAGCAGCCGAAATGGTACCACAACGAAATCAGACTTCTGATAAGACAGAGAAAGCGATTATATCGAATAGCGAAACGCAATGGCCTTCCGACTGCATGGGACAAATATAAACGCAAACGAAATGAAGTCGTATCAGCTGTCAGGAAGGCAAAATCATCGTATATTTCCAAAGTCCAAACTACATTAAGAAGCAGCAACACGTCATCTTCACTGTGGTGAAAGACACTCAAAACGCTCATTTGCACAAATAAAACAGTAACTGTCCCAACTCTTGTTCACCTAAATAAAATTTATTCCTCTAATATTGAGAAAGCTGAGGTCTTAAATGAGTACTTCAGCTCAATCTCAACAGTTGATGACAAGAACGCTTCCCTGCCCAGCTCTTCATCTAACGCCCCACAAGTTATTGATAGTATCACTTTACAATGTAGTGAGATATACGAAGCCATGAAATCATTAAGGGTTTCAAACGCGTCTGGTCCCGATCTTGTCAGTCCTCGTCTTCTCAAAGAGTGCAAATCATCCTTATGTGAGCCTCTCACAATCTTGTTCAATGTGCTATTGAATAACTCGTACGTTCCTCAACTGTGGAAAAAAAGGCAAATGTATCCCTAATCTTAAAAAAACAACCCTCAAACTCAATTACCAATTATCGTCCGATATCATTGCTTAGCTGCGTGGGTAAAATATTTGAAAAATGTGTTTTCAAACGGTTGTGGCAGTTTTTGGTCGATAATAATGTACTTAGTCAATTCCAATCAGGTTTTACGCCGGGTGACTCGACTGTCCTCCAGTTGACCGACCTATATGACGAATTCTGTCGAGCTCTTGATGACGGCAAGGAGGTTAGGGTAGTTTTCTGCGACGTCAGTAAGGCTTTCGACACGGTATGGCACGTCGGTCTTATTCACAAGCTGGAGAGAACCGGTGTCGCGGGTGAACTACTGTCGTTCCTAAAATCATATCTTTCAGATAGGTCACAACGGGTAGTAATAGGATCCGATGCCTCGACAAGGTCGACAAGGAGACTTATTAATGCTGGTGTTCCGCAGGGCTCGATACTCGGTCATGTACTGTTTTTAATCTATATCAACGACATTACCGAAAACTTATTCAGTAATATACGTCTGTTTGCTGACGATACTTCCCTGTATTTAATAGTAGAGAATCCCGAGCAAGTCTCGACTTTAATCAACCAAGACCTGGCCACAATTGAACATTGGACCAAGACATGGCTGGTAGAGTTTAATCCCCATAAAACAGAGAGTATGTTGATATCGCGCAAAAACATCCCTGTTGCCCACCCAGACTATTCTTCAGTAAAACGCCAATGTCTGAAGTAAAAAACCACAAACACTTAGGAGTCATATTAAACAGTTCTTGTACGTGGGACGATCACATTGACCACATCTGCTCGAAAGCTTGGGTTCGTTTAGACTTATTTAGAAAGCAGAAATTCAGCCTCGATCGGGACGTCCTAGAAAAAATTTACTTTGCCTTCATCAGGCCATTACTCGAATATGCGGATGTTGCCTGGGACAACTGTTCTGCAACCGAAGCTGAAAAATTAGAGAAAATACAGATTGCAGCTGCGAGAATCATAACCGGGGCAACAGTTAGTTGCAGTAAGCATCTACTTAATATTGAAACACGCTGGGTCTGTTTACAAGAAAGACGTCGCAAACACAAATTGTTACAATATTTCAAAATGTACCATCGAATGTCGCCCTCGTATATTGCCAATAAGGTCCCTCCAATCATCTCATCATCAAATTTATCGCAAAATCTCCGGTCATCTAACAACCACAGAATTCCTTTCTGTCGGACACAATTATATCAGTCTTCCTTCATCCCCAGCGTTACGAAGCAATGGAACAGCCTGCCCATGTCTGTGCGTGAAAACTCTTCATTGCCCAACTTCAAGATATTTTAAGTGGTGGGAACCAAAGGCCTCCTAAGTTTTATAGTGTGCAAAGTCCCGCAAAGCTCAAATTTACCACACCAGGTAACGTCTGGGTTGCAGTAGCCTCAATTTCCATCTGTATTCAAATCACCTGTCGCCTACCTCTTTATGTAAGTGTGGGGTGTGTGAGACCGTGGAACACTATCCTCTCCACTGCCCAGTCTTCACAAATGCTCGTGATAATTCCATTAAGCTACTACCATTCCCAATTGACGTACCAACGCTTCTTTTTGGATCTGAATTTTTGAATAACCAGGAGAACCAGCTTGTTTTTGAAGTGGTTCATGACTTTATTTTATCAAGTGGACGTTTTCGCTCACTGTGAAAATCGCATTTCTTCAAAGATGAATCTTTCTCTGATCTCTTTTAAGTCGTTCTCTGTGTCGATCACACTGTAAAACACCTCTACCCCGCCCAATATCCAAGTAAGTTGCATAGGCTGCATGTAATAATAACTGTTACGAATATATAGGCAATAGAATTGTCTTCAAGCTGGGTTTCCTGTCCTTTCTTGTCTCACTTCCCTTTACTCTTTTTCCATCTTTCTTACTTTTCTCACATTCATGGTTTAAGCAATATCAGGTATAGTCGTCATATGTACTGACAACTCACACATAATTTCTTATGCTTCAAGCTAACTTTGATCAGACTATTAGACTTGCACTGGCCGGAGAATCACACCCATACACTGTTGTGTTCATGGATGCGAGGCCCACCCAATTAGCTGGGCATCTGCCCAGACTGTATTATAATTTCGAATATGAGTCATGATCTTAGGTAGCTTTGGACAAATTTAAGTAGTGTTTTTACCACCTCAGATAACTGATATATTTCATGGTTTAGGGAGATGACGCACATAAGCTTTTTGTCAAACCCCTCTATTATTCTGTTACTCTACATTGTTGAACAAATGTTATATAAGATATCTCATCCTACTTCTTTACTTTTTGTAAACATTTTGTTTCATATGACATTTTTAAAGAATAAAATATTGTTTAAACCAAACTGGAGAATAACTATATTTCTAATTTCATGGCAGATATATTTGATGACGATAGACAAAGTGGAAAGAACAAACTGAGAACACATAGAGAATTTAAATCTGATTATGAATTACAATCATATTTGAAAAATGTTAAAGATGTGGACTTGAAAAAACCCTTCTGTGAATTACGAATTTATTGGAAATTGAGAAAGGGCGACACAAGAAAGTATTTCTTAATGAAGAGATTTTCAAAAAGTGTAATTCAGAAATCGAAACAGAAGAACAATTCATCATGAGATGTCCAGTATATACTGAACTCAGAAAACAATATTTCGAGGAAATTGGAAAACTAAATCAAAACTTTACAAACAAAAATTCATATGTATGACTAGACTTTATGATTCTGGAGAACATGGCTTTTCCAGACGAGATTCCATGATTTTTCAAGACCCCGGAGTGTTTGAAGAATTGTTTGTAACTGTAACACTAAAGTAACTTTATTGATGCCTTGAGAAAAATGGGTATCATAGTCTATTCTCAAATGAGATTGTTAAAAGAAAATTTAGGTTAAAATCATCATTACTGTTGGGGAGGGTTAGTATCACTATCAGTGTCCGCGTAATCTGCGTCCGACAAAAGAAGTTGTGTTTGTTTGCAACATATCCATTGTGCAGATTAAACTTATTTTATTACTTTCCAAAGTGGGATTTTCTGGGATTTCCGGGTTTGATTATAAACGATAACTTCACAAGTGAATTATGCAATCAACAATTGGGCCATGTAACCGTACACGCAAACGAAGACGTTTTGCCATGGGTGTAATGGGGACTTCATTGTTTTTTTGTTTTTTAACCCTTTACCTAACATGAAAAGCAGACGACACTTGCAAAAAAAATCTTGAATAACTATTATTTTCATTTTTTGTTTCAAAACGTAGGTTATGACCCCTAATTGGAACGAGCTTGATGAGCTCGTTCCAATAAGGGGTCATAACCTATGTTTTAGAAACCAAAAAATTGGCGATTTTTTAGAATAGCACTGGCCGGTTTTGCCGTGACGTTAGGTAAAGGGTTAAATAATATAATTATCGTTAATAATGAAAAGTAATAAACAGAGTAATCGCTTGACTGGACTGGTTACGTGAAATAATTCATTCGAGGCGAGGGACTATATTGTAAAACACTCGTGCGCATTCGCGCACTCGTGTTTGTACAACGTCCCTGACCTCTCATGAATTATTTCACGTAACAAGTACAGTCAAGCGATTACTCTCTATTTATTTGTTATAATTAACAAAAAGATTGGATGACACGTGCCCAGCACTTAGGTTATATCCTTTCCTTAAAATACAGTTGGAAAATTACAAAGTATGCTCACATGTTTAAAAACAGTTTCAAGTATGTGTGTGTAATGGCGAAGCAAACGTATATATATTTCGAAACAATTTTGAATATATACCCGGCTCGGAATAACGCTGATGTCTGATCAACTTTGATTCAGAACAAAGGAGTGAGAGGGGGGTAGAGAAGAAAAGTAAAATGCCACACTATCGGTTCGGATTTGCAAATCTATACGGGTGATACTACAGTTCAACACTACCGCGACTCCGACGGAGTCTCATATCACTGCTGTAGCCTGGACTGACAGGACAGACATGCGGAAAGCAGCACGCCATTTGTAAAGCGCACACAGACTTTTTCATTTTTTTGTCGATAAAAAGCACAGCCCACGACCCCTCGCCGGAACTTGCTCGATGAGCTCACACTGACGAGGGGTCTCGGGCCATATTCCCGAAACAGGAGTTGAAAAGTCTAGTTATTCAATAATTTGTGCCAGTATTATCTCCTATACGCGTTGGACAGAGGATTAAGACTTGTTCGCTTGACTAGCGGCCCAGTCTTAACCCTTTACCTAACATGAAAAGCAGACGACCCTTGCAAAATAAATTCTTGAATAACTATTATTTTCATTTTTTTGTCGCAAAAACATAGGTTATGACGCCTCATTGGAACGAGCTCGACGAGCTCGTTCCAATGAGGGGTCATAACCTATGTTTTAGAGACAAAAAATGAAAAAAATAATGAAAATTAATTGGCGATTTTTGAGAATAGCGCTGGCCGGTTTTGGCCGTTACGTTAGGTAAAGGGTGAAAAACGCTTCGTTGCTTTAATGAATTTTTGTACAGTGCGAAAAAGGTGAATGTTGACGGGATCCGGTAGGTAGGGGATACCATAGAAAAGATCATTGGCCGATCTTATTGTTAGATGCGTAAGATTTCTGCGGAGGACTTGTCTTTCATCTGCATAGTTACAACAGTCGAAGAAGTAGTGGTTGGCATCTTCAGACTCGTAAACACATAGACAGTTTGGTGTGTTGTGGATGCGGTTAGCGAATTTATCAAAATTTAAATCGCTGCAGGAGTTCCGCAGCCTGCAATGTATTATATTGACCACCCTGTCGCCGCTGTTAAAGTACTTAGGTGGTCTACACACGCCTCTATTGAAATATTTAACAAAATTATTCAGTGAACTTGACTGTCTAACTTCTATGGGTAGTACATTCCATCCCGAGATACACGACGGTATAAATGAGCGTTTAAATACTTCCGTATTGGTGAGGGACAACTGGAAGTTGGAGCGTGAGGGACAACTGGAAGTTGGAGCGTGACAGAGTGTTATACGGGGGGGATATCCTCAAACATTCTAGGTAATAAGCCAGCGAGTTACGTGGAGGCCTGGTTGTTCACAATTTTGAAAAACGTAATCATTTTGTGGAGATGGCGTCTGAGTGTTCTGACTATTTGCACACAAGCTATTATATCTCAAATTTATCTAATATTTTGATGCTTGGCATTTTATGAAGGGTTAATGAATGCTTGCGAGAATAAATCGTCTCAAGAGACTATATTTTCTTGAAAATCTGTAAGAACCACTTAAAGAAATTCGCATAAAATGTGAACTTTTAGTTCTTAAGGGCTGCCTGTATTGAATCCGGCAAAACAGGGTCAAGGCTTGGTTTTTTGAATACCCTTAATACTTACAAAAAATATCTCCCGTGAGTTCTGCGTCAGATAAAGGTGGTTATGTTTATCTGTTACATACCCATTTGGTGTGCTCGTGTCCGAAAACAGTCAAGTTTATCAAAATTTGACGCTTAGCTGATTGTGGAGAGGTTAAGAAACGCTTAGCGGGAATATTCTATCCATGCAACTTGTAATACCACATCAAGACCTGCCAATGTCCAAATGTTCTTGAAAATCGCCAACAGGCAGTTATAGAAATCCACGGAAAATGTGAAATTAAAGCTTTTAAGGGGCATCTCTCCTTAACCTGTCCAAAATGAGTTAAGCTTTGTTTTGTTTAATACCATTACAACTTACAAGAATGATCCTCCGTGAATTCTGCGTGTGGTAAAAGAAGTTCTGATTATCTTTACATTCCAATTGGATGCTGTCGGTGCCTGAAAACAGCCCATTTTATCAAAAGTTTATCTGCCTGTGGAGGAGGGTTAACCCTTTACCTAACCTGAAAAGCAGACGACACTTGCAAAAATAATTCTTGAATAACTAATGTTTTTCATTTTTTGTCTCAAAAACATAGGTTATGACCCCTCGTTGGAACGAGCTCAACGAGCTCGTTCCAACGAGGGGTCATAACCTATGTTTTTGAGACAAAAAATGAAAAAAATAATGAAAATTAACTGGCGATTTTTGAGAATAGCGCTGGCCGGTTTTGACCGTGACGTTAGGTAGAGGGTTAACAAACGCTTACCGGAATATTTTGTCTAGGGCTGTCACGACTATCAATTTTTATAGTCGACAAATCGTCAGCATTAGTCGGCGGTTAGTCGATTAATAGTCGTTTCTCATGAATTCAACAATCTCTAATATACTTACAAAATAAATTTAAAACTGACGATGTTTGAATGTGCACTTTCTGCATCGAAATAAAATAGAAACACCGAAATATCTTCGTCAGACTCCGATTGATTTGAAGAATTTAAACAGAAGAACATTTTGAGGGGTATCGCTCTTTAACCAGTTCAAAACGGGTTAACGCTTGGTCTTTGAATACCCTTATTACTTACAGAAAATCATCCTCGGTGAAATCAACTTCCAATAAAGGAGATTATGCTTATCTCCCAGTTACACATCGGGTGCTGGGGGTGCTGAAACGGCTCATTTTTTTTCAAAATTACGATGCTTGGTAGCCTGTGGAGGGTTAAGAAACGTTAAACGAAAAAAAAGAAAAAAGTATAATCCGTAGAAAAACAAGAGCCTTTTTCAGAGGGAAAAGCCTAATAATCCGTAGAAAAACAAATGTCTCTTCCAGAGGGAAGGGCCAAAAAATCAGTCACAATATTCTTCAGACACTCTGGGGCATAAAAAAACCATGGAATGTTGTCTGAAAAAGCCTGTGATTGTCCAGAATCATTAAGGGGACGTCCAACCTAACTTTGGTAACATTTCATGTAATTTTCTTTCAAGTCTAAAAAAGTCCCAAAATTACGGTGGCTGATTTAGGACAGTCAAATATTTATTTTTATCTCGTTATAACGAGATACGATGTCGTTATAACGAGAAAACATCTCGTTATAACGAGATACTATCTCGTTATAACGAGAAAACATCTCGTTATAACGAGAAAGTATCTCGTTATAACGAGAAAAGATCTCGTTATAACGAGATAGTATCTCGTTATAACGAGAAAACATCTCGTTATAACGAGAAAACATCTCGTTATAACGAGAAAACATCTCGTTATCTCGAGATAAAATCACGTGACTCTGATGAATGAAACATATAGCCCCCACCACCAAAACAGTTTATATATCTCGCGGGTGTTTTCAATATTCTGGATGTAATACATTGGGAAAAACGCCTACCCACCCCCACCCCAAGCATCCCAACCATGCCCGTGAAATACCGCTCCTCTCCCTCGCACATGTTGTCAACGATAATTATGATAAGCGCATATAACTCTCATACCAATAAACACAGAAAATGAGATGGAATTCACACAAACAAATGAAACAACTATAGCGTAATAAACTCGCTGCCCCCCCCCCCCCCCCCCCGCCCTCCCCCACACCATATGTGGAACACTTCTTCGACACACGGCACTCAAAACACGACTATAGCCTCATCCCCAAAACAGTGTACATATCTTACGCGTGTGTGGATGTAATACACGGGAAACACTCCTACCCCTCTTCTTCCCAAAGCATCCCACCAATGCCCGCGAAATACCTCCCCTCCCCCTCGCACATGTTGTAAAAGATAATTACGACAAGTGTATTTAACGCTCATACTAATAGAACAAGGACAGGGACGTGAGAAGGTAAAAATATTGGGAGAGGGGTATCAAGAAGGAGTAGGATCTTAGTTTGAAGTACCTCTGAGTATCTCGTCCCATCCATCGTTTCTCATAGTGGCCTTCCGGGTGTGCTGAAAGCGGACTTAAATTAGTGGACTACTAATTTAAATTGGGGTCAGGGGTCAAGGCATAGTGAACATTGTCTAGTCTCGAGTTAATCTGCAGTGTTGAATATAGCATACTCACTACAAGGGGATGGCAGGTAGACAGCCAATCTGGCTATGTCATCTCCATGCGGTATGTTCATTTGCACTATGCTTTGTAAGAACAATTTTGTAATCTACCCTGTTATAGATGTACGTTTATACCGCAAAAATAAAGAATCTAATCTAATCTAAGGCGGAGATCCATGCAAAAGGGGCGCCCATTGTGCTGACAGTAGCATGATTCGAGTCGCGCAGTGGCGAGGCGGGGGAGAGCACCAGATGTGGTATCCCCTTCTCGTTGGCGGGGTGCGGGGGCCCTTTCCTGGGAAAATTCTGAAAACTATGAGGGCCAAAACTCGCATTCTCAGTGATTCTAAGGCCGCTGTGACACTACCAATTCGAATTCTCTGCTCGTTTCGTAATTAGGCGCGCTTCTGAATTTATCCGCTTGGTTAACTTTCTTCGTTTGTTGTTTTGTTTTGGACTGACTTCAAACATCTCCACGAGTTTAATCGGGACCATCGGTTAATAATTTTTTTTCATTGAAGAGGTGGGATGGGGGTGGTAAATACCCCCTACCGCCCCCCTTACCCGGTTTTAACGCCACTGAGAAAGGATGAAAAACAGAAAATAAGATGGAATTTTCACAGACAAATTAAACAACTATAGCCTTATAAACTTACTGCCACCCCCCCCCCCTCCCAACAACACACACAAGGAGAGATTTATTTATTATCGACGCTTTCAACAGCCAGGGGCATGTCATGTAGGGTAGTTCCCTTGGTGGAGGAAGAACCGGAGACAACCACTGAGCAGCGGCGAGCAACCGTCAAGTTCTCCAACATACTAACCCGACAGAATTAGAGTTAGAGCGGTTGAAGGCACGTGCACCATCGACGTGCAGTACGCCCTAGCACATAATGCCACCGTGACCCCACGTCAGGCCACGTGGACAATTGGGATTAAGTGTCTTGCCTGAAGACACAACGCGGGTCAGAATCGAACCGTCGATCTCTATGTTTCAAGCTCGATACTCTAACAAATGAGCTACCGCGCTCTCATAATTATATAGTAGGTAGCTGTACATGTTTGTCGTGGGAACACATTATGGCGTCATTAACCTTCTACCAAACGCAAGTTGAAGACAACAGTTGGCCCACAATTATTTTTACACAAAAAAAAATAAATGAAATTCATTTTTTTCTTCCAAACTAAACGGCTTATGACACTCATTTGAACTTGCTCGTCGAGCTCTTTTCGATGCGATATCATAAACTGTGGTTTGGGAGAAAAAATTATGAACATAAATTTTGAGTCGCGAATTTTGTATATTACACGGACGGTTTGTGTCGCTGCGGTGGGTAAAAGGGTTATCATGATTAGGCCAATATATACGGTATACCGATAACTTGTGCACTTCTTAGAAATAGAATTAAATGGCGTGAATAATATAGCCTAACAATAATGCAATGCATGAATACTGAAGCTCTAGAAAATAGTTTTTACTGTGTAGAGCTAGGATCCCAAATTGTGTGTGTGTGTGGGGGGGGGGGGGGGGGGGGGGGGGTAATATCGCGAGGGTTGAGAACGACATACCACGGGCATGTCTCGAGGTTTGAGGCAGGAGACGGAGAGTTTGGGAGGTACGCCCTCCCATTGGTGGAGTCCAGGCGGTGATTTTTGTTTCAAATTGTAAAGCTCTGGGGCTCACTCAGGGCATCTTGAGAGAAGGGAGGTTTGGGAATTATAAGTGGCAGTTTGATTTTTGTGGGGGTGGGGTGGAGGTCAATGTTATTGGATGGGGTGTCCCCCCCCCCCCCATGCCGCTTCAGCACTAAGTTTTTCAATAAACTTCTCATTTTGTTCACTGACAGATTGTGCTGAACATGGGATATGAAGCATGACGACTATAGTCATCACTGGTATAGGGAATTTATTTAATTATTTATTGGTGTTTAAAGTCACTTTTGTGAAGCTATATACTGTCGCCTTCAACTTGCGTGAGAACTCTATGTGTAACTCAAATTCTGCCGGGTTAGTACGGTTGGAGAGTTCGACGGTTGCTCGCCGCTGCTCAGTGGTTCTCTCCGATTCTTCGGTTCTTCCTCCACCCGTAGAACTACATTACACGGCATGACCCTGGCTGCTAAAAGAGTCGTCAAATTCCAATAAATAAATAAATAAATAAATAAATAAATGAATAAATCTCTCCTTGTGTGTGGAGGGAAGGGTGTGGGGGAGGGGTGGCAGTATAAGTTTATTATGCTTTTGTTGTTTAATTTGTCTGTGTGAATTCCATCTCATTTTTCTGTTTTCCATCCTTTCTCAGTGGCGTTAAACCGGGGGGGGGGGGGGGGGGGTGTAAGGGGGATATTTACCCCCCCACCCCCACCCCACCCCAAAAAAAAAAAAAAAAAAAAATTGTTAACCCATGGTCCCGATTAAACTCGTGGAGATGTTTGAAGTCAGTCCAAAACAAAGCACAAACGAAGAGGTTGACCAAACGGATAAATTCAGAAGCTAGCCTATTTACGAAACGAGCAGAGAATTCGAATTGGTAGTGTCACAGCGGCCTCAGAATCACTGAGAAACGAGAGTTTTGGCCCTCATATTTTTCAAAATTTTCCCATGGAAGGGCCCTCGGACCCCCGCCAACGAGAAGAGGATTCCACATCTGGTGCTCTCTCCCACCTCGCCACTGCGCGACTCGAATCATGCTACTGTCAGCACAATGGGCGCCCCTTTTGCATGGATCTCCGCCTTGATACCCCTCTCCCAATATTTTTACCTTCTCACGTCCCTGTCCTTGTTTTATTAGTATGAGCGTTAAATACACTTGTCGTAATTATCATTTACAACATGTGCGAGGGGGAGGGGGAGGTATTTCGCGGGCATTGGTGGGATGCTTTGGGAAGGAGAGGGGGTAGGAGTGTTTCCCGTGTATTACATCCACAGTATTAAAACACACGCGTAAGATATGTACACTGTTTTGGGGATGAGGCTATAGCCGTGTTTTGAGTGCCGTGTGTCGAAAAAGTGTTCCACATACGGTGTGGGGGGGGGGGGGAGGGGGGCGGGGGGGAGGGGGGGGGGGGGGCAGCGAGTTTATTACGCTATAGTTGTTTCATTTGTTTGTGTGAATTCCATCTCATTTTCTGTTTTTATTGGTATGAGAGTTATATGCGCTTATCATAATTATCGTTGTCAACATGTGCGAGGGAGAGGAGCGGTATTTCACGGGCATGGTTGGGATGCTTGGGGGTGTGGGTGGGTAGGTGTTTTTCCCATGTATTACATCCAGAGTATTGAAAACACCCGCGAGATATATAAACTGTTTTTGTGGTGGGGGCTATATGTTTCATGTCATCAGAGCCACGTGATTTTATCTCGAGATAACGAGATGTTTTCTCGTTATAACGAGATATTTTCTCGTTATAACGAGATACTATCTCGTTATAACGAGATCTTTTCTCGTTATAACGAGATCTTTTCTCGTTATAACGAGATACTTTCTCGTTTTAACGAGATGTTTTCTCGTTATAACGAGATGTTTTCTCGTTATAACGAGATACTTTCTCGTTATAACGAGATGTTTTCTCGTTATAACGAGATAGTATCTCGTTATAACGAGATGTTTTCTCGTTATAACGAGATCGTATCTCGTTATAACGAGATAAAAATAAATATTTGAGTGTCCTAAATCAGCCACCGTACAAAATGAATAACCCCAATAAATTATATACCAAAATGTTTGGAATGAAACATAGAACCATGTGGAACTGAAATTTGCCATGGAACTGCTGCCATGTGTAAATAGCACAACATGAAAGTCTGCTGCGGCATAAGTAAGAGATCAAATTTTTTACAATAAAATACCTCAAAATAAAATAACAGCTGTATTCTATAAACATTTAAGTACATACTCGAAGAAATCTTTTCCTAATTCATGAAAATAATAAAGATTGAGACCAAATGTTATAAGTGGAGTGCTCACTGACTGAAGGCAGACATTTTCTTTTGTTTATGTTTTGATTTGGGGAGTTCAACAAAGGTCAACTTGAAGGAGTCCAGCAGAAGAAGTATGGAAAGGACAAAAGAGTGTCTCCCAATATAAAGATGTATGTGTTACTGTAATGGTTTGGAAAGAAAATATGATATTCTCCTATGTAGAATGCACTGCAAATTAAGTCATACATTGTAGTTGAATAAATATATTTACAAACTCCTTGCACTGTAACCCCTTTTATCCCATGCACCAATTTGATAATGATTAAATTGTTAAATTTGTCTGGTTTATCAATAAGTAAAATAGCTTTGTTTAACTCTTGGACACCAATACACTCATGATATCTGTTGGAGAAGAAATCAAGGGTAACTGTAACCTGTCACTGGAATAAACCATCTAATGTACTTAAAAGTACATTGTTATTCAAAACACATCAAATCAACCTTACATAACCATTATTGCATGTACTTTCCCCAAGGAGGCTTATTGACATATTGAGATCAGAAGGACACATCCAGAGGGTCTCACATATTTTTCTCAAGAACACAGTACACAAAGCAATCCCAAAAAGGTGACAAGTGAGCTCCATTTGACAAAAAAATTCCTGGGAGGGGGGGGGGGGGAGCTCGCTTCCTTGTATGACTCTACCTCCGGCACTCAAGGCATATGCCTATTTTCCTCAAAGTTTAACTCTTTTTTTTCTTTTTAAAGATCCTGGCCACACATGTTCCAAACACTATAAGACAGGTAACCCTCCAAATAAGTGTATCTGCAAAAATCATGTTACATTCATTGCAAAACATTATTTTTAGACTTTTAGTTCTGGACCTTTCATGCTTCTTACTTCCAACTATAACACTTAATTTATCGATTAATGGGGTGAATAGAAAAGTCCTGCCATAATCAACATTTTGAGTTCCATAAGCCTTCAAAACAGCTCCGATAAAAGTGTCAAACATCAGATCTGTGGCTTTATACAGAATATTTATTAGGTTATTGCTTGATAAGTAATAGGAACAAAATCTTCACCAGAAAATTCTGTAGCAATACAATTGAGGGTATTAGCAGGCACTTTGCAACAAATTGTAACAAATCAACTAGTTATAAACAAAATTTTAAAAGAGTGAAAAAGTACCACAACTCTGAAAAAATGTGGGAAGAAACACATGCTATAGCAGCTAACCAGGCATTGTTTCCCCACGATGCTCGATCACAACACCAAATATCCTTCAAATTGGAGTAGCAATGGTTGAGATACAAGGGAGAATGTTGGTACATGTAATGATGAATGGGTAAGACTAAGATTAAGGGCCTATATAAGTAATGAATTTTTTTTTATTTTGAAATTCCCACCTCTCATATTCCTTAAATTCAGATTAAATATACACAAATTATACATCAAAATGAAGGTTGGGATGTATAGAACACGAAACACATATGTAATCAACTCGTAGAGTCGACTGTAGGCACCACTGGTTCCTGGAAGTCTGCTACCGTATTCGCACCAGAACTGATAATAAAATAATATTCATCAGAACAACTTGTGGCCAAATGTGCTTCATATATCCAAGAACAAAGCTAGGCATTCAAAACACTTTCGAAAACAGCGATAGGTCTGCATTTTGGAAAAGGACAACTCTGTCTGAATTTTTTATTGAAGATGGTTTCCATGCTCGACAGGCATGCGCAAATCACTCGTTACCACCAATTTCCATCAAAAAACAAAATCGTAATTCTAAGAAATTTCAACAGGTATGATGATATCTTGCACTGAATATGGCAACTGTGCAATCTCTATCTAATAACAGTATACTGTATGAAGGCGATCTTTTTCATTATTTGATTTTAGACGGCGTTGTTTTTACTTGCTTTTTCTGTCCGATGACGTCGGCAGGAAATCGAAAGTATACCCATACGTAAACAAAAGCAAAGGCGTTGGAATTTTCTCCAATGCAGCTCTGTCGCCGTGTTTTGAAATTTTTTTAGCCCCTAGCTTTGTTCTTGGATGTGTAAAGCACATTTGGCTACAAGTTGTTTTCGTGAAATATTATTAAATTACCTTTTCTGATGCGAATACGGCAGCAGACTTCCAGGAACCAGTGGTGCCTACAGTCGACTCTATGAGTTGATTACACATGTGTTTCGTGTTCTATACATCCCAACCTTCATTTTGATGTACATTTTGTGTATATTTAATTTGAATTGAAGGAATATCGGAGGTGAGAATTTTCAAAATATACAAAATTTCATTACTTATATAGGCCCTTAAGAGGACAGGGGTCACCACTGCACGGCCCTAGATGCACCTTTGATTTTCCAACTTCCAGGTCTGGGGCATAATAATCGCAACACACCCACCTTATCAGTTCATAATTTCAGTAAAATAAAAGAAATTATCAATTTGAATTAATTAATAGATGATGGAAAATATTTGGCTTCCTTCGCCTTCTCGTACTATTTAATTACCACAAACAATATCAGTTTGATGCCGACAAACGAAACTGAACGCATGTGGTGTGGCTAAAAAGTAACTCGGCATGAATAATGATGAAATTGCAAATATTTCGTGTATTTCATTTGTTTAAAAGCCAATTGCAGCTAATATTGACCGTGCATTCGATAATTCGTTTCGGTTTTGACCACACGGCCACGCTGACACTCAGTGACAGCGGTTATGTTTATTGTGATATGCAAACTGGGGATGGTTCCCGGTGAAGGAGATTTGTCACATTTGTCAGTGTAAAACGATCATAAAAGACACTAATCGACGCTTGTATTACTATGGTTGGTTGCAAGAAAAAACTAAATTCTCAGCATCGTCCAAGCGCACCTTATTTAAAAGCACGAATGCATCATTTTCAACCCATCTTCAATCGGTCCTTTGCAGACATCAACACAGTCCGTGGTATCTTACAACATCACAACATCGGGGGAAATCAACACGCTCAATATAGTTCCAGGTCACTTGGAATATACTTCGTGAAAAAGTGATTTCTGAAGCATTCTGCTTACTTTGTTATGAATATTGCCTTATTTTATGTGTATCGTCCCGATTTTATACACTCGGTTATTTTTTTATAAGTGGTTCATGTTGTCTTTCTAGTGCGCAATAATTCAGATTTTTTGTCAACAAAAAAGTTCAGACGGCCTGTAAACACGAGAGGGAATTTCGAACCATATTTTGCAGTTATGACATTAACAACTCAAGTATTTGCTGTCATCTGTTTGCAAATCCGTTCATACATTGTATCAAACAAATAAAGGGCGTGATCACGTCCTTGCATTCTTACGATTGCCCAAATTGAGTATTTCTGCAAGAACCACATCATAATCACATGACCGGAAAAACATCATTGAAACATGGCCACATCCGGAACATCCAAAATTTGTGTTGGTGTTATTACATTCAAACGTCAAAACCCACCAGAGTGTGTGTCAAAAAAATGCTTTCTCCGAGTCTGTAGTATGTTATCATTATATTGAGGACAAGGCTTTCGAATTACCGATTATTTTGTGGTTTTACCGGTTCGTTACTTACGCCATTTGCAAATTAATCTTCTTCAAAATCCTAAAATTCACTTTTTTCCTGAAAAAAATTATATGTACCTTTTCTATGTACTTTACTCATTATTTTGATATATAATTTGCCTTGCTTTACTTCTCTTATCTGTTTCTGAGGCATTGGGAAAAATGTCAAAAAATTGACCAAAGTTAGGTTGGACGACCCCTTAAGCCTAATTGGATTTGGTCTATTTCAAGCTGGTCCGAGCGGGTGTGGGGATGTTGTGCCCATAGTGCCCCCTCTCTAGACTAGTGCAAATTAAAACTTTTATTCACTGTTAGTTATGCAGCCTCCTATAAAACCCCTGTATGAAAGAAGTGTCCAACAACCCCAGTAATTTTGTAGGATTATGAAAAGCAGTCACTCACTATTTGCCAAGGTCAATTAAGGTCTGACATGTAGTCTATTCATTGAGGAACTACTTATCAGAGGCGAGGATGGTTTTTTCCAGCTCACTGAATCGGTGAATGACATACAACACATTCCAGTAATCTTAGTGACTGGTATTGATCGAGAAGTAATCAATCGAGAATTCTGAAAAAAAATATTTATATATATACTGCGTCAAAAAAGAAAGTATAATAGACACAGATGTGAAAAATAGCATAAAGGATGAAATATAATAGTTCTCATGTTGCATGTTTGTGGACAAGAAGTCGTGCAAAGAGTTTAATGACATGTTGTTGTTGTCCACCCAACCATATACAATTTTGCTATGTTTTTTAAAATAGTACGTGCTACCCGAGAATGTCAAATTGAATGGGAGACCGGCGATTTTATTTGTGTCATGTTGTGCTAGAGAGCTTGGGTTATTGAGAAAACACGCTATATTTTTCTCTTCCGACATTTTAAAAAATGCCAAGGTTAACCGAAAATCAGAGGTTGCGTGCCATTGTTGTGCATGAGGCTGGGATACCTCCAGATGAACTCGCTGCTGAGTTCGGAGTCACTGTGGCCTCTATTTACCGTCTCATTAGAAGGTATAGAACCACTGGATCTACTGCCGACCGACCGCATTCAGGTCGACCAAGAGTTACGACCCCTGAACAAGACCGACACATCAGGACACTGCATTCGAAGTAGGCGTCCATACCACGTACCAATCCTTACCCAACGTCATCGTACAGTCACAATAGAATGGGTATGTCAGCGTGTTCGCTGGACACAGCAGCGTTGGGGCACAGTTCTTTTTAGTGATGAATCACGATTTTGTCTACGGCGCGCTGATGGTAGGGCAAACGTGTATCACCGACGAGAACGGTTTTCTCATGCTTGCGTGCGGGAATACGACCGTTTCGGCGGGGGTAGTGTAATGGTTTGGGCAGGAATTTCCTTGCACCATCGAACGCAGTTGATCTTCATCGATGGTAATCTGAATGGACAGCAATATAGGGACGGAATTCTTAACGCTGTTGTTGTCCCGTTGTTCAACGCTAACGTCGGATTGCAGTTATTCCAGCAAGACAATGCCAGATGTCACGTGGCGCGTATCTGTCGTGACTTTCCTGAGGAGAAAAGCATCGAACTTCTTCCCTGGCCCCCACGTTCGCCAAATTTTTCGCAAATCGAGCATCGCTGGGATCAGTTGGACTGTCGGGTACGACTTCATGATCTTCAGAAGTTAGACGATTTACGTAATGTTCTGAGGCAGGATTCGAACGCAGTACCACGGGGTGACATCCAGAGGCTTGTCAGATCCATGCGCCCTCGATGTCTTGCCATCCAAGAGGCAAGCGGTGGACATACACGCTATTGACTGCATGTGTGAACTTTTCATTTCACCCTGTGTCTGAATTGCGACGTTCTGACGTGACGCTGACAACAGTAAGAACATTCACACAGCCAGACTCGAAATATGACTTTGCAATAATTTGTTTGGGATTGAAATCGATAATACTAAAAAAATTGCTCCTCAAAGTTTATTATACTTTCTTTTTTGACTCAGTATATATAAAGAAGCCTTCTCCATCAACTCGTGTAGTACTGCCATTTAACCCTGGGCTTCCAAAAAATAGGCTATTTTCTGTGAAATAGTCAAAAGGCAATATTGTGGTTTGTGCATGCGCTCACCAGAAGGATGGCCATTTGGGCGATTCGATATTCTGATTCTCGCATGCACTTTATGCAATGGTAAACACAACTCAAATGGCAGAAAACATTCAAAGTGTGTTTCAAACATTTATTCCGCAATAACGTTTGGAAGAACATGCCAGGAAGCCTGTGTGTTTCTCACGAGGGCTAAATTTTGACAAATTTCAGACGTGTGCATGAGAAGTAAGACATCTTTTGTCTTGTATTTTGTTCCTATGCACATCGCCCCATTCGTTAGAAGGTTACCCACGCCTCTTAATAGTGTTATGTGCGAAGGGAATCAAGATTTGAAAGTGGGAGATTGTACCTTCAGATGTGTTTTATCATCTATGTTGAGATGATATGGAACACTGTGATTCCAGCAGATATAGTGGGGAATCAGACACTTATGTAATTCGCGGCTAGCTATCTGCTGGAACCACAGATTTGACCACGGTTATCGTAAGAATTCCATTGGCATATATCTTCGGTAGTTCAACTCAGGGCAAGATCAAACAAGTGGCAGCGCTAGGATTTCGATTTGGGGGGGGGGGGGGGGGGGCGGGGGGTAAGATATCGGGGGGGGATGTCGCGATGCCTAGGGCATTTCCCAAAGGTCACTGGCCTGGGCTGAGTGAGGGTATGAGAGGGTGTGTCCTTCGTCTGCGCCCCCCTACCCTGAAAAAAATCATATTTGGACGCCTTGGGAGCGTTTCTACAAAACCTGACGTGATCTTCGAAGTTTTGGGGACATTACAATATATAGGCATATAGGCCTACTGTATATACAGAAAATGCACACTGTTAGTCATTGTAATAACTGTTAACAGTTCATGATGTGTATTGCTGTGTGCCGTTTGCGGGTGTGATATTGGGTGGGAAAACTACGGTCAGATAGCAATTTGAACTTTGATTTTTGGGAGGCTAGAGGAAAAGGTGTGTAGCGTGGGGGGGGGGGGGGTGGGGGCGTACACCCCAATGACGCCGCCACTGGATCAAATCAAGAAAATTGACACACAAACCTTGTTTTCTAGAATTTCAGACATTAGTAAATGAATCAAGTGTGGTGACTTATCACTCATCACTTTTAAATCAGTTTGTTAATAAACTACTGTATGCCTTAAGGATTAACATCTACTTTTCATTTACGTAGAGCCCGAGGTGAAAAGCAAGATTAGGCCTAAAAAAAAGTTAAACATCTGTTAAATGTTTTATGGCTGATATTTTAAGAAAAAAAGTTGGTGAAATTGATAAATTCGTCACTTGAGTGCAACAAGGCTTTAATGTTTTAGCATTGCAAAGCCTCCTTGCACTCAAGGGACAAAATCCACCACCACCCATGCTATTCTGTAGATTATGAGGCCTAAAACATAAAACAAACCAAGAACATGAATTTTGATGGCAAAGAAATAATTACAAAAATAGAAAACCAGCCACCCACATGCAATTTTACAAAAAATGGCCCGAGAATCTTTGTGGGGCCTTAGTAATTAATTAATTAAGCTACATGTACTACCCAAGTATTTTCAATCAATACTTGCCTATGAAATGGATTTAGGATGACACAATCAAGTACAACCTCAAGCTCAGCTCCTACCTTTTGGTCCAACTAAATACTCTGACACCAAATTGACACTTACTGAAACAAGTAGCAGCTGGTGAGCGGAAAACCCTGGGTTACCCAAACAAACCAAGTCTTAGGTGTAGACCATCAGATATATCATTCCGATGGTCTATACACGTCTTTGGTATATAACAGGAGCCCGTGTGAATGTAACATAATAAGCGTGTCCGTAAAAGCTGACTATAATAAAAACAGACAACACAAAGGCCTTTCCAGACAGGGCGTGGCTGAAATAAAGTAAAAATTAACGATTTATATTCTCAGTTTTGATTTTCATCACAATTTGCTGCATATTATGTGAACTTTACTGACAAAGAGAATGTAAACCGAGCCCAGAATTCAAATGTTAACAGTACAATGAAGGTGTCAATGACACTATGACGTACGTGTATTTTATACGGCATTTACGAAATTAATGCCATGATTACTCAACTTATGTAATATTTAAGTAAACTATATTATAATTGTTGATTTTTATCCATCAGATAAAAAAAAACATAAAAAGTTTACAAATATCAGCCATGGCGACCATTCTAGGCAGCCAGCTGTGACGGCAATATGACATTCTCATCTTAACAAGTCACCCTGCCAAATTTTAAGAAAACGGATGCGTAAATGCTACATACGGGGTGTTTCGAAAAAATCGAACATGGGTGCTGTGGTTGTCATTACTTGCAGCCAAACGTTACCAAAATAAGAAAACTGATGCATAAATGCGACCCTTTTCCCGTGATGAAGAAATCCAAGATGGCTGCAGTGGCAGCCATTTTTGTGTGCGTCTGACCGTACTCATCATACACAGTAATCCTACTGAGTGTCAAGAAAACCGATGCATAACCGTGAGCTGCAGTGTTCTGAAGAAATCCAAGATGGCGACCGTGTCGGCTAATATACAGTACGAGGAGAGAGTATTATCACTAAATCAGCCGTAGAGTGGAGATTCCATCCAAGCAATAATTGCAAATTTGTTGCAAAGCATAACAAGCACAAGCAAAGTTCCAGCCAATGGACCTCCGGGTTATACCCGGAGGTCCATTGGCTGAAACATTGCTTGTGTTTTTTGTCTACATGCACAGAATTTGAAAGTGATACTTTGGGTGATAACTCCACTCCCCGGATGATTTAGTTACAAACCACTCTCCATGTACTGTGGGTGTCTAACCGTTATCAAAACAGGACGTTCTAATATACTCGCCTTACTAAGTCACCCTGCCAAATTTGAAGAAACCGATGCATAATTACACATGTAGACTGTGCTGACGTACAACAAGATGGTTGCAGTGGTGGCCCTTGCGGCGGCTGGTGGACATTGCGTGCAGCCATCCATGACAAACATATCATATTCTCATCTATTGATCAAACTAAGTCGACCTGTCGAGTGTCGGCCGAGTTCAAGAAAACTGGTGCACAAATGGACCTGTATTTATTTATTTATTTATTTATTTATGTTTAAGGTCACATATTTATGCACAATGGCTAATCATGACCGTGACAGTTTTACGGGTGGAGGAAGCCTGAGTACCCGGAGAGAACCACCGAGCAACGACGAGCAGCTGCCAGCTCCCCAACACCGTAACTCCGCACTGCAGCACAGGCAGGGTTAGATTGGTTGAAGACATGCGTATCATCGACGTGCAGTACGCCTTAGTACACGGCGTCATCGTGCCCCCACGCGGGCAATGGAGATGAAGTGTCTTGCCCAAGGACACAACGCGGTTGCCGCAGGTGGGATTCGAACCGAGGACCTCTCGGCTTGCAGCCTGCACCTCTACCTACTGAGCCACCGCGCTCACAAATGGACCTGTAGACTGTACTGAAGAAGTCTAAGATGGTTGCCGTGGCAGCCATTGTGCGCAACCGATCATGACTATAATGGGACTCTCACATCTAGCCATGAACCTGAACAAGCATATGAAATTTGGTGTTGATCGGGAAAATGTGAGGACTGTAGCCCGTGCTGGAAGATTTGTGGATAAACAGACAGAGAAATCCAAGATAGCTGCCATAGCAGCCATGATGTGAAACCAGTCCGACCGTGACCAACAAAGGACGTTTTTGTACTACACATCATAGTAAGCATTATACTAAGGCAATCTACAGAGTTTCAAGAAATTTATAAATTGCTAAAAGCTACCTGCAAATAGGATGTTCTCATCTACTCATCATACTAAGTCACTCAACTGAGTTTCAAGAAAAGTGATGTGTAAATGTGATTTGTAACCTGTATTGAAGAAATCCAAGATGGCCACCGTGGCGGCCATTATGGGCGGCCAAACGTTACTAAAATAGGATATTCTCATCTTCTCATCATACTAAATCACTCAACCGAGTTTCAAGAAAAGTGACGTGTAAATGTGTCCTGTAATCTGTATTGAAGAAATCCAAGATGGCTGCTGTGGCGGCCATATTTGCGCAGCCGACCGTGACGATAATGGGATGTTCTCATCTTGTTACGAACCTGAACATGCATATAAAGTTGGTATTGATCGGGAAAGAACTGAAGTTTGTAACCCGTGCTAAACAAATTCTGAACACTCAACAGACATACAATCTTACAGACTCACAGACTAATAGGCATCCGCGCGCGTCATGACAATAGCTTATCTTGATTTCCTCAAGGTAAGCTAATCATTGAATATAATTTTGACGCAACCGTTCTGTGCGTTAAATTATGGAGAGTGATTTTATGTTTGATTTCGCTCATTGGTCTCAGTGTAGTCCATAGATGCGATTGTTTTGCAGCAAGGCTCAAATATGAGGTATCACACTGTGTTCACGTTGCACACTATAAGAACAGTTTAACCTTGTAGCTAACCCAACCAGTAGACAGCAATTGTATAAATCTTGAATAACCAGGAATGGCTGTGACCGTCTGAGCGATCCATTCGGACTCCCGCGTTGTGTCCTTGGAAAAGGCACTTAACGCCGATTGTCCACATGGGGGCACGATACACCGTGCACTAAGGCGAACTGCACATCGACGGTACGCATGTCTTCAACCAATCTAACCCTGCCTGTGCTGCAGCGCGGAGTTATACGATGTTGGGTAGCTGATAGCTGCTCGTCGTTGCTCGGTGGTTCTCCCCGGGTACTCCGGCTTCCTCCACCCGTAAAACTGTCACGGCCATGATTAGCCATTGTGCATAAGTATATGACCTTAAACACAAATAAATAAATATAAATAAATATACCAGGAATGGCTACATATTTTCAATTTTAGTCTAACCCTCGACCAGGAGCCAATATTATAAAACATTTACAATTATATTTTCTAGAATTGTATTTTCTAGCTATTAATATAACAGACTAAAATGAATCATTAGCATTTTAAAAGATATGACAATTTGCCAACTGACAAATTGCCACATCTTTGAAATGCTAATGGTTCATTTCGATCCATTTAAAGTCATAACTAGAAAATACAATCCTAGAAATGACAATTGTACAAATTTTATAGTATTGGCCTCTGGTTAGCATCGTCACAAACAGTACTACTCTCTTCGGCGAATGGGCGAGATCATTGTGCATTTGTTAGGAGGATCGGTAACAATTTAATTATACAGCTCTGTAGTCGTTTTACAACCGATGGACATAATCCAAAATCTGGAGCCAATATTATAAAACATTTACAATTGTATTTTCTAGAATTGTATTTTCTAGCTATTAATATAACAGACTAAAACGAATCATTAGCATTTTAAAAGATATGGCAATTTGCCAACTGGCAAATTGCCATATCTTTGAAAATGCTATTGGTTCATTTCAACCCATTCAAAGTCATAACTAGAAGATACAAATCTAGAAAATACAATTGTAAAAGTTTTACAGTTTTGGTCCCAGCTCGTGCTTGTTCAAACAGTGGGTTATGAGCTATGTTTCGTCGGCAAAACATGAACAAATAATAAAAATTGAAGTACGTTTTTTTTTGTGAATAGTCCTCGTCGAATATTTCCGTTACATGCGGTAAAGAGTTATTTATCAATTCCTCGTAATGTTCGCATCGTGTCCAGTATGTAAAAGACAATGTTCATACCGATGAACTGTGGGCGGAAAGACCCGACACGACTTGGAGGCAACCGTTACTTGTCAAGAAATTTTTCTTGAACAACCGATTTTCTTTTTTCTTCTTTCCAAAGCAAAGCTTACTGCCAGTCTCTGGAACAAAACAGTCGAACTCGTTCCAGCGAGGGGTCATAAGTCAAGCCATGTTTTGAAGTCAACATATGAAAGAAATAAAAAATTCACCAGCGGACCCAGGATTCTGGATTGAGGGGGCGCCACCTTTCAATCGTGGGTCATGATGCGAAACATCACTCGACAATCGCAGGACGAGTTTGTAATGAGCACGCGATGAGGTATCAAACTCTTGTCAGCTGGGTTCGGAGGGGAGGGGAGGGAGTCTCGTGGGAGAGTGTTGGAACATGGAAGTTCAGTATGGGCATCCACTGGCTTCTTTGGGCATGACAACAATGTTTTCCAACCAAAATACCCTAGCATTCAAATTTTGAAGAAAAGAAGGCAATTTATATTGGCTCACACGAGACGCGCGGAAGAGCTAGGCCTTTGGCTGTGATTCATGGGGTACAGTATTATCGGCAATATCATATGGATATCCACTACCTAGTAGATATCCATGTGTTATCGCTGATACTATCGTGTAGCTTGTATCGGTGCTTGAATTACAAAAAATAGGAGGGGCGCGCTCACCGGGTACGCCCCCCCCCCCGACTCCGCCAATGCAATTTGATTGGCGATGTTTGTGAATAGCGCCTCTGGATATATCGGTATGTTAAGTAAAGACCAGGGACGTGGCTAGAGGCTTCCGATTGGTGGGGGTGTAGGGTAGTGAATTAATTTCTAACTGGGGGAGGGGCCAAGAGGGGGTTCGCCCCTCCCGGTCCTTCTCCCTAGTTGGAAATTCACTACCGATAAAAATTTAGAAAATGAAGCCATGAAAGGGGGCATAAAATTGATTCTAGTAAGCGAAATGCCAACACATTAAGGATAGAATTATCAGGTTATTATTATTTGGTATTATTCTGGGAATTGAATATGTGCTAACCAAATACTCAAGCTGAGAACTTTGAGCAATTCACACTCTCCTAACATTAAATAAGATCTCATGCAGGAATGATCAATTTTGGATGTTTCATCATTTTGTAACTGTGAATGATGGAATTAACTCTGGATAATGAGTTTACATGATGTAATTTTCTTGAAGTGCATTTCGTGGATTTTTTTTGTTACCATACGTAAATGTATTATAGAAATCTCGTACCGATTGACATCATGCATACTTATGAAGCTTGATATTACGTACACTATAGTTGTAAATAGTAACAGATGGAATTTTTGCTGATTTGAAAGAGTTGGGATTTTGTGAAGTAAAGGAGACATCACCAAAGAAGCTCTAAAATCCAAATACCAGACAGCTTAAATTTCCAACCACTCATGACTTGCCCTCCGAATTTCCAACTATAGAAAATTCTGCTCCCCCCCCCCCCCCCACACACACACACCTGTCGCTACGTCCCTGGCAAAGACCTCGCGGCAGATGTTCCTGATCATTGATTTCACTCAGCTAAATAGAAGCCTGTCAGAATAAAAATAGTGAAAGTGACAACACAAAATGATAAAATCAGTCTCTTATGGGGTGCCCTTAAAAGGCGATTATGTTTTTCGATCTTTTAAAAAAATCTCTTACCTGCTCAAAAGAAGAAAAAATCTTCGAAACAACTGCTGTCACAGTGTCGCTGGTTTGTCGTAAAATGTTTCTCCAGTCATGTGACATAGGAAATCATCCACCCAAGTATTACGTTTATGTACTATGTATAGAATATTGTTCACAATGAACTTAACGCTACCTGTTCGTCTACTCGTCACAAAAGTGTACGCTTCAACGCGCATTACTGTACCTTTCAATACAATTAAGTAACTTTAAACTGATAATTAATATTTGAGGAAAGTTGATACATAAACTGACAACGTTTACCCCCATCACCAACCTCAATAACAAACACGATGTCACTTGATCAATTCCCCAAGTTCCCACACTAGGTACTGGTGCACTATTTAAATCCCTTATGACGTTTCTTTCATGTTTTATTGAACCAAATACAAAATTGTGTACGACTCATTCATTTATTATTCGATAAAATGGAAACCCAAACCTGTGGTGACAATGGAATACAGTCGTTAAAGAACAATAAAATAGCAGGATTAACCCCTTTTGCATTATTTATTTATTTATTTAGTGGGGTTTGAGGTCACATACTTATGCACATTGGCTAATCGTGACCGTGACAGTTTTACGGGTGGAGGAAGCCGGAGTACCCGGAGAGAACCACCGAGCAACGACGAGCAACTGTCAGCTCCTCAACATTCTAACTCTGTTCAAGCACCGCTCAAGCAGGGTTACAGCGGTTGAAGACATGTGCACCATCGACGTGCAGTACGCCTTAGTACACGGCGTCATCGTGCCCCCAAGTAGGCAACCGGGATAAAGTGCCTTGCCCAAGGACACAACGCGGGTCGTCCCGGACGGGGATCGAACTCGGGACCTCTAGCATAGAAGTCCAACAGTCTACCACTGAGCCACCGCGCTCCCAACCCCTTTTGCATACACGCGTTCAAAATGCTCAACGCCTCTCACAAAAATCGCCTTTAAAATTCCTTTCCTCAGTTTTTCCTAACCCAGTCAAACGTGAGTCAATCATCTTTTCGTAAATAAAAAGATGGCTTCCAATTAATTGTTTTGTTTTGTTTTTATATGGGTTTAACGACACTTTCAATAATCAGGGTCACATCGTGTTTGACAGTTGGATGGGTGTAGGAAGCCGGAGTATCCGGAGAGAACAACCAAGCAACGGCGAGCAACTGTCAGTCTTTCATACGTACTAACTCTGCACAGGCAGGGTTAGTAGGGGTTGAAATCAAGTTCACCATCGACGTGCAACACATCTTAAACATTTGGGGCGCGGTGGCGTTGCGGTAAGCGGTTCTCGTCAGATGACCGAAGTTAAGCAACATCGAGCTCGGTTAGTCCTTGGATGGGTGACCGTCTGAGTGAGCGATCGATTCGGACTCCCGCGTTGTGTCCTTGGGCAAGGCACTTAACCCCGTATGTCCACCTGGGGGCACGATGACGCCGTGTACTAAGGCGTACTGCACGTCGATGGTGCGCATGTCTTCAACCAAGCTAACCCTGGATGTGCTGCAGTGCTCGTCGTTGCTCGATGGTTCTCTCCGGGTACTGCGGCTTCCTTCACCTGTAAAACTGCCACGGTCATGATTAGCCATTGTGCACAAGTATGTGACCTTAAACACCAATAAATAAATAAAGTAAATAAATAAATCTTAAACATTTGAACAATGGTGGTATCTTCCATATTAGTTCGATGACAGCAATTGGAAGAATCCATATTCATTATTTTGGGGTATAGACCAATTAATATTTTCAACATGCAGCCTTCGGGCTGCACGTTGAAATATTAATTGGTCTCACCCGCACATTCACTTCGCAGCCACGCTACTTACTGAAATTATGACGTATCATGGTCCTTTCGCGGAAAAACGACCTCTCTGGTTCAAGGGGTTAATGCACACCTTACATAACTTACATAATTTGACTGGTGGCTTGAGGGCTTGCTCCAAATATAGTTAAATTCTTGGACTAAATTTAAAATGCATTCGAAAACGACAGAGAAATCGTTAGCGGACGAGTCGAAGTGCATCAGATGGATTTCATTGAAGTCGAAATGTTTTCCTCGTCATTGTGGGTTCTCCCGTACGGAAGCGTATTAGGGACATGGAAAAAAAAATTTTCTCACACCCAGAAAGTCGAAATTTCGACTTTTTATCTCGAAATTTCGACTTTTTATCTCGCCAGGTATTTACGTGGTCTTTTGTTCAGTAGCAGTGTGTGATAGATTCCGATACACCAGGTTCTGAGTTCTAACAAATTTTCACCTAACCGACAAGACAGGAATGCTGCCCACCCCACCTCCGGCCCTTCAGAGTTCCGTTATCTCACTTTTCAGTAAAATCCAATACTTGCGTTTCATTGAAGACTTCACACATGCCCTTGGAAATCTCCCCTATCGCGCCATTATAGACCATAGAGGTTCACTGAAGACTACCACATGACATGCCCCTGGATATCTTCCCCATCCCGGCATTATACATCACAAAAAGGCGATACATTCAAATAGAATTAATGCACAATGTGTCTCCCACCCTCTGATAAGTAATGCTGTATCAGCCCTACCCCCCCCCCCCCTCACCCACCCCAATCCCAGAAAGTGCTGCCCAGTAAATATCGCTGGAGTATTTATTTATTGGTGTTTAAGGTCACAGATTTCTGCACAATGGGTAATCGTGACCGCAACATGGAGATAAAGTCAAGTTTAGTCAATCGTTTATACCCATTTTAGAGAACTTCCACCGAAGCATTGATGAATGGCTCCTCTATTTTAACAGTAAAACGGAGCTTGTTTACAACAGTAAACGAGCACTAAGCACAACTTCACGTCCCGGGTTACCTACGGTGAATCACGGGAGTAGTCTACCCTTACGAAGATATGCTGCCCAGTAAATTGGGGTATTTTCTCTTTACGAAGAGGTGCTACTTTTTACTCAGTACACCAGAGAACACTACCGAAATATTACAGAAGAAAAAATAAAAAAGAGAATCAAAACGAGACACATGCCACCCAAGTGAATCGTCATTGTGTGGATAAACAACAAATACGCCCATCCACAACCCCCTCCGACCCCCCCCCCCTCCCCCACACCCGACCACCACCAAGTTAAATTATGGGGGATGCACTGCCAGAAGTGTATTCTGTAAGTGTTTGAGTAGCGCATTGGGTAAAACTGATATTTATTGGGCAGCACTTTCCGAGGGTGGGAGAAGGTTGTACGCACTAAGATCATTTCGACGTATTTTGCAGTAAACTTTAGGAAGCTGTGTATCGGGTGTAAATGCATTCTTATTTACCGTTAGCGAACGGCTTGGCAAATTCGACGTATAAAACTGGACATTTTATGGCCGTGGACTGTTGTACTCTTCCGGAAAAAACAATATACCGATTGGAGGGCCATAATTGCTTCATTTTTTTACTGGGGTTTAACGACACTTCTAACAGACAGGCGGAGCGTCATGAATGGTTGAAAAAGGAGGCAGTGACCGCCCAAACCCAGTTAGAAATCTCAAGGGGGCATTCATGTCCGTTCGATAGGGTGAGAAATTGTTAGAAATCAGAAAGTCGGTGTATCATTATATTCACTCTAATGCATATATAGGGAATTATTTTCTACTCGTCTTAGCGAGTCAACACATTGTGGTGGTGGTTTCGCGCGCGCGCGCGCGTGTGTGTGTGTGTGTGGGGGGGGGGGGGGGGGGGGTTCGCACATTTATTCATTTCTGGACAAGACAGGAATAGGGAAGGTATATAGCCAACAATTTACATACTTGAAAGGGTATACGTATGTAGATATTGGTAAGGAGGTTACAGTTTTCAAAGTTATGAGTGTTTTCCTGTGGGTGCGGGTTGGATATCGATGTTTGTTTTCGGGAGAAGACTGTTTGTATTTAACCACATTTTCAACAGCCTGGGTTACATCGTGTTGGGCAGTTTAACGGTGGGAGGAAGACAGAGAGAATAATCGTGCAGCGGCGAGCAACTGACAGACTCTCGGACTTAATAACTCTGCACAAGCAACATTACCTGCGGTTAAAAGAAAGTGAATCATCGACGTGCATGCCTTTGAACACAACGTCTCCGTGTTCCACATGACGGGATAAAGTGTTTTAACCCAAAGCAGTTACCTCTGATTAGGATCGAACTGACGATCTTTCGGTTTAAAGTGCAATGCTCTTCGTCACCGCTCTCCTCATCGGGGAAGGGAGAGGCGTCGGGATGCGCCTGTTATATTACATGTTGTAAGGGGTTAGGATAATGGATTTTTTACTCTTCGAAATTTAGCATACGCCTATATGAATCTCGACAAATGGAATTTTACTTGTATCGAGTGGAAATAACTTTATCTCTGGGTGCAGGGTGGGGGAGAGGGGGGGGGGGTTAATGTTCATGGCAATGTGTTAAGTGAATAAGTGTTCGTTTCAAACATTTCGATGGCCCTGATAAGGGCCGTCTTATGGATGAACCAAGCGGTCCATTGAAGCTTGCCAGTGGTTGGAGCTTTGAACTTTAAACCGATAGGTTCACCGATTGATCATGACTAGCGGTATCGGAATTGTGCCCTTGGGTAAGGAACTGAATCCCGATTGCCCACGCGATGACACGGTGTCGCTGTGTATTAAGGCGTACCGTGTATACGTCTAAGGCGCACTTGCCTTCTTCAAGCAATAATGACTCTATGCAGAGTAGTACGTTGAGGCGTCTGACAGTTGCTCGCCGCTGCTCGGTGGTTTTCTCTGGCTTCCATCACCCGTAAAACTGCCAGAGGTGACCCTGGCTGTCCGTAAATAACGTTAAACCGCAATAAAAATAATTCAAGCTTGCAGTTATTCCCACACCAAAACCCGGCACAGAGATAGGATCTTAAAATCCCCCCTCCCCCCCCCCCCCCCCGACATGGTGGGTCGAGAAGTAAATATTCCGACAGTGTTCCCGGATCGCTGACCATCGGTACGAACTTGAATCCTTACTCAATATTTTTTAGTAGTATAGCAGGAGGTTTTCGACCCCCATTACCCGGAGCTTTGCCGGTGCAGCTAGTGTTAAATTCCCATAGGAACCGGAGCCATTGCCGGTGTAACTTTTTCCGGTGTAAAACTTCGTCCCTATCCAGCTAGATCCGGCAAGCAGTCTTAGCAGAGTACGTACAGCATATATAGTATGCTATGGTATGTATAGTGATATATGTACACCTAGAGCTATGGGTATATATTATGGATACGTGGTGATGAAAAATGGAAGGGGAAGGTGAGTTTTCTTGAAAGTTTTTCTCCGCGAAACGGTTGACGTTGCTATTGACGTCGTGACGTCATGATGCACACGCGACGTCATAGAGATCTTGACCACTGTTGTTGTCCACTATACAATCTGACATAACGTTATTCGGGTCAGGGTATGGCGGACTTCTCGTATGGGGTGGCGGTGATATGGTAGTAGCGGTATATATCCATGTAGGTCTCCTATTAGCCCTTGAGCCTTCATATTATCCTATGTCAGCTATAGCTAGGTCAAGCAGGATTGTGGGGATGGGGGGTCATGTATGGTAGTGCGGTATTGCGAGATAGTCCATGGTGATTTAGATTGACAGTATATGATGAATGGTCTGTTGGCCTATTACCCCCTTAGTACTATTAACCTACCGAATCCTTTGTATTATCTTATGGCTGGTATTGGTAGTTCGTAATGCAAGGTCGGGCAGTATTATAATCGTTTGTTTAGAACTGGGGCATAGGATGCATTGTATATACTGCTGTAGGTCCCCTGTTAGTCCTCGGTATTATTAACCAACCGATTGATTTGTATTATTCTATGACTGGTATAGGTAGTACGTTATGGCAGGTCAAGTGGTATTGTGGAGTGGGGGTGGGGTGTGGAGGGAGCAATGCCTGGCAGTATAGGGCGGCAGTATGGTATGGACGATATATACCTCTGTGGTCCCCCGAAAGCCATTGGTACTACTAATCGACCTAATGCTTTATGTGACTGGTCTAGGTGGTATGTAAGACCAGACGTTATTGTGTGTGTGTGTGTGTGTGGGGGGGGGGGGGGGGGGGTGGGGGTGTAATGCATGGTAGTTTAGTGTGGTAGCATACGATGTACGCTTTGTACCCCTACAGGTCTCATGTTAGCCCTTAATACTATTAATCCACCTAATGCTTCATGTTATCCTATGACTGGTATAGGTAGTATGCAATACTAGGCATAGGGGTATTGCCTGGTAGTTTAGAACGGTAGTATAGCACGGGTGGTATATACCCCTATAGGAATCCTGTTAGTGCTTGGTACTATTAACCAACCGATTGCTTCGTTTTCTTATATGGCTTGTATAAGTAGTACGTTATGGTAGGTCTAGTGATATTGTGTGGGTGGGGATAATGCTTGGTAGTTTAGAACGGTAGTATAGCATAGGTTGTACATACCCTGTATGTCTCTCGTTGGTCCTTGGTACAACTGATCCACCAGGTGCTTCATATTATCAAGCGGTATTCTGGGGTGGGGTTAATTAATGCCTGGTACTACAGAACGACAGCAGAGTGTGGTTGGTATATTCCCCTGTAGGTCCCATCTTAACCGTTGATAGTGTTAACCTATCGAATGCCCAGTAGTTCCCACCCTATTCCGAGTGCTCTTGTTCCTGTTTCGTCTATCGAGATCACCTAATCAGTTCACTTTACTGGCGCTAACTAACCAGATTGCTTCATCCCCGTAATCTCTATGCAGAGTTATCTCCCCTGTTACAACGAAGTCCTATCCGATTCTCATCACGACTTATCCCATGGAATCCCTTTTTTCTGAAATGAGGCCATAAGTGCCATGAGAAAATCCTCCAATGAGGGATTTTTTCATGACCCTCAAGGCCTCATTTCAGAAAAAGGGGATTCATGTCCCATGGATTCCCTTTTTGGAAAACATATATGGTTATGGAATCCCTTTTTTGTCGTATGAGGACATGAGGGTCACAGAGGTATATATCGTCCATACTATACTGCCGTCCTATACTGCCAGTCATTACCCCCACCCCCATTCCACAATACCACTTGACCTGCCATAACGTACTACCTATACCAGTCATAGAATAATTCAAAGCAATCGGTTGGTTAATAATACCGAGGACTAACAGGGTACCTACAGCGGTATATACAATGCACCCCAGTTCTAAACAAACGATTATAATTCTGCCTGACCTAGCATTACGAACTACCAATATCAGCCATAAGATAATACAAAGGAGTCGGGAGGTTAATAGTACTAAGGGGGTAATAGGCCTACAGACCATTCATCCTATACTGCCAATCTAACAACCAAGGACTATCTCGCAATACCGCACTGGCTGACCTTACATGACCCCATCCCCACAATACTGCTTGACCTAGCTATAGCTGACATAGGATAATATGAAGGCTCAAGGGCTAATAGGAGGCCTACATGGTTATATACCGCTACTACCAAATCACCGCCACCCCATACGAGAAGTCCGCCATACCTTGATCCGAATAACGTTATGTCAGATTGTATAATGGACAACAGTGGTCAACATCTCTATGCCATCGCGAACGCATCATGACGTCACGACGTCAATAGCAACGTCAACTGTTTCGCGGAGAAAAACTTTCAAGAAAACTCACCTTCCCCTTTCATTTTTCATCACATACCCATAATATATACCCATAGCCCTGGGTGCACATATATCACTATACATACCATAGCATACTATTTCTGCTGTACGTACACTGCTTGCCGGATCTAGCTGGATAGGGCCGAAGTTTTACACCGGCAAAAGTAACACCGGCAATGGCTCCGGTTCCTATGGGAATTTAACACAAGCTGCACCGGCAAATTCCGGGTAATGAGGGTCGAAAACCTCCTGCTATACTACTTTTTTCGTAAACCAATAATTAACGAAACGGGCCCCAAACATCAAACATTCGTTTATTATTATTAATATTTTCAAGAAAACTTTCGTTTCACAAAAGTAATTCTTTAAAATAATAGTAATAAACGAACAAGCGTTTACACATAAAGGATATATGAAACCAAAAGATAGTTTTGCACAATGGAAATTGTGGCATCGTTGTCGTGCGAGCGGCCAATAATTTTTCCGGCAGACAACTTGAAAAATTTCGACACGGACAGGGTCATGGGACGCACCCCTTCTATCCACCCTTTTAGCTTGAGGCCTGGGGCATACCATTCTAGCGTTAGTTTCATTAAAACGTTGGGCACCAGTGTAAATAAACTATGGAATTAGTGCCATCAACATAAGTGATGGTCAGCGCGCAGCTCTGTCAGTCATAGTGTCCGAAACTCTGCTGAAATAACAACAGTTATCTCAGTTATCTGGCTATTCCTACCCTATACTGTCATATCCAGTTTTGAATACAGGTGACCCCCCTCCCCCTCCCCCTATCGCCACCACCACAATGTTATCCCCAAGACGAATAAAATAATTTTCCAATGCATTAGATTGCACGACAATACACTGGCTTCTGATCTCTAACAAACTCTCGCCCTACCGACTGGACACGAATAATACCCCTCCTAACGCCAGAACCTTGACATTTCTGCCAGATAGGCCTCCTTTTCATTCATTAACGACCACTCCAAGTGGAATATTGTTTTCCGAACGAGTACAACAGACCTCACCCATACAAATGCCCAGTTTTGTCCATCGACTTCTCCATCCGTTACATAACGGTAAATAAGAATTTAGTGCAACCCCGCCCAGCATTCTAAAGTTGATGATCAAATAAACTGACGCTCTATTCCAAACCGTATTTACAAAGGATGTAGCTTGACAAATGCTGTTCCACGTAAAATTTACCAATGGCCACCCCCCCCCCGCCCCCTCCCCGGCCACCCCTCCCCCGCCCCCTCCCCCCCCCCCCCCCCACGCACAAACAGTTATGTCCGTCTAATAAACATTCTAATAAAATATCAAACAACACACGTTATTGACAAGTACCGTTAAATGACGTTGCAATAAAATTCCAAAGAGTGAATCTATAATATACATGAGGCTCCGTGAAGACGTCCCACAACTTCGGATGCCTTCCCCATCCGGCATTATAAACCACAAATAGAGCGATACTATTTATTTATTTATTTATTTATTTATTTATTTATTTATTTATTTATTTATTTATTTATTTATTAGGGTTTAACGACACATTAACAGCCAGGGTCACATCATGTCGGTGACAGTTTTACGGGTGGAGGAAGCCGGTGTACCCAGAGAGAACCACCGAGCAACGACGAGCAGCTGTCAGCTCCCCAACATCGTAACTCTGAACTCTGCACCGCGGCACAGGCAGGGTTAGATTGGTTGAAGACATGCGCACCATCGACGTGCAGTACGCCTTAGTACACAGCGTCATCGTGCCCCCATGTAGGCAATCGGGGTTACGTGCCTGGCCCAAGGACACAACGCGGGGGCACCAATCAGTCGCTGAAATGGTCACCCATCCAGCTAAGCTTCGGTGATCTGACGAGAACCGGTTACCGCGACGCCACCGCGCCCCCTAATAGAGCGATACACCCAAAAGATATCAGTGCACGTTTCTCTCATCCGCCAATGAGCAATGCTGCGAAAGTTGCCTCCTCCCTCTCCCCAAACACTTTACTCGAAAAGTGTTGCCGGTAAATGTCACCACTGGAGTGGCTCACCCTTATGCGACTTTCACCCAGTGCAGTGGCCCAAAATTACAGCAGAAAATAGAAGATCGTGGAAATGATGGCCTTCCACATCTAATTCAACTTCCATCCCACCCAGCATTTCCCCATTTCGAATCCCGACACACCGACACCCATAATAGATGAAGATCAAAATGGAACACATCCCACAAAAGTAAAGTGAAGCGTCTTTGTGTGCATAAACAGTAAATACGCAACACCGTTGCAGCTGATAAGGCTACCAAGTGTACAATAAAAAGTCGAAATTTCGAGATAAAAAGTCGAAATTTCGAGATAAAAAGTCGAAATTTCGAGAGAAAAAGTCGAAATTTCGAGATTTTAAGTCGAAATTTCGAGATAAAAAGTCGAAATTTCGACTTTCTGGGTGTGAGACTTTTTTTTTTCCATGTCCCTAATACGCTTCCGTACTCCCGCGCTATTATAAACTGACGTATCAGCTATAATTTAGAAACAACGGGTGTTTAACCGGTTAACAACCTTGTGTTAATTATTTATTCATCCCTAACATCGTCAAAGTGTCAAATTTAGTGATACAGATTAAGTAATAAGGTTTTATATGAAGATGAATGATAGCGTAATGTGCAAAAAGGCCGAAATGTTGGTGTTTGATAGTATTTAAAAAAAAATACTATTTTTGTGTTCCAACATCATGGCCTATAGTCGGACAACTAGGTACACCACCTATTGGAGCCCCCCCCCCCCCCCCCCCCCCGCCCCACGGATCGAACGAGACCGGTTTTTTCATGTACCTGGGCATCTCGAGAGTAGATTTTCAGATGTTATCAAGGAATCATCCTGGCCGGATATGACGTAATCTAAGATGGCGCCGATGAGGGTGGGTCATTCTCGCGATTTTACACCATCACTACTTTTTCTCGATTACAGAAAAACTATATGAGATAAGGAATGGAAATTAACTCATTCGTATTCCTGACAAAGTGCATTGGCAAGGTATTCGAACGAATCCTTACCAGTCGACTGAGGGAGCACCTCGAAGACAACGAGTTTTTCAATAAATGGCAAAGAGCCTATAGAAACCGCAAAGAAGGCATCGAGCATGTATACCGACTAGTAACCCAAATGAAAACCGCCATCAACAATCAACAAATAGGCGCGACTGTTCTGCTTGACGTCGAAAAAGCATTCGACTCTATATGGCACAACGGAATACGCCTCAAATTATCTAAAATGAAACTCCCAATGAAACTACTTAGACTACTCTCCTCCTTCCTAAATGATCGTGAAATTAAAGTCAGAGTTAACAACGAAATGTCCGACAGTGTCCCCCTAGAAGCAGGCACTCCCCAAGGGTCTGTCCTCAGCCCCCTCCTGTACATCATCTACGTCAACGATCTTAAATTCACCGAGGATCGAGCTCAAGTCTCACAATTCGCGGACGATAAGGGCATCTGGGACTCTAATAGCACGGCCTATCTACTCCAAAAACCTCTGCAACGCGCTCTCGACGACCTAGAACACTCGTGTGCCAAATGGAGAATAAAACTGAACGCCAATAAAACCCAACGAATCACCTTCACCCACAAAACAAAAAACTGTGATTTTGACCTCAAGCTAATGGACAAAGTCCTCCCAGAAGGCAAAGAGGCGAAATTCCTGGGCATCACCATTGATCAAAAATTGTCCTTTAACAAACACACCGACGACATGGCGAAAAAAGCCATAAAACGCATTAATTTATTGAAAATGCTAAAGGGAACTTCATGGGGAGCCAACCAGTCCACCCTACTCAAACTATACAAAGCCTTTGTGCGCCCAGTACTCGAATACGGGTCAATCATCCTAACAGACCTCAACCAAACAAATATGAGTAAACTCCAAAGGGTTCAAAATCACGCGCTCAGGGTCGCCCTCCGAGCCCCTTGGGACACACCCATAAAAACACTCCACGACAGGGCCGATATCCCCACCATTAAAGACCGCCTAGCCACCCTGGCCGCGAAAAATCATGACCGGTCAGCCGACAGCGAACTAATCTCCGAACTTGGTGGCATTTGCGATAGTCGACAAAAGCCCAAAAATTGCAATCAAAACTAAGACGACTCGGAAAAACTAGGGAACGAGAAGGTGAACTAACAGGCAGAAAAAACAGCTTAACTGTGGCCTTCTACCAGAAAGGGCTGGCTTCACCGACTCAGGTAAAATTACATGAGGATTAAATTATGTTAAAAAACTAAATAAATAGGGAACGAGAAGGTGAATAAACAGGCAGAAAAACAGCTTAACTGTGGCCTTCTACCAGAAAGGGCTGCCTTCACCGACTCAACTAAAAGTTACATCAGGATTAAATACTGTTATAAAAAACTAAATAATAAATAGGGAACGATTGGGGTCCCAAGCACGAGAGTATGTTACTGCGCTTACGAAAGTAAAGATTCGTGCATTTCATACTCTCCCCCATAGCGACAAGCACACACACACACAGCAGAATACCACATGGGGGAGGGGGGGGGGGGGGGTGGGGGTTGGGTCCCAAGCACGAGAGTATGTTACTGCGCTCACGAATGTAAAGATTCGTGCATTTCATACTCTCCCCCCACATACACAGCAGATACCACACGGACACGCAACTAAAGAGGTGCTACTTTTATCTTTACAGTTTACATATTCTAATGAAAACTAATTCTACCTTCTTCTTTTAAGCAGGTACACAGAAGATGTTTTTTTTTACCAGCATCTCAATAACCGCTACAGACAGTCTAACCGTTATGGAAACAGTCACCCCACGGTTCCTGAACATCCTCCGCTCCATCCCTAAAATGGTCAATCACTTTAAGGGAGGCGAGCGTTGGTCCTGCGTCCCGCCTCTGCCCCTTTTTGTAAGCGCATTGAGCATCTTTTTGCCCCAACCCAATAGGATTACAATGCAGGCCTGCCCCCGAACCAGGGAAGTTCGGGTCTTCTTCTTCTTGGTGGTCCCCGAAAGGGGTCGTTGTTGTTTTCCTTCAAAGAGTCCAACTACAACAGAGACAGCCTGAGGCAGATTATACTTGCCAGTGATGGCCATCACTCATAATCATCCTCGAAGCGGCAGACTATACTTGCCCGAAAATCCAGATCGACTGCACCCTCGGGGAGAGGTAGTACCTTTGTGAGAGGACCCAACCTCCCACACTGGTCCTCACCCGAGGGTCCAACCGACATCAGTCAACGAGACCGCCTACCCACAACTGGAGACACCTGCCGAGTACTGGATCCTTTTCCTCCTTCAACACGCCTAGACATATGACAGCCATCATATACAGCTACCGAGGGTCGAAAGGGGCTTGTCCCTCATACCGTCCCGGCGCGCCTTCGGCGCGCGAAATCATTTCGTTCAGTACGCCAAAATATGCCTCAAAATAGAAGAAAATCGATTTTTTCGACACTTTTTTCGCAAGAGACTTATACAATCATGATAAAAAATTAGAAACCCGTAAACTTTTAGATGTTAAATTGGTCGCAAATTATTCCATGATAATATCTGGCGTAAACATGCACCACCGACAGTCGAGGTGGGAAACAATAAGGCTGCCAGTCGACCACCCATTCTCAGTTATCCCGCTGATGTAAATTTTGGAATATGCGTATGCCCACTTGTTAGTCATAATGTCTAAGAAGTTTGTTCAAAATTGGTTCATTAATGAAGGAGGTGTTCCACTCAAAAAAATCCCATGTACAAATATATATTAAATCGTCTAAGTTGAAGGGAAGATAACCTCGTAAAAATCACAACAAACGGAACATTTGGAAATATGCGCTTGTTCACTTAATAGTGGCCATGTTTAAGAAGTTTCATAGAATTCGGTTCAATAATGTACGAAGAGTTGCGCACACAAGAATCACATTTGAAAATCCATAATAAATCTATGTTCATGGATGATAACCTGGTTAAAATTGTCGCAGATGGGAGAATTTAGAGTATGTGCATATCCATTTGTCAGCCATAATGTTTGAGACGTTTCATTAAAATGGGTTCATCAACCCTTTACCCAACGTAACGGGAAAAACCGGCCAGCGCTATTCTCAAAAATCGCCAATTAATTTTCATTATTTTTTTCATTTTTTGTCCCCAAAACATAGGTTATGACCTCTCGTTGGAACGAGCTCGACGAGCTCGTTCCAACGAGGGGTCATAACCTATGTTTTTGAGACAAAAAATGAAAAAAATTAGTTATTCAAGAATTATTTTTGCAAGTGTCGTCTGCTTTTCAGGTTAGGTAAAGGGTTAATGAAGGAAGAGTTCTACGCACAAAAATCTCATACAAATCAATATTAAATCTTCTCAATTGAAGGGGAGATATCCTGGTAAAAATCATCACAGATGGGGGATCTGGAAATATGGAAATGTTCACTCATTAGTGACCATGTTCAAGAAGTTTCATCGAAATCGGTTCAATAATATTAGAGTAGTTGCGCACACAAGAATCTCATTTGAATATTCATAATAAATAAAAGTTCAGGGGAGATAACCTGGTTAAAATTGTTGCAGATGAAAAAGTTTAGAATATGCGCATGATCACTTGCTAGTCATAATGTTTGAGACGTTCATCAGAATCGGTTGAAAAATGTAGGAACAGTTGCATGCACACAAATCCCATATACAAATCTATATTAAATATTCTAAAAAAAAATCATCACAGATGGAAATTTTGGAAATATGAGCATGTTCACTCATTAGTCACTTCGTTTAAAAACTTCCACCGAAATCGGTTCAGTAATGTAGAAGGAAATGCGCACAGAAGAATCTCATTTGAAAAGCCATTATAAATCTAAGTTCAGGGGAGATAACCTGGTTAAAATTGTTGCCGATGAAAAAAATTAGAATATGCGCAAGTTCACTTGCTAGGCATAATGTTTGAGAAGTTTCATCGAAATCGGTTCAATAATACAGGAGGAGTTCTACACACAAGTTCGGACAGGCGGGCGGGCGGACGGACGGATGGACGCACAGGGCCTCGACAATATAGACTCCCACTTCTCTCTGAAGTTGGCTATAATAAGTAACGTTTATCGATTGATAACGAATGTCGAATAAGGAACTGAGAATAAGGAACGATTGTGACGTCCGTTTGCTACGGTTATTTCCATTGTGCGATGACGGCAGTCCAGACTGAAAATCGCTTGATGGCACTACACACCAAAATTTTTAATCCATTTAATCCACAAGGTGGGAGGGGTGGCTCAGTAAGTAGAGGTGCAGGCTGCAAGCCGAGAGGTCCTCGGTTCGAATCCCACCTGCGGCAATCGCGTTGTGTCCTTGGGCAAGACACTTCACCCCCCATTGTCCACTTGGGGGCACGGTGATGCTGTGTACTAAGGCGTACTGCACGTCGATGGTGCACCTGTCTTCAGCCAATGCTAACCCTGCTTGTGTGGAGTTAGTATGTTGGGGAGCGGACAGTTGCTCGCCGTTGCTCGGTGGTTCTCTCCGGGTACTCCGGCTTCCTCTACCCGTAAAACTGTCGTGGTCAAAATTAGCCATTGTGCAGAAATATGTGACCTTAAACACCAATAAATAATATCTACAAGGTTTATAATTTTTTCTCCAGACACATGTGTTATGATCATCGTCAGACGTTATATATTTTAGATGCACCCCCCCCCCCCCCCCAAAAAAAAAAAACATCCCAAAAGAGGAAAATTGTTTATTTTTGCTTTCTCGAACATACACAATTTCAAATGTCTCCAAGTCTTAGAAGAGTTAAATTTTTTCCTTTTCCAGGCGACACTTACATATAGAATTCTTGAATAACAATTTAAAAAAAAAATTTTTTTGCTTCAAAAACATAGCTTATAACCCCTCATTTTTGTGAATAGCGCTGGCTGGTTTTGACTTCTACGTTGGGTAAAGAGTTAAAATATTTTTTTTGTTGTGGGGTGGGGGAGGGGGGGGGGGGGTATAACGCAGTCTTTCGCTTTCGAAAATTGGAGACGCGCTGTACACTGCTCGACCTCATCTGAAGTGAAGTGCGTTATTGTTCAAGATTGTTGAGTCCGGCCTCAGGAAAATATTTACAAGAAAAATATCAACGAACATCTGCTCACTTTTCAATCTACTGGCACGCAATAAATAAGGATTCCAAAAATATTACCCGATTTTTCGGGCAGGCTTTTCAGAGCAGTAATGTACGGAAGCCCATTGGGGCCAACATGTGTAGCGTGGAGGGGAGGGGGGATCGAACACTGCGAATATTCGCAATGCATTGCGAATATTCGTATTCAACATTGCGAATATTTGCATTTAACATTACGAATATTCGAATTTAACTTTGTGAATCTTCGCATTCTGCATTGCGAATATTCGCATTCAACTTTAGGATGTCGCTATTCAGACAAGGGGTGAAATGAAAAGTACACACATGCAGTCAATAGCGTGCATGTCCACCATTTGCCTCTTGGGTGGCAATACATCGACGGCGCATGGTCTCTGGATGTCACCCTGTGGCACTGCGTTCCACTCATGCCTTAGAACATTACGTAAATCGCCTAACGTCTGAAGATCATGAAGTCGTACCCGACGGTCCAGTTGATCCCAAAGATGCTCGATTGGCGACAAATCTGGCGAATGTTGGGCCAGGGAAGAAGTGCGATGATCTGCTCCTCAAGAAAGTCACGACAGATACGCGCCACGTGACATTGGGCATTGTCTTGCTGGAATAACTGCAAACCGACGTTAGCGTTGAACAACGGGACAACAACAGCGTTAAGAATTTCGTCCCTATATCGCTGCCCATTCAGATTACCATCGATGAAGATCAACTGTGTTCGATGGTGCAAGGAAATTCCTGCCCAAACCATTGCACTACCCCCGCCGAAACGGTCTCATTCCCACACCCAAGCACCAGAAAACCGTTCTCCTCGTCGGCGATACACTCTTGCTCTACCATCAGCGCGCCGTAGACAAAATCGTGATTCATCACTAAAAAGAACTGTGCCCCAACGCTGCTGAGTCCAGCGAACACGCTGACGTACCCATTCCATTCTGACGGTACAATGACGTTGGGTAAGGATTGGTCGGTGGTATGGACGCCTACTTCGGATTCCGTGTTCAGCGAGTCTGTTGCAGACAGTTTGTGCACTAATTCTATTGTTAGTTCTACCAGGAGTAATTGCTGCTGTCCTTGTCGCCGGAAGGAAGCGATCCCGCAAGTGAGACAGACGTCCTGATGTGTCGGTCTTGTGCAGGGGTCGTAACTCTTGGTCGACCTGAACGCGGTCGGTCGGTCGGCAGTAGATCCAGTGGTTCTATACTTTCCAATGAGACGGTAAATAGTGGCCACAGTGACTCCTAACTCAGCAGCGAGCTCATCTGGAGGTATCACAGCCTCATGCTTACCAACGGCACGCAACCTCTTGATTTTCTGTTAACCTTGACATTTTTTAAAATGTCGGAAGACAAAAAACTAGCGTGTTTTCTCAATAACCCAGGCTCTCTAGAACAACATAAAGTAAAGAAAATCGTCGGTCACCAATTGAATTTGACATTCTCAGGTAGCACGTGCTATTTTGAAATCCGTAGCAAATTTGTATACAGTTGTGTGGACAACAACAACATGTCATTAAACTCTTTCCACGACTTCTTGTCCACAAACATACAACATTAGAACTATTTATTTATTTATTTACTGATGTTTAAGGTCACATACTTATGCACAATGGCTAATCATGACCGTGACAGTTTTACGGGTGGAGGAAGCCGGAGTACCCGGAGAGAACTACCGAGCAACGATGAGCAGCTGCCAGCTCACCAACATCGTAACTCCGCACTGCAGCATAGGCAGGGTTAGACTGGCTGAAGACATGTGTACCATCGACGTGCAGTACGCATTAGCAACCTCTTAATTTTCTGTTAACCTTGACATTTTTTAAAATGTCGGATGACAAAAACTAGCGTGTTTTCTCAATAACCCAGGCTCTCTAGAACAACATAACGCAAAGAAAATCGTCGGTTACCAATTGAATTTGACATTCTCGGGTAGCACGTGAACTCAGTAGCAAAATTGTATACAGTTATGTGGACAACAACAACATGTCATTAAACTCTTTGCACGACTTCTTGTCCCAGAAACACGCAACATTAGAACTATTTATTTATTTATTTATTTCTTGATGTTTAAGGTCACATACTTGTGCACATTGGCTAATCATGACCGTGACAGTTTTACGGGTGGAGGAAGCCGGAGTACCCGGGGGGAACTACCGAGCAACGACGAGCAGCTGCCAGCTCCCCAACATCGTAACTCCGCACTGCAGCACAGGCAGGGTTAGATTGGCCGAAGACATGTGTACCATCGACGTGCAGTACGCCTTAGTACACAGCGTGATCGTACCCCCACGCGGGCAATGGAGATGAAGTGTCTTGCCCAAGGACACAACGCGGTTGCCGCAGGTGGGATTCGAACCGAGGACCACTGGACTGGCAAGTAAGGGAGTTGATAGAGAACTTGAACTATTCAATGAAACTTTCTGATCTAGATGTGAGGACAACTCAGAGTAGAAAATCGTCAGTGAAAAAGTCATGACAGACTGTAACATCAATTAGTGAGAAGAGGTCAAAACAAAGAGGTCTTTGGGTGGCCTGCGTGATAAAGAGAAGCCAGGTTTTGATTTTGAAGAGCATCTTGATGACAACTTGGCGGGGTGGGGGTGGGGGTGGGGCGGTCACTGTTGTTCAAGATGAGGTCGCGGTCGCTGGAGCTGAGGGTGGGAATTGGAAAGAGAGTGCAAAGGAATGCCAAATGTGTAATTTAAGCGCAGTGGAGATCCCGGAACACTTTGTATTAAAATGTTCAAAATACCAGTCTAACAGAATAAGATATAAGATTCACTGGGTATAATGTCGAAGTATTACGGGAGAATAAAGGATATGGGGTTAATGGTTGACAAAAAAGAGAAGGTTAGTATGCTTATTGGGGAGAATGGGAAGAATGTGGTACGGGGTGTCATCAAGAATTTCCTCTGCGAGTGTTGGGAGGAGAGAAGAGGCGTGGGGACAGGGAGGCATTTGGGAACACAGGGATAATCATGGCCTTCTCACCTAAGAACGCGACAAATCAGCGGCCGGCCGAAGCGTTATTATTGATCACATTTCCAAGCAGGCGTTCTCTTATTTGACCCATGTCTCACGAACAGATTTGAGTCCTTTTCCCAAATCACGATATCAGAATTTGTTATTTCAGTTTTTTTCTCCAAATTCTTAAAAAAATTCAACTAAACCATATCACGTGAACCTCATTGGAACGAGCACGTCGAGCTCGTTTCAACAAGGGTCACATGATACGGTTTTGTTGAAATTTAAATTGTTTTTCTACGGACGGGTGAAGACTGTTCGTTAACCCTTTACCCAACGCTGACGATATCAAAATTTACGAGCTCGTTCCAACGAGGGGGTCACATGATATGGTGTTGTTGAAATTTTTTGAAAAATAATATTTTTTCAACTGCTGAATTTGCATATTACGCGGGCGGATGCGGGCGATTCGTTGGGTAAAGGGTTAAGTAAAGGACTAATCGCTCGCTTGGTGGAGCCGAGGCGTGTTGTCTACTCGCAAAAAATAGCTGCTTCAACGACACTTTCGGCAGCCAGGGTCACCTCGAGTCAGATAGTTTTACGGGTGGAGGAAGCCGGAGTACCTGGAGAAAACCATCTAGCAGCAGCGAGCAATTGTCAGACTCATCAACGATGTAACTCCACACAAGCAGGGTTAGCACTGGTCGGAGACAAGTGCACCATCGACGTGCAGTATGCATGTGTACACAGCGCCACGTTGCCCTTATCAGGGCGACCGGGATTAAGTACATTGCCGAAGGACGCAACGCATTTACTCATGGTCGGGATCAAACCATGGACCTTTCTATTTGAGGTCCAATACCGTAACCATCGAGCCACCGTGTTCCCGATAAGATGTTAATATACAGTACGGTTCAGCGGAATGCTTCGACATGGTCGTCGAAATGTCACGGCCCTTGAAGAAAATGACATTGTTCCACCAAACCGATTCAATCCCGCAGTGAGGCAGTGGAGATCAAAAAACTATAGTGTTCAACTTTTAACCCTTTAACGAACGTAACAGCCAGAACCGGCCAGCGCTATTCTCAAAAACCGCCAATTAATTTTCATTATTTTTTTCATTTCTTTTTGTCTCAAAAACATAGGTTATGACCCCTCATTGGAACGAGCTCGTCGAGCTCGTTCCAATGAGGGGTCATAACCTATGTTTTTGAGACAAAAAATGAAAAAAATTAGTTATTCAATAATTTTTTTTGCAAGTGTCGTCTGCTTTTCATGTTAGGTAAAGGGTTAAGGGAATCAGCGCAGTACTCATGTCCCAAATTTGCTGGGCACCCCCGTCGAAAAATGGCTTTTGCCAGGAAAAAATTGAAATGCATTCTAAAATCAAGATAGTCGAGATAACTCTACAGAAATTTCCCATGGGGGACACCCTCAGATGACGAATGAAAGACACACTCCCCACTTTGGCACTTTGGGGCATGCCATGTTGGTACACCTACCGGAAACTTATGTCCCCGTCCCTCACGCCCAGTATCCTAGCCTTCAAACCTTTTTATTCCAGATGCCATGGAAACGATGATGAAGTAATGGCGGCTCGAATGCTTCAAATATCGCTCAACAATTTTATGTCATTTTAAATCATCATCATCACCTCAAAGCCGTCATCCAGCCAACACCGACACATCGTCATGGAACATGAACTTTAAGAAAGGCTATAAAATGAAAAAAAAATGTATTTGAAAGCACCTGTGAATGAATAAGCAGATACTCAAAAGCTATAAATCTCCAACGATATACAATACATTCATTCATCCAGTGACCTAATTTTACACTGAGAGCAAAAAGTTCGGATGCATAGGGTCTTAACTGGGTGAGGACTGGATTATTTTTGGTGGTCTGAATTTGTTGTTCACAGGCACTCTTCAGTAATTTGTAATAAAACAAATTTATATAAACAAAATATGTGCGTTTGACTGAATATGAAACATGAGCAAGGAAAATGTTGACTTGCTCAAGTACCCTCAATTTTTGAAGGCCATGATAGTGGCTTCCAGCACTCAATCAGTTAACAGAACAGGGAGATGAAAATTTAATCGTTTACCTACACGAATAGCAGACTGCATTCGAAAACGAATTTCTTGAATAACTAGAAATTTTCTTTATTGCTTCAAAATCACAGCTTATGACTTCACCGGAATATGCGCGACGGGCTTGTTCCAAGAAAGGGTCATTAGTTATCTTCTTTAGGCCAAATCGGAAAAAAAGAAACATCTGAACGGCGTTTCGTCTGAAGAGGGCTGGGCCGGTTATAATCTTGGTTTTAGGTAAGAGGTTAACCCCTTGAATCCAAGAGGCCGCTTTTCTGGCCCAGAAACATGACACGTCAAAATTTTATTAAGTAGTAAACGTTTAGTGAAAGAGTGCAGTAGATCAATCAATAGTTTCAACGAGCAGCCCCAAGGCTGCAAGTTGAAAATATTAGTTGGGCTACCCCAGATAACAAATATGGGCCCTTCCAATTACTGACATTGAACTGGCATGGAAGATACCATCGGAGTTCAAAGGGTTACAGCAAAACAAAGGACATCGCATTTAAGTCCCACCTCTTATACATGGTTTATTCTTAACCCTTTACCCAACGAATATGGGTAAAAATATATTATTTTTCGAAAAAGTTCAACAAAACCATATCATGTGACCCCTCTTTGGAACGAGCTCGTCGAGCTCGTTCCAAAGAGGAATCACATAATATGGTTTTGTTGAATCTTTTTGAAAAAAATTAAAAAATGATATTTAAAATAATAAATTTTGATATCGTCTGCGTTGGGTAAAGGGTTAACCAATGATACCCGCTCCTGACACAGATCTTTGGGAAGATCTCAGAGAGAGCTTAGATAGAGAGAGAGACCCCTTGTGATATATCAGTGTCAGGTGCAGGAAACATTTTAGTGGATGTAAAATGCAACTTTCGCAACAAAATAGGGCCTTGTGAATCACACATTTTCGATTCGATTCGAATCTCGAATCTAATCATATCTATTATTCTAAATCGAATCGAACCTCGAATCGAATCAGTGGCGTCTTGAAGATGACCGATGGGGGTTGGTATGGTGTTCTGCTAGGGCCAAGTACCGAGCGTCGCGTTTCTCATTTCTGTTTCTTCAAAACGCGACAGAGCTATTTAACGACAGAACCGCGACGGTATACTGTCTCGTATCGTGTTTTCGCGTTTTCAGGAAATCAGGGGCGGCGGAACCAGGGGAATTATTATGATCCCCGATGAGTCTGGAGGTGGGAGGGGGAAATCTCACCCGAGGGGCAAGATATTTGAACCAGACCCGAGGCTTGCCGAGGGTCTGGTTCAAATATCTTGCCCCGAGGGTGAGATTTTCCCATTCCCACCTTCAGACTCATCGAGGATGATTTTTCTCCGCACACACGAGGATTACGTCATTATAGATAATTAGCGGTCACGTGTTGACATACCCAATTTATCAAGTCGTAGTCCATTCGAAAAACGAACAATTTCATCGGAAAGATCGTACAAAAGTTAGGTGTTGGTATATACTAGAAAACTGATTTGTAACACTGTCCGTTAAGAGGTTAATGAATTTGCGCGTGTCAAACTCTAATGTAAAGGGCATTGTGAGATTATTGATCGATCGGTTCTCATTCATAAAACTGTTGAATAAGATTCAAATGGGCCTTTGTTTTTGCGGTCCGTCTCTTTATTCCTTTTCACTGCGACAAATTCGTCAGTTTTTATATTTGCAAATCGTGAAGCCATTTTGTTTATTTACAGTTGTGCAGACGATGATGAAATAGTTCCGGCGACCTAATAAAATATGCAAATGAGTATGTCACGTGGGGTGGGTGGGACAGAAATATCCCACCGGTGGGTGGGATAGAAATATCCCACCCTGCTGTCTCACCCGGGACACGCGTATGTTTCACGTATAGTGGGGAGAGAAAAGGGACACGTGCCCCTCCACTTTTTTCCACAGTCATGTTGCGTGGTTATACAATGCATTAAAATAGACGCGTTCAAACGTGTCAATGTACGGACATTCCTATTATATATTATTTGCAAATCCAAACATTTGGCTAAAGAATCGCGCCTTCAGCCGCTTCGGTCCGTTTCTTCTACTTCGACCATCTTCCAACTGGAAGGCTAGCCTTAGGCTTGGAAGATGGTTGAAGTAGAAGAAATAGAGAGGACAGTGACCACACCGCGACATGCTCGAGACACTATAGTGTGTCACGGTACCTTTATACGATTGTAAATTTTTCTCCCACTGGGTCGAATCGTGGAAGCCTTGAAAATTTGTGCCCTCCGCTTTTATCGAGCTTCCGCCGACTCTGCAGGAAATATTTTAAACTAGCAGGGTTACCCGGCGTTGCACGGGAAAATGTAGTGGTCATATGAAAATTACCCGCCCCCCCCCCCCCCAAAAAAAAAAAAAAAAAAAATAGGGGCCGATTCTATTCATCAGTACTGATGTATCTGCTAACCTTGTTTGTTCATTGCAACACTCTAGTGTGGCGTTGCAAGACCAGAAAAATGTGCACGCCAGTAGAATATGAGGGTCAAAACGAGCTCCTTTGGAAGAACCTCGAGGTCTGACCTCCTATGTGCCAAAGCCCTTTTATATGCAGCGAAATTAAAACGGAGGAGGTGCGAAAGGTGATCTCAAAATTAAGGGATGGAAAAGCGGGAGGGGTGGATGAAATTCCCAACGAGTTTATCAAAAAAGGTGGAGAGGAACTCTTAGAAAGCCTAACTGCCCTATTCAATTTAGCCATAGAAAAACAAGAGGTCCCAAAGGAGTGGTGAGAAAGCAAAGTGACATTTATTCACAAAAAGAGGGAAAAGACGTTTTGGATAACTATCGAGGGATCTCTGTCAGTAGCAACATTGGAAAAGTTTTCTGTAAAGTCCAGTATGGGAGATTAGAGGAGGTGATTGAAGAGAAGGGTTTTTTGGGAGAAATCCAGAATGGCTTCAGAAAGGGAAGGAGAGTCACTGACCATCTTCTCACGCTATCCCAAATGATAGACTCCGCGAAAGCAAAAAAGAAAAAGATGTTTATGGCCTTTTGGGATGTTAAAAGGGCATACGATAGAGTATGAGGGAGGGTATGTGGCGCAAGCTGGAGGCTCTGGGCTTGGGGGCGAGTTTGTTGGAATTATATAAAGATGTACAGAGTGAACTTAGCCTGGGAAATATTACAACAAAACGTGTGCCTATGGAGATAGGCCCTAAGACAGGGGTGTATCCTTTCGCCAATTCTTTTTGCATTGTACATCAAAGGTTTAGGAGATGAACTCCTGCATAGCGACGAGGAGGTAGCAGTTGGGGACATGAAGATCCCTGGGCTATTTTTGCAGACGATATGGTGCTAGTGTCAGAAAACGAAGAGGGGGTAGCGAAAATGCTGGGAATTGTTGGGAAATATGGGAGCAAATGGAGACTCGAACTTAATGAAAGCAAGAGCAAAGTTACCCCCACACGAAGGTGGAGAGCGGGGGAAATTCTGCATTCCGGAAGGTAGCAGCAAACTTCTTAGTGTAGGAGAGACAGGTGACTACGAGTACCTGGGGGTAAATATAAACATCACAGGAAGACACACATCTACCGAAACCACACAAATAAATTGATTCTGAAGGGGAAGCGTATCCTTAACCAAATGAAACTTACAGGGAGAAACAGTTTCAATAAGGTTTTCGTGGGGAAAACCATTTGGGAAATGGTGGGTCTGCCAAGTATAACATACGGTACGGAAGTGGTACCCCTAAACCAGACGGCTGTAAAGAGCTTGGAAATTCTGCAGAGCGGTGCAGGCCGATGGATAACGGTGTCGAGTAATGACGCAGCGCTAGAAGCCATCATGGGTGAGCTTGGGTGGATGAGAATCAAGGACAGGATAGACCTATTGAAACTCGGTTATCTTATTTATTTGGTAAATCCTCCCGACAGTCGATGGTGTAAAGTAATGTTCCTGAGAATTTTCAACTCAGATATCAAGACGGGGTGGATGGCCCAAGTGAGGGAGCCAGTAGAGAACTACTCATTGGAGATCTCGGACCTAGACGTTGGGGCAAACCAGGGTAAAACAATCGTCAGAGAAAGGGTTATGGTGGATTGTAACCGTAATTGGCGAGAGGGGGGTCAAATCAAAGAGGTCTTTGTGTGGCCTGGGTGATAAAGAGAAGCCTGGTTTTGAAGAGTACCTTGATGGCACCTTTGGACGGTCACTGTTGTTCAAGCTGAGGTCGCAGTCCCTGGAGCTGAGGGTAAAAATTGAGGAAAACAGCGAAAAGGAGTGCCAGATGTGTAATTTGGGCGTGGTGGAGACCCTGGAACACTTTCTTCTAGAATGCCCAAAATACCAGTCTAAAAGAATAAGATTCACTGGGAGTATAATGGGGAAGTGGGGTGGGAGAATGAAGGACATGTGGTTAGTGGGAGACAAAGGAGAGGGTTAATATGCGAATCGGAGAGATTGGGAAGAATGAGGCAAGGGTGTCATCAAGCAGTTCGTCTTCGAGTGTTGGGAGGAGAGAAGAAGCGTGGGAATAGGGAGGCAGTTGGGAGTACAGGGGTAACCAATCCGAGAACTGCGACAATGTGTTATTATATTATAATTATACAATAATGACGATGTTTTTCCACACTTGTTTATGCATCATCGTTTGTAATTCAAAAAAGTGTTTATATGTAACGGTAAGGTATTTATATAATCTTATAGCCTGTTTACCGAAGTAGGTAATAATTGCCGAACTACGACCACTTGTACATGTACGTGTACAAACATACGCACACGATGCGTTCACCAACGTGGAATTCAGTGTTAAATCACACGCTTGTTCACAAAATCTGTACATGGTCTTGAATCCCCCCCCCCCCCCCCCCCCATGTACAGTCGCGACTCCTAGATCGCGCTTTTAACGTTCAAATACTCGTGGTGAACGCGCGTTTTTAAAAAAAAGGGTGAAATCGTACATCTTCACTTGTATCTTGTACGTAATTTTTCGTCGACGTTCGCATCGCAGATCAGACCACCGATCCATCGTCGGCGAACGCGATCGAAAGCAAAAGATTCTGGGTCATCATCAAAAAACAGTTTTGGAGACTCTAGACCAGCGGTCCAGAACCCGCAATTGCGTTGGTACAGATGGTCTAGAACCTGCAACTGTTTTAAGGCGGTGGTAGGGTTTTTTTGTTCAAAAAGAGTCGATTGTGAATATATAGTCTGTATTATAGACATTGATGTTTTCTGTTGATGGGACGGATAAAAATTGAGTTTTGGGTTTTTTTTTGAGAATTCCTCCACTATGAGAAATTCTCAAAAAAAAAAAACACTCAGCTGATCGAGCGATTGGATCGTTCGATTCTCGTAATAAAACTCGATCTGAACGAAGAGTGTCGTTGTCGTCGGTGTGTGTTGGAAATTTGCAAACCCAGTCACGTCTTCCTGATGTAAACAACTAACACACGTTATCGTAATGAGTGAATGAGGTTTTTTTGTTCAAAAAGAGTCGATTGTGAATATATAGTCTGTATTACAGACATTCATGTTTTCTGTTGATGGGACGGATAAAAATTGAGTTTTGGGTTTTTTTTTTTTTTTCGAAGGGAGTTGATCTGTAATAGATAATTTGTGTTTTGCCTTGATTGAGAGGTTGACTGTTAAGCGTTCGTTGAATAAAGTCAAAAAACACTTATCGGAATGTTTAAAACGCATTTTCCGCTCAATTAGGTTTTGAGTGGTAAAATTTTTAATATATTCATGATAGCAATCGGAGAGAGATTTGTTAAAATCAGTTTTCCATTGTATGTTGAAACTGTTTAACAGTCATCAAAAAAAGGATTCTCTCTTAATTCGACACTCGATGAATTGATGTGTGAATGAATGAAGATCTTTTGACAAAATGTAAACACTACTGTCAAAAAATGCGTTAAATCAGAAACCGGTTTGTCATGTACTGTTTAAACGTATTTTTTTTTAATTTCAATTAACACAGTCAGTTTGAGATGTGAATATTTTCAGATTATTATATATTATATTAAGACGGAAAGAGTTAAAACACAAAAACATAAAAATATAATTAAACATTTAATTTTGAAAAATAAATAAAAACAATTAAAACGAAAGATGTTTTGGAGGTTGGATCCTAGACGCCGAGATCGAATTTTAGCTGAGTATTTACATTTTAAGAAGGCGATTCAGGCTGCTGATAGGAGCAGACGTCTCGGTGAGATGGAACTCAGACGCGAAGCCACAAAAATATTTAAACCCGTGACGGAGGGTCAAGAGCGAAGCAGGAAGGAGATAGTCGAAGAATTGAGACCCATAAAGGAGAGTTCTTTGAGAATGGGTTCATTGCCTCCTAGTTTTGGAAATCGGTATTCCGTTCAATCTACACCGGATTACGTTCCCACGGGAATTCAAACAGATATGAGCGAGTCTGATGATACGGCTTCGACTATCACCACTAGTAGCATCGCATCGTCCGATGATGATGGCGGTAAGAGAGATCAGTCGTATGGAATTTATAAGGATTGTGAGGGTAGAACTTTTGTAGGTGATACGTTGGTGGAAATGGACGATGATGAATTGATCGTGGGTTCGAATAAATATAAAGTAACTGATGGTCTGCGGAGATTGCTCCTTTACGACAAGCCCGGTGATTACATGGAACAGGATTTCGACAATTACGGCGACATTCTAGTTCAAACTCACGCCATGAAGAGAAATAACGATGCCAGAGAGACGAGACCCAAAGCCAACAGAGGTTACAAGTGGACGAAAGTGGTGAAACCCATATGGGAGATGAACAAGAAGTTCGTTGAATCGGTGACCGGCAAAGGGGTGAAAACCACTACTTTTCTTCCGAACGATTCCGACGCTCTGTCTCAGAGATTGAGTTTGTTGATGGCGAGCAGATGGGCTGGTAACACGGGATTAGATAATCAGATAGTTGCCGTATCTGACGAATTGTTGAGACAGAAGGTTTTGAATAAAAACCAGTATAAAAGGCTGATGAACGAATTGAAGGATTGATGTGTATATAATAATAAGTAGAGAGAGAGAAACAAACAAACAAACAAACAAAAAATAAAACAGTAAATTCTTACACTAGAATAATAAAAGTATTTAAAAACGACAAAACGATTTACCAGTGAAAAAAAACAACAAAAATATATCATCAAAATAAAATATGCTGGTGATAAAGAACAGGGGATACGTCAGGACTTACGTTCAAGGTGGTTCTGGCATCGTCGATTCTATAATGCGAGCGTTCACGAGCAATGCGGGTAGAAAACTCGCATCGACCGCGTTTGAGGTCGGTAAGAAGACGGCTTTGGATGCTGGTAAGAAAGCCGCTTCCGAAGCCAGTGGTAGGATAGCTTCTGTGGCTGGCAAGAGGGCAGCTGATGCGTTGATCGACAAGTTGATCAGTCCGCCGGCGAAGCGAGCTGCGTTAGAGCGAACGCCGAAAAGTTGGAAAGATTTTAAGGATGCCGTGGTGCCCATACAAGATTTAGCCAAAATGACAAGTGGATCTGGATTGAAGAGAACACGCGACGGTGCGATATAAACAAATAATAATAACAACATTAAAAACAGAGTTTGAAAAACATAAAAAATTTGTGTTTGAAAAGAATCTAAAATAACACACAAAAAAAAAAAAATAAAACAAAGATGAACATTAAAGATATGTCTTAGAATGACGCCGCGACTAAGAGGTCGAATAACGAGTACTTTCCCAAGAGCATAAGAGGTTTGATAGTGGGAAAATCGAATTGTGGAAAGACCATTCTGTTGATGAATCTGTTGTCCCGACCCGACTGGTTGGATTACGACAGATTGTTCGTGTTTGGCAAGAGCTTGTTTCAACCCGAATACAGATTGCTTCGAGAGTGCATGGATCGCAGATTGCCCAAGGACGTCATAGCCAGAATCTTTGACAGTAGGGAGGTATTTGACAAGTGTGGAGTTCTGCTCTCGACCATTTTGGACGGCGCGGCGACGGAGCTGATGAAGAGAAATGCATCTTCGAACGTCGAGTGTCAATTTTATGAGAATGCTAGCGACGTTCCGGATCCTTGAGAACTGAAATCGGAAGATAAGAATCTCATAATTTTCGACGATCTGCTTTTGGAGAGACAGAACTGATGCGAATCGTATTACGTTAGGGGTCGACACAGCAACGTGGACTGTTTCTACCTGTTGCAGAATTATTTTCGATTGCCCAGACAGACGATAAGGGAGAACGCTAATTTTCTATGTCTCTTTCGCCAAGATCACAAGAATCTCAATCACATCTACGGCGATCACGTCGCAAACGACATGAGCGCTGCCGAATTCAGGAGATTCTGCAAGAGGGTTTGGGATGGTGGACTTTACAATTTCGTCGTGATCGATTTGACGAGGGAATTTAATCGCGGAAAATATCGGTGCGGATTCGACAAGTTTTATGTTTCCGATGGTAATAATAATAAGATAGAGCGTGAAAATAAAAATTAGAAAAATAATAAATCTTCAAATAATTAGTTTTGAATGAAAAAAAAATAAAATTAAAATACAATGTTCGAACATGGAGAATTGTTAGAACGGATAGCCGAGAATACGGCTGCGGAACAATCCATTCAAATCGTGGTGAGTGGCGATTCAACTCGATTTGCTACGAAATTCGAACCTTCCATCGAATTGAATAGAGAGAAAAGTTAAGAGATGGCATTGGTGAATCTGGAGACTTATTATTCCTTTCCCAACATCACCGAAAAGAATAACTCGTTCAAGTATTCCGACGGAGTGGATTGGTTGGAGATTCGAATTCCCAAAGGGAGTTACGACATAGACGATTTGAACCATTACATTCAGACGCGAATGAAGACAGATGGAAAGGGAAGCAACAAGATCAGACTCGCTCCCAATCCTAATACCTTACAGACGATGTTGGATTTGGAAGATAATTTTCGTGTGGATTTCAACATGGACGATTCTATAGGCAAGATGTTGGGATTCGATCGAAAGATGTATCGAGGCCATGCGGCATCTGAAAATACGGTCGACATTCTCGCTGTCAATAGCATTCTGGTGAACGTGGACGTGATTGCTGGAAGCTACGTGAATGGTAGCGCTCAGCCAATGATCTATTCCTTCTTTCCAAACGTGTCGCCGGGTTATAAGATCGTGGAGCGACCTCGAAATTTAGTTTATCTACCAGTGATTTTAGACACGTTGTATAGTCTCAAAACCACGTTGACGGATCAAAATGGTGAACTGTTAGATCTTCGCGGAGAGAGAGTGATGATACGATTTCACATAAGAGAAATATAAAAAGCAAAAAAAAAAAAAAAAAAAAAAAAAAATTATATATATAGATAACAAAAATAAAATAAACGGTAATATTAATTTTTACAAAATTATTTTAATATAATTATTAAACAACAAACAAATGAAGTAAATATATTTAAAAAAAACAAACAGAATTATGACACAATACGTGGTTAAAAACGTGAACATATCCGCAGGACAGAGGAAGAAACTTAAGAGAGCGTTAACAACTCGAGGCGAGGCGGTGAGATTCAAATTCACTCACAAAGATCTGACGAGAGGCGGACAGGATTCGATCGCCTGGACCAGAAGTCAAATCAAAAGGATGGAGAAAGGGATTCGCGATGGAAGAGGGTTGGCGGTGAGATTGAGTCCCGCTCAATTGAGATACAATTTGAGAATGAAAGGCGGTTTCCTACCGCTATTGGCAGGAATCGCCGCAAAAGCATTACCCTTCACCGCAAAGGCACTACCCTTTCTCGGAAAGACTCTCGGCGTGGGAGCTCTCACGGGACTCGCTAGTTCGGGAGTTGAGAAATTAATGGGTGGCAGCGGACTGTTTTTGAAGAAGGGAGGAGCCGTGTGTCGTGTTCACGTAGATGACAGCGGTAAAGGATTGTATCTAGAACCCGTTAGAGGTGGCAACTCTCTGAGAGGAAACGGTCTCTATGTGAAGAGTGGATGGAACGTCAAGCGATTCAGCAAGGGTTTGTAGCTCGGTGAGAATTCACCATTTAAGAACATACCGATTTTGAATATGTTATTATAAAATATAAAATTATATAAAATATATAAAATCATAGAAAGTATAAAATAATATATTTAAAATGGGTGAAAAGGTGGAGAAACAAATTTATCACCTGGATGAAAAGGTGGAGAAACAATTTGACGATAATGATGAACATCGTGAGCCAGAGAGCGAAGAAATAAAAAAATGGTTAGACGCTAATGATGGATATCTAAGAAAAGAGATAGATAAAGTGCAGGATATACGGTTGAGAATGAGACGATGCTTTCCACGGTCACCACTACCTTCTGAAGTGAATGGTAATGATGCGAGTGTTACCAAGAGATGCACAACATTCGTTCATAATTATGATTCGGATAAACAAAAATGTTACCATAAACATATCACATCACAAAGAAAAAGAAAAAAAAAAGAAAAAGAAGAATCGACGCTGAAATTTGAGAGAAAAGGAAACGTTATTATAATATATCATGATGATAGTGAAGAAGAAGGAAAAAAAAAAAAAAAAAGTAAATGAGATCTAAAGATGATCTCATTACTTTTTTTTTTTTTTTTTATTTTTTCTTCGCTAAAAACCAATCACTCTATTGTTTATATTTCCATGTCCGTTATTAGCATTTTGACGCTTGTGTCTTCTCCTTTTTCGAAAACGTGTTGAATGTTTATCTTTACTCTTTTGAGTTTTTTTACATTGGTCAACTCGCTCTCACCACCCAATTTCTTCACGAGTTCAAATGAGATGTTTGGAAATATGTAATTTCCATAGGGCAACGACAAATCGTCCTTGTCGAATTCTCTATCTTCAGCGATGACGATGTTCTGCAGATTGCTTTGGTACTCGTAAATCAAATCGAGCGCGGCTTCATTCAAATTCAGAGGCATCTTATATTTCTCGTATTTGTGCTCTAAGCCCTTCATCACGACATCGTTCAATTCGATGGGATCTTGTCGTTGTAATCTATAGATTTTATGACCGAATTTCTTATATGTTTCGACTCATTTCAATTTCAATTCGCATCTTTTAGGTGTTGTTGTCTTCATGATCGATTATTTGTTTTTTTTGTTTTTACGAATTCTTACAATAATGTATATTTTAAATTTTGTATTTAAATAATAATTTGTTAAAAAAAAGTTTGTTATTTTTTTTGCTCTTTATATATATATAAAAAGTTGTTTTTTTAATTTTTAATTTTCTTTAATGTAAAAATTTTTTTTAGTAAAAGTTTTTTTTCTCTTTATATATATATATATAAAGTTAAATTTTTTAATTTCAATCTCTCTATTGTTTATATTTCCAAGTCCGTTATTAGCAAGTTGACATTCGTCATTTTTCCACATACGAAAATGGTGTGAATGTTCATCTTTACTCTTTTGAGTTTTTTTTCATAGGCAAATGCACTCTCTTCACGAGTTCGGGTGAGATTATTGTTATTATTATAAAGAGTAAAAAAGCAAAACTTTTTTAACAAATTATTTAATAAAAAATTCAAAAAAAAATATTCTTACAAATGAAGCAAACAGATAAAACAATGGTAAATTTAAATGAGAAAACCATACCTCAGTTAAACGAGATTTGTAATCTATTACAAATTTCAGATTTCAGAAAGCATAGAACTAAATCAAAAAAAAATTGAAGTCATACAAGAATATTTGCGAAACGCTAGAAAGGCAAACGAAATGTCGATAGCAACGACGTCAAAAGATGCACCGGTTGTGAAAAATAAGAAGACGACTAAACGAAAAACCGTTGAAAAACATCAAGTTTCCAAAGAAAAGAAAAGAAAAACTAAAACGAAAACGAGTGATGCACTTTAGATTCAAGAAAAACGAGATATATCGAGCGAAATTCAATGAGCAATCGACGAAGAGAAAGGAGAAGAATATGTAACACGACTCGTTGCGGAACTATTCCAATCGAAACCCGTAGAACGAGAGAGTGTGATTAAAGGCATTTTTAAAACTTTTGATGTGATTCCCTCGTTGAAGAAAGTCAATCCGAAATTGTTCATGGAATGGGTGAAGAAAGAAGTATTGGATTTGTTTTGCGAATACATGAACGTGGGATTAAAAATTAAGATGATACTCCATTGCATAATGAATAAAATCGATGTGAAGTCTGGCGAGAGCATCGTGAAAAATGCATATTTCAGATCTAACGTCAAACCCGTATTTCGAGGTTCAGATCTATCGAACGTTTTCGAAAAGATGAAAGACAAGATGTTGACGTCTCTCGCGAATTATCAAAATGAAGGTAGTAATTGGACGTTCGGTGAGGTGTTGAAACTCGAAATTCACATGACTAAAAACGATCCGTTGAAAGGATCTTCCTACTTGGAATTACCGTATTTCTTGACTAAGAAACATGCCATGGTCAACGTGAGAAATAAAGACGATCACTGTTTTAAATGGGCAGTCACCTCCACTTTATACCCTGTCAAAATACACACCGATGGAGTTTCTCGTTACGAGGAAACTTCTAAAAATCTCGATTGGACAGGAGTGACTTTTCCAACAGAGTTAAAACATATCGAACGTTTCGAGGTTCAAAATCCCACCGTAGCGGAGAACGTCCTGGGATACGACGACGAAAATCAAAAGATCTATCCTCTCAGACAGACTTCGTATCGCGGAAGAGAAAAGACGATTATTTTATTATCGATTTCGAATGGTGACAATCGTCATTATTGTTGGGTTAAACATCCGAGTCGATTACTGTCGAGACAAAATAATAAACATGGACATAAGATATCTTTATGTTGCAACTGCATGAACACGTTTCACAGCGAAAACTCGTTGGCAAAACATCAGGAATATTGCAACGAAAATCAAGGTGTCGCCGTCGAAATGCCCAAACCCAACACCATCGTGAAGTTTGAAAATCACAATAGAAGGTTAAAAGTACCATTCGTCGTGTACGCCGATTTCGAATGTTTCACCGTGAAAATGAGTTCCTGTCAACCCAACGCTCTTCAAAGTTACGTTGAAAGATATCAAAAACACATACCTTCGGGCTATTGCATTTACGTGAAATGCGCTTTCGACTCACAACACGACATGGGTCCCTTCACCTACACGAAACAGTGCAAAGACGACGACGTGGCTCAAAGGTTCGTGGAAGAGTCAGAATCGAAAATTCAAATGTTATACGACAAATTCAAAACTCCAGCGAAAATGATCATCACGCGAGAGCAGCAGGACGAAAATAACAGAGCCACCAAATGTCACATATGCAGACAATCGTTCGATGAGAATTCGGAGGAAAATAAGAAGGTTAGAGACCACGATCATTACACGGGTCTGTATCGCGGTCCGGCTCACAGCAAGTGTAATTTAAAATATCGAGACGCCGCTTTCTATCCAGTGATGTTTCACAATCTCTCGGGTTATGACAGTCATCTGTTCGTGAAAAATCTCGGCACCTCACACGAAGAATTAAATTGCATCGCGAACAGCGAAGAAAGATACATTTCCTTCACGAAATGGAAGCTCATGGAGAGGAAAAGAGTAATCGACGGAAATACGTTGAAAGAAAAAACGAAATCCATTCGTAGATGCATACGTTTCATCGACACTTTTAAATTCATGTCGACCGCTCTGGAAAAATTAGTCGATAACATGAGCAAGGATAAATTTAAAATCACGAGCGAACATTTCGGAGAACGAGTAGACGTCATGTTGAGGAAAGGAGTCTATCCTTACGATTACATGAACGATCTAAAGAGATTCGAAGACACCGCACTACCTTCGAAAGATGATTTTTATTTGAAATTATACGAATCCGACATTTCCGACGAGAATTACGAACACGTCAAATGCATGTGGAAATCATTCGATATGAAAACCATGAGAGATTATCACGATCTCTATCTGAAGACTGACGTTCTGCTCTTGGCAGACGTGTTCGAAAATTTCCGAGACGTCTGTCGTCGAAATTACGATCTGGATCCCGCTTGGTATTTCACCGCACCCGGTCTGGCGTGGGACGCTCTGTTGAAGACCACCGAAGTTTAATTGGAATTATTATCCGACGTGGACATGTTGCTCATGTTTGAAAGGGCTGCGAGAGGTGGCGTCTCGATGATCTCTCACAGACATTCTGAGGCTAACAATCCCTACCTGAAAGAAGGTTTCGATTCAAAACAGTCGACTAAATACATACAGTATTGGGACGCCAATAATCTGTATGGTTGGGCTATGAGTCATCCTTTACCGATTGGAAATTTCGAATGGGTGAAGGAACCGGAAGAGATGCAAAAATGGAGAGACTATCCTTGCATTTTAGAAGTCGATTTGAACTATCCGGAAGAATTACACGATCCACACAACGATTATCCGCTGGCTCCCGAACGAATGGAACCGAACGAAGGAGACGAGGAAAAACTCATTTATTTAACAAACGTAACTACGTCGTCTACAGTGAGAATTTGAAACAGTACGTCGATTATGGGATGAAATTAGTCGACATACATCACTTCATTCGATTCGACAAAGAGCCTTGGATGAAAAAATACATCGATCTCAACACGAATCTCAGAACTCGAGCCGAGAACGATTTCGAAAAAGATTTCTTCAAACTCATGAACAACTGCGTGTACGGCAAATCGATGGAAAACATCAGGAAGAGAACCGACGTTCGACTCGTCACGTCTGAGAAAAAAGCTAAAAAATTAGTGGCGAAACCCAATTACAAACGCCGAACCATATTCGGCGAAAATCTAGTGGCCGTTCACATGCAAAAGACGCACCTGAAGTTCGACAAACCGTATTATCTGGGACCGATCATCTTAGATGTCAGCAAGCGATTGATGTACGAGTTTCACTATGATTACGTCAAACAAAAATTTGGCAACAAAGCCAAACTACTGTTCACCGACATGGACAGTTTAGTTTACGAGATAGAGACGAAAGACGTCTACCGAGACTTATCTCCGGACGTGGCCGATTGGTTCGACACAAGCAATTATCCCATTGATCACCCGTCCAACATTCAATCGAACGACAACAAGAAGGTGTTGGGTAAATTTAAGGATGAGAGCGGCGGTAAACAGATCGTTGAATTCGTGGGTTTGAGACCCAAACTCTATGCTTATCGTCTAGAAGATGATGAAGAGATCAAGAAGTGCAAAGGAGTTGAAGCGTGTGTGGTGAAGAAAAACATCTCTTTCCAAGAGTATAAAAATTGTCTGTTAGGAAGTGGTCCGGTGTATAAGACTATGAAATCGATTCGAAGCGAAAATCATGACTTGTATACCGAACTAGTCAACAAGATTTCACTGACGGCTGACGATGATAAGAGATTCGTGTTAGATGATAAAATAAGCACTTTGGCACTCGGACATTGGACTTTGAATCTAATTTTAGACGATAGGATTTCAGATATGATTGTGGATGATAAGATTCCAGATATGATTAAGGATGATAGGATTCCAGAAAATCAAGAGGAATTAAACGGATTCAAGATTATGGAAGTCAAGGAATTAGACAGATTCAAGATTATGGAAGTCGATAGAGTTAGTTTAAAAAGAAAAAGAAAAAAAATAGGAAAAAAAATAACGTCACTTTTAGTAAATTATAATAAAATAAATAAAAAAAATATATATACGCATCTATGAATAAGAAAATAAAGATATCCGTAGAAGGTGTCATCTTACCCAATGAACCCCTATCCAACATCGATCTGTTGAATGCGGCAAAAGATTTGAAAATCGAAGATTTTCTAGGTGTGTTTTCCAGAGATGCCTTGCCGAAGAGAAGACCTCAACAATCAGAATGCGGAATTTTAAATCTAGACGATTCATCTGGTGAAGGCACTCACTGGGTGGTGTGGTTCAAGAACGGGAAGAAGAAGAATTATTATTTCGACAGCTACAGAATCTCGCCGCCGAAAGAAATAAAGAACTATTTCAACAAATCGATGGTTCTTTACAACACGGATCAAGTGCAATCACCAGATCAAGTGTTTTGCGGTCACCTGTGTCTCTACGTTCTCAAAAGATGGTCTGAAGGAGATGAATTTCAAGACATTTTCAATGACTTACATTAGAGAGAGATTTTTTTTTTTTATAGTATATATAAAGATAAAAAATTATTTAAAAAAAATTTTAATCGAATAAAAAACGAAAAATAAAATAACATAGTTCATTTTTAATAAACTGCGTTTTGAACACATTTTTTCTAAACAACAACAAAAAAAAAAAAAAATCCCACAACAACATGCCAGTCGATAAATTTGGTAGAAGTGATGACGAAAAAGTCAACCCGAGAAAGAAGAGGAAGACGTTCGAAGTCGATAATGGTTACGACGTTGCCAACTTGGACGAGCGTTACGTTCGGAGATACGAACTTCGAGAAGAACCTTTGAACATGAACGATAAGAAGCTCTACAATCTTCCCGAGCCGATAGATCTCGCAGATGCTGCGACTAAAAAATACGTCGACAGGGGGAACGCCGATTTCGAATGAATCCTGCTGGATAATTACGTGGATAAAACCATGACCGATGATCTCGATCTGAAATCCAAACGTTTGGTGAACGTCGCGAATCCCGTAGATCCCACCAATGCTGCGACCAAGAAATATGCGGATGACTCTCATGCGAGATTGAGCGAACACCTGAGAAATAGATACGTTACGAAAATGATGCACTCAGAATTGAACGCCAATTATAACAAGATAACGAACGTGGCCGCTCCCACAAATCCCAAGGATGTGGTGACCAAACACTATGTAGATCTGGAACAGAGAAAGTCTGACAGACGTGAAATGAAATCAGATCTGAATGCGGGATTCCACAAGATATTGAATCTGTCGAAGATCGACAACACGGATGCGGACTCAACCGCGGTCAACAAGGGCTACGTAGATTCTTTCGTGATACAATCACAAGAATACCTAGAATCACAAGTGGACGATCTCTACCTGAACAAACAATCTGGCGGAACCATGGAGGGTGGCATCAACATGAATGGTCACAATTTATTCGGTCTCGATCACGATCCCGAATTCGATTCCAGCGTGGTAAGCAGGAAGTACATGGACGACAACTCGGTCTGGAGAAAGGGCGACATCATGAAGGTAAACTAGACATGGGTGGACATGCGTTCACGAATCTACCGAATCCCGTGAACATGACGGATGCCTGCACCCTGATTTAGGTGGTGGAGAAAGTCAAATATGCTAGACAATTGATCACCGTGTGGGCCGAAGAGGCCGGTGCCTTAGATGAGGGAAAAGCCGAGTGGTCTTTCGAAAATGGAGGTAGCGGATCGAAACACGGTCAGGTTGGATATCCCATGCCGTTAGGAGGTGAAATCCTTCGAGTGAGTCTGGCTTCCTCGGATTTGAATAACAGAGCAGTCGTCAATCTCATGGTGAATGGTGTGGAGAGTGATAAGAGATACAGCGTCGAAAGGACTGAGAATCAACACGCGAATGTTAGCACGTTCGGCACGCCTCTCAAAGTGAACGCGGGAGACAGGATTAATTTCATCATGAAAACCAATAATCCCGAAGCCGCCACTTCCGTGGTGAGTCTACTGATCAAACTAGATCCTTTGAACAAACAGTGAACGCGTAGAAAATAATGAATTAAAAAAAAAAATAATGTGTGATTATCAAAAACAAAAAAAAAACAACAAAAAAAAAAAAGTAATGAGATGTAGAGAGATGTTCTCTATATCTCATTAGTTTTTTTTTTTTTTTTTTTTTTTTTAAATTTTCTATCCATTTATGATTACAATTTATACACTTTGCGAATATGGTTGTTGGTTCATCACCAGATCTAGTTTGTTGAGATTCGATTTTTATTTGACGTTTCTTACATTTGCGACATTTTAAAATTGTATTTTTTATAATTTCTTCGTTAGATCTTATGAGATCAAACTCTTCTTTTTCTTTTAAATGATATTCGTTAAAATCACAACTATTCCATCCTTTTTTTGTGTTACGTTCTTCATATTCAATTTGAATCCATTTTTCCAAGTATTTTACTTTACGTCGTAGTAATCTGAAGTGAACAGATGATTTGTTGTTTTCGTGTCAAAAACATCCATTTTGTTTTCGAGATTTTAGGGTTTTTTTTAATTAATCTTACATCCACATTTTTAACATTTATTAATTTTTTTTTCACACACTCGTCTCTCATCGAATGATCGACATCTTATTTCCATCCGATTCAAATTGTAATTCTCTATCCGACAGGACCAGGGCGAAGGCTTCGGTTTTTCTCAGCACGTTCCTATTGAATTGCATCTTGATCTGAATGTCTAGCACGCTACTCCTGAGTCATTCACTCTGTTTACTGACGTCGAACACGAACATGGGATACATCAACTTGTATTCACCGGGAGACATGTTGGGATTGCTCATCAATTCATCTAGACCGTGATACTTCTTTCTAAAATCAGCGGCGTCGCCGTACAGTCTGGAGAAATCGTTCTTGTCGAACGACGCATTGTAATTGATTGCCGGATATCTCGTGGCGTTCAGAAACACTTGCATGTTTCTCAAATGGAAGTGATCAAACAGCGACGCATTCTTTTCCTGAGCCCCGTCCCTATCGGTCTGAAATGCAACCACGATGAAACGCGGTCTCTCGGAAGCGGATTTCACCGTCAATCTCCAATCGAAGTGATTCTTAGAGGGAGGAATGCTAGCCGTGTCGCACTGTCTCATTCTAAATCCCATGGGTAATTTACTCTTGGATTCTATGATCTTGTAGAGATGCCTTTTTTCATCGATCGAAGGCTCCACGTGTGGAACGAACCTCGATATCTTGTGTAGAGTTATCTTACCCGCATTGGTCGTGGTGAGTTTCACTATTGCATCGTCATTTCCTTTTCGAATCAACGTTAGATTGTGTTTGAATCCATACATGATCTTGTTGTAATCATCCACGAATCCGAAGATGTGTTTCAAAGGTATCCTGAACGAAAACGTTCCTTTAGGTCTGGACGTCTTGACGACGTAGTCGAATGTCATGGCGGCGCCGGCGCTAGCAGGGCCAACGGTGTCTTTCACCCACAACTGATTAAGTCCTCTAGATTTCGAAAAATCATCAGGATACGTCAAGAGTCCGAACATCGTGGTGGCCTGACCGGGATGAAAAACAGATTCTATCTCTTGTCTGGATAGCATGTATTTTATGTTACTGAATAGATGCATGATGCCATTATTGGCTAGAGTAACCGTGTCGTCGTCGGCGTAGTCACTCCCATCTTCCTTGGTGAGACGTCCCTGCACCACTATGTAACTCTCGCTAGGATGTACGAATAGATCTTGAGTTTCGACGTTGATTCTTATCTCTCCCGCATTGTTCAAACTCGTTCCGGTTACCGGTTCGTATTCGTGAACCTCATATTCTTGAATACTTTCGTCTTTCACTATGCTTTGTGCTATATCTAGTATATTTGTCATTTTAAAAGATTTTTATTTTTTTTTTTTGTTTATTAATTAACTTGCTTTCTTTATCTAAAAAAATAGTTTTTAATTATTTTTTATTATTATTTTTCTCTCTTATATATATGTGTGTAAACAAGAAAATATTAAAGAAAATAAATAAAAGAAATTTGTTTTCTTTATCAAAACTTTGTCTTCTGTAATTGTTGTTCGCAAAACTTTCCGATGATCTCTTCTCCATCCAAAGCTTCGATTTCATAAGTCACCGGATTGGTGTGAAATATTTTGATTATCACGAAGATTTCCGAGGTCCATCGAGGAGTATAACCCTTTTCAAAGTGCTTCTTATAAGCGTAGATTCTCACTCGATCACCGACCGCAAATTTCGGCGTTCTAGACTTCTTCCTGATCTTAGATCTCTCGGGATATAGATTCGCGTAGACCCGTTTTTCGTTTCGAGGATCGCTAGCTTCCGCGGGAGTCATCTTGATCGATCTGTGTTGGGTGTTGTTGTAATCTTTGACCAGACCATTCAGAGCATATATGTATTTCTTGGTCGAATTCGTCGTGAAGTATCTGTACATCTTCTCCTTCATCGTTCGATTCCAACGTTCCACCACGCTGGCTTTCTCTTCATTTTTGATCGAGTAGAGGTCTACCAATCGACGAACGTCCTTGTTGTAGAATTCCTTTCCCTTGTCCACCCACAATTTACTCGGTTTTCGAGAAGACGAGTCGAACATGCTCTTCAGAGTCTCAGCGACGCAAGGTCCCGATTTATTCTTCAAAGCTCTGATCCAACCGTATTTGGAAAACACGTCGATGACCGTCAATAGATATTTGACGCCCTCGTTCCACCTCGAAAACGATCTCATGTCGACCAAGTCGGCAGACCAAATGTCATCCAGACCCTTCACGAACACCCTTCTCTTTCTAAATTTACGCACTATGGGTTTGTGTAACTCCTCGGCCAATTCACTCGTCAATAATCATTTCTTCTTCTTCTTTTCAGATGCGCTTTTTTTTTTTGAACGCCCCATCCGAATCGACGTTTCGCACCGATCAGATTGCCGACCAGCAAACGTTCCATCTTCTCTCTCCTGGTCGGATTCGATATGCCTCTCAATCTCCCCAACATGTTTTTGTCGCAGACATCATTGCGAGTCTTGGTGTCAGGATGTCTGGCGTAGCACAGATCGTGATCGTACGTGGCCGCGTCCACCCTATTCACGGGTTTGCTCCAAGATTTGGGAGTCAGATCGGTGTTGAGCCTCTTGTTCAATTTCGTTCCGGGTCCCGTGAAACTGTGACCGGGCAGATGCATTTCGAAAGGTAGATTGTTGATCATTTTATTCACGATGCCTTTGCCTTTGCTCGCATTCTTTTGTTTGACAAATCGAGTCTTGATAGAACCACACACGTCGCAAATTCCACGAAGCATCCATCTGTCATTTTTAGTTCGCACTTCTCTAGAATTACTCGTCTCGGTAACTCTCTTACACTTTACGCAATACATTTTTTTTTAAGAGTTATTTAAATTAATTTCGTTTTTTTATTTTATATATAAATTTAATATTTTTTTTTTTAAAATTCTGTTCTTATTATATATATATATATATTTTTTTTCAATCGCTGCTCTTGAGTTCTATCATCCTACTGAATTCCTCCCTGGCCTCTTTCCTCCCCTTTTCCACGAGAGAATCCTTCATCTCTTCCTTGATGATCTGATGAGTCTTGATTCTCACGGCTTCTTTCATGGCATCGTATTTCGTTTTCTCGCTCAATATCGCGAAGTATTCTCCGTCTGATATCCTACCGTCTTTCAACACTATAGAGATCATTTCGGATATCGTGTCGATCTTGGCAACAATGTGGCCGCTCCCACAAATCCCAAGACGCGAATCTTGTCATGTTTCCTCGCCTTCAGATATAATTTCCTACTCAAAAAGTTTCCGACCGTGCTGAACAATCCGGCGGCGAGGGCCACTCCTTCTATGGTGAACACGATCGGAACGGCGACCATGGTCGACAACAATCCGATGTCGGCTGCGTGTAAACCCATGGAAATCGTGATGAGTGTCGTGTCGATCGCGTTGACGAATGTCATGAAATGCAAATACTTCTTCTTGAGAGAACGGCAAGAATCTCTCTCTCGAGTTAGATACTCTTGGATTCTATTGATTTGATCGATGTGATACCTCTCTCCTCTTTCTCTTTCTTCTAGCGACAGCGCCGTCGGCGGCAAAACGCCGTTCGGCTTCTCGTCCTCGTCGTCCACTAACGTCGGATACAATTTATTTCTGGTTCTCATTTTGTGTTTTTTTTTCTTTCTTTCTAATACTAGATAAAAAAAATTTATGTGTGTATTTATTTTTTTTTTTATTTTCTACTCTCCCTTATTTTTATATCAACGAAAAAAAAACTTAGACGTATGCTTCGTTCAGCAATAATTTCTTGATGCATCCCTTGTCTTCTAAAGTCAAACTTCTACGCGCCAATTTCAGTTCTTCCGAATCTGTGGGCCTGTCTCGATTCTTACAGAAGACTAATCTCTTCCAAAACGTGATCACATCGTCGAATTTAACGCGTTCGAATGCCGGTTCGAAATACATGACGACCATATCTTCCCTTTCTATCGTCAGACACGAATGATCCTCGTGATCGAAGTCTAGATGATCCCGACATCCGACGCATTGTTCTAACAAGATGGAACGTAGTTGTTCGTTCACACAGATTGCGTATGCTCTCATCAGCATGTTTAAAAGAAACCTCGCTCTAATAGTCTGAGAATCGCTCATGATTTACGTATTTTTTTTATTATCTATTCGATTTGATATATTTATTTTTCTAAATAACTATTTATTTATATTTTTTTTCTCCCTGTATATATATATATATCAATCAAAAACGTGACAGCGGGCTCGCGAATTTCCAACCACACCGACGACAATGACACTCTTCGTTCAGATCGAGTTTTTTTGCGAGAATCGAGCGATCCGATCGCTCGATCAGCTGAGTTTTGGAGAATTTCTCACAGTGGAGGAATACCCCTAATAATAATGTCATAAATGGGAGAAAAAAAAACCCACCGCCTCAAAACAATTGCAGGTTCTAGACCATCTGTACCAACGCAATTGCGGGTTCTGGACCGCTAGTCTAGAGTCTCCAAAACTGTTTTTTGATGATGACCCAGAATCTTTGGCTTTCGATCGCGTTCGCCGACGATGGATCGGTGGTCTGATCTGCGATGCGAACGTCGACGAAAAATTACGTACAAGATACAAGTGAAGATGTACGATTTCACCCTTTTTTTAAAAACGCGCGTTCACCACGAGTATTTGAACGTTAAAAGCGCGATCTAGGAGTCGCGACTGTACATGGGGGGGGGGGGGGGGGGGGATTCAAGACCATGTACAGTTTTTGTGAACAAGCGTGTGATTTAACACTGAATTCCACGTTGGTGAACGCATCGTGTGCATATGTTTGTACACGTACATGTACAAGTGGTCGTAGTTCGGCAATTATTACCTACTTACCGAACCATTTCAAGAGAATAAAATATTGTTTTAAAAAAAATGACGATGTTTGACAATTAACATAGCTCAGCTGTGAAAAATGTTTATGGCGGCGTTTTTTTTTAACCCTGGCTGGCTGGACCCAATATTCGTCTGACTACCGCTTGATGTGAATATGGCTAGCGGTGGCGGCTCTTGGCGGCGGCTTCAGGGTCCAAGGTGAATACCACACCTCAAAGCATTGTGACTGGTGATTCACAAGGAATTAGTTTAAAATAAGTTCAAGTATATTGGACCGGGTTCCAGGCTATGGGGGTTAATATCTTCCTTCGAAAACACTTGAAAAGGCTCCCATCCAACACTCACCCCCTCCCCCTCCCCCCCCCCCCCCCCCCCCCCCACACACACACACATTAGATCAGCCTTTTTTGATACGAAATCCGATTTGGGACAAAACGCAGGTGATTTTGATAGGAACTGCCCCGGCCCATCTCCAAGTATTGTCAGCGGAGGTTCTCGAAAATTCTTTTCAAAGAATTTCAAACTTTTTGGATAAGGGCGGTTGTCGCTACACTTTGGGGGTTAATATCTCCACTCGAAATATCTTGAGAAAAGTACCCCACCCCTCCCCACAAGATAAACAAAGCAGAATACTTAAATGTACGCTACAGACATTTCGCGACTGGGGGAAAAATATTCACGCAGACATCCCATCTAATATAATCGAGGGTGGATATATATATATATATATATATATATATATATAAATGGTTTTAAAAGGTACTTCTATGTTTGGATGTGGCATAACTTGAACACAATACGAATATTGTTAACATTGCATTTGGTGAATCCCAGTTAAGTAACGAATACTTGTCAGTCCCAAGTTGGGGGAAAGAGATGTAGGAAGTTGATAAATTTAAAAAGCAAAATAAATAAAAAAATAATTAAATAAAAAAAAATAAAATAAAATAAATAAATAAATAAATAAATAAATAAATAAATAAATAAATAAATAAATAAAACAGTAGCAAACTGCAGTGTATAGAAAAAAATATAGAGACCTGCCAAGTTTTATAATTGCCGGTCCCAAGCCCGGGTAAAGAATGAGGGAATTTGATAATTTAAAAAAAAAACAGCAGTAGCGAAATTCATTGCAGATATAAACCATACATCTGTCAAGTATTATATTTGCCGATCGTAAGCCCAGGTAAAAGATGAGGAGTGTTGAAAAATTAAAACCTATATATTTTTAGTCAATCTCTTAATTGACTCATTTCAGAGAAGGGTTTCCGCTTAATCTGTGTCTTTATGCCTGGTAGAAATGAGACCGAAAATGTTTATTTTCTATCAGACTTTAACCCTTTACCAACGCAGACGATATCAAAATTTTATTATTTTAAATATATTTTTTTCAAATTTCTAAAAATTTCTCAAAACCATATCATGTGACACCTCGTTGGAACGAGCTCGTTCCAATGAGGGGTCACATGATATGGTTTTGTAGAAATTTTTTGAAAAATAATATTTTTTCAACTGCTCTATTTTCATATTACGCCGGCGGATGCTGGCGATTCGTTAGGTAAAGGGTTAAACTTAAAATAATAAGAGGTTAAAATTAAGATATTACCACCATATTTGGTATCAATTTGATATATAATATAGCGTTTATTTGATATTTTCGAAACTAATAATTTACTTGCGGGTCTCGTTATCCCTGCACGCTAAAAACTAAAGTGTTAAAAACTACACTTGAAGTGCTGTATTTAACACTTACAAAGTGCTGAACTAGCACTTTGTTGAAGTGTAGATATCCCAGAACTTGACAGGTGTTACAATAATACCACTTCACAAGTGTAATGTCGCGACACTTAAAAGGAAACAACGCAGATGACGCGGATCAGGTTCGAACTCTCGAGCCTGATCCGCGTCATCTGCGTTGTGTCCTTTTAATTATGTACCCACCAAGCGCAAATAAAATTATGGACGATTCTGGAAGAACCACCAATGCTAGACTCATGGGAAGTGCCGTCCATTCAAGTTTCAGATGTCTGACGATTGTAAGTCTAAGTGCTTAAAGCATTGCACTTTGAGTGTTAAAATCAAACCCTAAGAGTTAGAATGGGTTTAACACCTTGAAAGTGTCAGTTTTAACACTTTAGTTTTTAGTGTGTGCTTGCGAAACCTTAGACCGTAAATCGGAAGTCGCGCTTGTACATTTAAAAGTGTGATGTTAGGGTTTAAAATTAAAATATCAATTTCAAAGTTCGGATATACATTGGATTTACCCCAAGTCACCAGACAGTGTTCATTTGGTGTTTTTGGGACCAGACATTTACTTCCGGTCTCTGTGTCCTTAGTTGCAGAAAAGTGAGATCGCAAGTCGGATATCGCGCTATACATTAACCCTTTACCCAACGTAACGTAAAAACCGGCCAGTGCTATTCTCAAAAATCGCCAATTAATTTTCATTATTTTTTTCATTTTTGTCTCAGAAACATAGGTTATGATCCCCTCATTGGAACGAGCTTGTCGAGCTCATGCCATTGAGGGGTCATAACCTATGTTTTTGAGACAAAAAATGAAAAACATTTGTTATTCAAGACTTTTTTTTGCAAGTGTCGTCTGCTTTTCATGTTAGGTAAAGGGTTAAAAGTACAACTTTAGGGTTAAAATTAAAAATATCCGTACCAAACTTCGGATGTATATTTCGTATACACTATATAACCAGACAGTGTTCATTTGGGGCCTCTAACCCCTGTACTTTGCCTGCGGCCACTTGCGGACTCATTTTCTACCTGCTGTATTATTTGAGTACGACCGGTCTCATTGTTTTCTACCTGCGTTCTTATTTTAGTATGACCGTTTATCCAATGTCACCTGCAAAAACAAACACTGGGTCGGGCATAACTCTAGTAAAAATGATCGGTCCGAACCCATATTCGAACTTGACCTGTATTTGTGCCCCAAAAAGTCACAAACTAATAAAAATGATCGGTCCGAACCCATACTCGAACTTGACCTGTATTTTTACCCTAGAAAGTCACATACCAAAATTCTTTCCGATCAAATAATCCTAACTGGAGTTATCATCCGGACACAGCAAATATTGAAATTTTCAAGTGGAAAAAGGGGAATAACTCTAATAAAAATAATCTGGCAGAACCCATATTCGAACTTGACCTGTGGTTTGGGCTAAGAAGGTCAAATACCAAAATTGGTTCCAATCAAATGATCTAAACTGAAGTTATCATGGGGACACCATGGGGACACCAAGTGGGACGGACGCACAGACGGCCAGACGCACTGACGGAAGGACGGTACGACGGACGGACGGACGGACGGACGGACGGACGGACGGACACCGCTGATTTCTATAGTCCGCCGAAAAAAATTTCGGGGGACAAATAAGTGTGACCAAAGGTTGCAATTGGTATCACCATAACATCCATGGACCTTATTTTCAGATCTACCACGTGAGGGCGTGATACCACACCTAGAATTTGAAAATAAAAATTTGAAACTCAAGTTACCTATACTTGGGAATTAGATCGGTATTTTCTATCAACTGTGTTTTTTAAAGTGAGAAATGGTGTCCTTTCGCCATAAAATATCACGTTATACGCGAAGTCTCATATGTACACCGCCGCAAGAGAGGCAAGATCTGGGCATTTTAACGCACACGACAGCACAATTTCTATTCCTTACCGAGAAACGTTTTTCTTTTATTGAATCAGCGCCGCCATTTTAACATTACTGAAGCTGATAGCAGACCTCTAGGTGAATACCCAGTGAGCTGCGCAGGAGACTATACAATGTGTCACATAGCACCGATGTGTCACCAGAGAATCCGAGATTGCGGCCTCCAGTAAACAAAATGGATGACAGAAACGCGTCACCCTGACATCACGCGTTACTCACACACACTGACCTCATGTATCGCTATGGGGATTACTTCACAAAAATGACCACTCACGAGGGCTACCATGATACCAAATGTGACGGCATTGGTTCACGCGACAATGACGCCACATAGATGCCACGAGACCCCACAACCGGAGATGATCTATCCCTATTTCAGTGTTTCCTTGGTTGAGAGAATAACACAACATTGCCCGTAAAATTTACCCTACACAGGGGGGGGGGGGGGGGGGGGGGGGTCGCAAAAAATGCCAAAATACTAGGTTTTCCGAGCCCCAAAGTGCAGTTTTTGCTGGTGTCATGCAATTTTTTGCCAAATATTATTTTATAGACAAGTAATTACAACCAAAGTAAATTCAAGTGCTTAGATTCATAACTTAGGACAGAATAGAGCATTGATAATGCGTTGGGGGCTCCATGTTAGATCTTTTTCCCCATGTTTTACACTTCATTAGGTGGTGGGTCATGTTCTGGGTCTGGCAAAAATTTGCAAAACAAAAAAGTGATTCCCACCTATTTGGTCATGATTTTCACTCCTTTATATTTCTACTGAGGCAGTCTGCCTCTTATTAGTGCTTTGTAGCTCCTATTATTTGATTCCTCTGTAAGCCTCGGGGTGCCTCATGCCATTGGTCTAGTGTGCTTCCATGTATTGAATAATTGGAAAGATTGATAGAATAAAAATCTTGATTGTGGAAAACGTGTATAATTTCAAGGTAAATATGATTCTAGTGACACTAACATAAAAAAATAAATAAGAGGCAATTCATCCCAGACAAGCCACCCTGGCATGGGTCAAAGAACTTCAGTATTAGGTCTCTCTCAGACCAGCTGTACAAACTAAACATTAACCGAAAAGTAATGAAATGAAAAACAACTATTTCTTGTGGACAGTTGAAGATATCCAGGTGGGAACAATATATTTTGGGCAGGGCTTCTTGGAGGTGGGATTCGACTGATGTCTGAACAGCATAGACATGTTGTACATCGGGGTAAGGGTTGAGTTGCTTGGAACATGAATGGGTGTATATCTGCAATTCAGTTGGTGGAGGTGGGTTCCAATGGTTACCTGGGGGTCTGATGCGCATTTCCGTTGTGGCTTTATATGCAAAGAGATTGTTTTGGGGCCATCTGTGGCTAAGGATGCCTTGGATGCCCAAGAGCAGGGCTGGGATATCTGGCAAGTTGATTTGCGGCACCTTTCATGTTTGGGAAAAATATTTATTTATTTATTTATTTTTTTTGATTTAGATAATGTGAATACTTCGTTAAACAGATTTTATAAATTGAGGGTGGGTCCCCAATTGTCTTTGAGGAAAAAACTGTGCGGGAGGGGTGGGTGTCCAAGACATGACTGGCAAAAAGTTGCATTCCGGGGGTGGTGGATCCCAAAAATTGAAAATGTGAAAATTTCCACCTGATATCCATAATTTTTTGCCTGACCACCCCCCCCCCCCCCGACCTACAGGTGAAATTCCTGATAAAATATCAAACCTAGGTAATACTTTCAGCTCGATAAGTCTGTAAACTTAGAAAAGAGCATCCCAGCAGAGCTCAATTTGAGAGGCTACATAGCGCTGATTGGTTGATGAGATTTCTCACAGACAAATTTCATGTTGATCGGTTGAGCCACAGTGTATTCTATAGCCTACAAATATCCTTTGAGAAAACTATATACGAGTCGCACAGGCTGCAGGGTTAACGTCAAAATGCCTTACCATGGCCCTTCGTGGTCAAATGTCCCTGTTTTTTCTAGATCGACTGAGGTACACCAATCGGTCGCAATCGAGGCCCATTCCATGTTGTCCCTTTCTGGTCAAACTACCCCTAGCTGCCAAAATTGCCAAAAATTGTTTCGATCTGTAAAGCCACGGCGGAGAGCAGGGTGAAAACTAATCCATGGCTCCTTTTCTGGTCAAATTTCTCCAGGTTCCAAGTTTCATCTCAATCGGTCGAGGCATGGTGGAGTCTCACATCCAAGAGAGAGAGAGAGAGAGAGAGAGAGAGAGAGAGAGAGAGAGAGAGAGAGAGAGAGAGAGAGAGAGAGAGAGAGAGAGAGTTGCGACGGGAGACAACACTGCTTGAAGTTTGCAAATAATTAGTTCAGGGTGGCATCAGTTTAACCCTTTACCCTACGTAACGGCCAAAACGGCCAGCGCTATTCTCAAAAATCGCCAACTAATTTTCATTATTTTTTCATTTTTTGTCTTAAAAACATAGGTTATGACCCCTCGATGGAACGAGCTCGTCGAGCTCGTTCCAACGAGGGGTCATAACCTATGTTTTTGAGACAAAAAATGAAAAAAGTTAGATATTCAAGAATAATTTTTGCAAGTGTCGTCTGCTTTCCATGTTAGGTAAAGGGTTAAGGCCCTGTGAATCGCCCATTTTCGCTTCAAATCGACTCGGGTCTATTATTCGAATTCGAATAGAATCGAATCGGGGGCGTCTTTAAGATGACCATCTGGGAGAAGGAGGAGCTGTTAACCTGATAAGCCTTTTTCGAAACTGCAATCTTGGATTTTAATATATGCAACGTCACAGGTCGCGAGGTGCAATCATTGCAAGAAATCACTTTGTGAGCAATGGGAGACGAGAGCGAGTGAAGCGCTTCGGACACCATTAAGTTAATTAGCGCGAATTAAAAAAAAACATTTAGTCCGTGTAACCATTTGTTTTAAAGCAATGGCAATATTGTATGCGAACCATCACTCTTTCGAAATGTGTTTCTATCGTCTAAAATGATGTTTGAATTTACGCTGTGTGATGACTCTGAGGCCGTGAGCACTATTTCGACAACTTTCAGTGGGAACTTTGTTGACAAAATGACAGTAAAATAAATATACGCTGATAAACTATTGCAGCGTATTATCTTCATTGATCATCATTGCGTAACATACGTTAAATTGTAATTACAACTTAATAATATTGTAACTACAATTTACTAAATTGTAATTACAATATATTGAGGATATGTACGCTGTTTTAGTGTGGGAATTATCTCATGAGTGTGAACCTGAAAGTTTTAATTTTCACGAGGGCTTCACTAAAGTAGCGTAGATTTTCTTTTTTTCTTATTCAGCCCAATTCGAGTGCAAACAGTTTCATCACAAGAACAAAGATCTGCTGATCGTTCCTTCTAGGCAACGTCATGCGCCGAAGCTTGACGTCATTGAGGGAGCAACTGAGGGATATTTCTCGATACCCATCGAGACGATGGATATCGATTAGATAATTTGCGATAATTCACAGGATACCTTATAATAAAATTAAGTTGTAATTACAACTTAGCTAAATTGTAATTACAATATAAGTAAGGTGTAATTACAACTTAGCTAAATTTTAATTACAGCTTAATAAGTTGTAATTACAACTTAGTTATATTCTAATTACAACTTAGTCATATTGTAATTATAACTTAGTAATATTGTAATTACAGCTTAGTTAAATTATAATTACAACTTAGTTATATTGTAATTACAACTTAGTTGTGTTGTAATTACAACTTGGTTAAATTGTAATTACAACTTAGCTAAATTTTTAATTTCAACTGAATAAGTTGTAATTACAACTTAGTTATATTGTAACGGTAACTAGTTATATTGTAATTACAACTTGGTTATGTCGTAATTACAACTTAGTTAAACTGTAATTGCAACTTAGTCATATTGTAATTATAACTTAGTAATATTGTAATTACAGCTTAGTTAAATTATAATTACAACTTTGTTATATTGTAATTACAACTTAATAGCTCTCATCAACACGATAACCTAATACAATCAATCCTATCTTAATGTTTTGTTATGCTGATAGACTGTACTTGCAAATGAGTTCACTGAAGTCAATACGTTGCGTGAGAATCATAAGGTTCTGTCTTCAAGTGGAAGATAGAAAATTACGATTCTCACACGACGAATTATAGCCATGGTCTCTCATAAACAAATGTGAATGGTTCTATGTTGAAAATAGAACCACTCACATTTCAAAGCATTTTTAAGATTTATTTATTCTCAATCATAACTCAACAGGTTTCGGTATGGAGTGGTGTGTGGCTTTCTCAAAACACCTATCACAATTATAAAGTAATGAAATGAAATATTTGAATGGTCTCTTTTTAACCTTCTTAATACTTCAGTGTTCGTACAAACACCCTTTTAATAACTCATTGCTGCAGAATGCTTCTACGCTTTCCTTTCTGTAACATTTAGTTCTTTATGGAATGCGACACCTTTCCAGGTTTACCTTCCAAAGTAGGGCATTGTTAACCCTTTCCCCAACATAACGCCGAAAACCAGGCAGCATTATTCACTGAAATTTCCAGTCAACTGTCATTTCGTTCTTGCTTGAAAAACATTGCTGATCACCTCTCATTGGAATGAGCTCCTTTTTAAAAGGTTAAAATGGAGTATTTCAAGGAATTATTTTAACCCTCTCAATATCTTAATATGTGTCCCCAAACATTTACTTTTGCAATGCAGGAATAATAATAGCACTTTCTGTTCACACAGTGATGTTCTAAACACGCGTGGGCTCTTGGGGCCGTTCACCTCTATATTCCAAGATTACTGAACAAGGACCGATCAGGACTATTTAAAATACGCTCTAGCCTCGGAGCCTATTTTTTCAATTCATGCGCCAGATTTCAATTTACGGAGTCACACTGCTGTTTGTAACACACACTGCAAGTATGTAATAGCTCTCATCATTTTCATTTAGTACACTATAGAAAACATTAATCTTCACTGTGGTTTCTGATCAAGTCTTGCCTGCCTATTTAGGCAGCCAAGACTTGATCAGAAACCACAGTGAAGATTAATGCTTGGTAATTAAGACTTGAAGTATTAACTTAAGCACTCTACAACAATGATAAATGATAATCATATATATAATACATGTAGGAGTGTCTCTCTCGATTATCCATCGAAAGAATATCAAAATATGATCTGAGAAGTTACGCGCCAACTGAGAAGCCTATTTCTGAGATTTAAGAGCCAGGTCCTGATGTTTCAGAACCAAATACGCACTGGCGCATGCCCAGGTCGGTCCCTGCTGAATTCTTTTACTCGCAATATATTTTCCAGTGGTATCATGCACCTTAATGTTGTCTTGATAATATGAATATTTGCTGTCATCTATAAACATGGCATATCCGGAGCTGGTTCAGCCAAAAGTGGGATACGCTTATACTTCAGGTTTGGAATGACCTATAGACATGGGACCTACACCGAATGAGTTGAAACCTTCTGGAGGTTCATAGTGTGGTCCACCTCGATGCGGGCAACGGAGGTCATTAAGCGCATATTTTTCAGAATTATTAGGAATTGCATTTTATAACAGCTAATGCAATGCTGAAGATTATCCATGTATCTCATCATTCAAATAATTGGCAGAGCCAAAAATATCCATTTCTGATTCGTGTTTGGAACCCTTTGAATGCTGCTCACATATATGCCTTTTCTGGTTTCTTATAAAAATTGTTCTGATTCCTGTATGAATATCTGCAAATACTGTTAATTAAAATCCATTTTTATGTGTTTAAAAATATTTTACTCCTGAAAATAAGCCTCCATAAATTCTCTTTCCATATAGTTTTTTTTTTCTGATTCTTTAACCTTTTTCACACAGACTTGAATTTACTGGTGGCAGTGGATTCTGTTTCTCTGGTATTAATTCTTCTTTGAAGCAGCTTTTAAATTTGAGATTTCTGAGTGCCTGATCCAATGAATTCCAGATGGTTAGGAAAGAGTGTTTTGGAAGGTCAGAGGAAAAATCCGTTCTCGGTGTAGATGTGTTCAGGATTCCAGACTGTCTGGTATTCATTGCAGCTGTGTCGTCAAAGATTGTTTTAAATGACTGGAGTAGGTTTCTGCTCTTCCAGTCAAATATGATGCCGCTTGCAGTCTATACTGGTCCTGAAGTTTCAGTATGTTCTCATTTTGGAAAATGGGTCTGTGTGACTCCTGTAGCTTTTGTTTGATATAATTCTTATGACTTGTTTCTGTTTTTTGAAAATAGTATTTACATGGAAGGGATGCCCCCAAACTAGCAGCCCACAGGATAAATGACTGTGGAAAAGTGAGAAATATAGTGTATTTAAACAATTGTTTGGTAGTATTCTCTTCACCTTATTGATCATACATTGTGTTCGACAATTTTCGACATATCATTAATGTGTGATATTTGTACAGGAGATTTTCATCAAAAACGACACCTAGAAACTTTAGAGATTTTCCTGACATACCGTTGCCTACGCGCGTTTGGGGTTTGTCATCTAATAAAACTTTGAGATTATTCCACTTGAGGTCATTGTTTTGGGGGTGAAATAACATATATTTACTTTTTTGTTATTAGTCTGTGTGAAACACACAGACGATTGTTTTTGTACGGTTTCTTTTTTAGTCTGTGTGAAACACACAGACTATTGTTTTTCTACGGTTTCTTTCTTTCTTCTTCTTCTTCTTCTTTCTTCTTCTTCTATGCACTTCTTTGTCCGCACGATAACTCGACAACGAATTGCCCTATCTCGTTGATTTTTGGCATGATGATAGACAGCCACAACTTCTAGGCCACCTATGTTTTTTTCAGATTCCTGGGGCATCAATGGTGTCTGTAGGGGTGTTTCGAAAGAGGGTCACGCCCATATCTCAGGACCTGGGACCAACAACAGATGAGTCGAAACTAGCTGGAGATTCAAAATATGGGTCAAGGTCACTGAGGTCACCCAGGGGTCATTAAGTGCATTTTTTAATTGCTGGAAATCGCATTTTTTGATTTGACCCACTTAAGAATTCCTAGCGTCCATACATGCATTCTGACGTAAAAAAGTGGGCGTGGCCAAACTTTCTGAAAGTGGGTCACGCTTATATCGCAAACATGGTACGATCATGGACCTGGGACTAACATCAAATGAGTCGACACTCGATGGAGGTTCAAAATATGGGTCAAGGTCACGGAGGTCACCTAGGGGTCATTGAGTGCATTTTTCAGAATCGCAGGAAATCACATTTTTTGATCTCCTAAAGCATTCCCAAAGTCCATATATGATATTTTTTATGTAAAAAAGTGAGTGTGGCCAAAATGTTTAAAAGTGGGTCATGCTCATACCTCAAGCATGGTATGGTGAATTTATTTATTTATTTATTTATTTATTGGTGTTTAAGGTCACATACTTATGCACAATGGCTAATCATGACCGTGACAGTTTTATGGGTGGAGGAAGCCGGAGTACCCGGAGAGAACCACAGAGCGACGACGAGCAACTGCCAGCCCCCCCCCCCCCCAACATCGTAATTCTGCACTGCAGCACAGGTAGGGTTAGATTGGTTGAAGATATGGGCACCATCGACGTGCAGTACACCTTAGTACACGGCGTCATCGTGCCCCCATGTGGACAATGGGGGTTAAGTGTCTTGCCCAAGGACACAGCGTGGGAGTCCGAATCGATCACTCAGACGGTCACCCATCCGAGGACTAACCGGACTCGACGTTGCTTAACTTCGGTGATCTGACGAGAACCGGTTACCGCAACGCCACCGCGCCCTCGTATGAATGGACCTGGAACTAACACCAAATAAGTCGAAACTCGATAGAAGTTCAAAATATGGGTCAAGGTCATGGAGGTCACCTACGGGTCATTGAGTACATTTTTTGGAATTGCTGGAAATCACATTTTTTTTACCCCCTAAAGCATGCCCGAAGTCCATACATGCATTTTTTATGTAAAAAAAGTGGGCATGGCCAAAAATTTTTAAAGTGGGTCATGCTCATATCTCAAGCATGGTATGACAAATAGACCTGGGACTAACACCAAATGAGTCGAAACTCGATAGAGGTTTTGAATATGGGTCAAGGTCAAGGAGGTCACCTAGGGGTCATTAAGTGCATTTTTCGGAATGGCTGGAAATCACATTTTTTGACCCCTAAAGCATTCCCGAAGTCTATACATGAATTTTTACGTAAAAAAGTGGGCATGCCCCTAATTTTTGAAAGTGGGTTATGCTCATATTTCAGGCATGGTATGACGAATGGACCTGAAACTAACACCAAATGAGTCAACACTCGATAGAGGTTCAAAATATGGATCACGATCATGGAGGTCACCTAGGGGTCATTGAGGTCATTTTTCAAAATTAATGGAAATTACATTATCTACCCTCCTAATGCATTCCCGAAGTTCATGCATGCATTTTTACACGATAAAAGTGGGTGTGGGCAAAATTCTTAAGAGTGGGTCACACTCATATCTCAAGAATAGTATGACACATGGACATGGGACCAACGCCAAGTGAGTCAACATTCCATAGAGGTTCACAATATGGTCAAGGTCACTGAGATCGCCCAGGGATAACCGAGTGCATTTTTTAGTATTGCCGGAAATAACATTTTTGGACCTCTTGTGCATTCTCTTGACCAAACCTTTTGATTGGTGTGCACATATATGCCTTTTCCGATTTCTTATAAAATTGTTTTGATTCCTTTATGAATATCTGTAAATACTGTTTACGAAAATCCCTTCCTGCTTTGTTTATAAATATGTTATTCCCGAAAATAGCCCTCCATAAATTCTCTTTCTATATAGTTTTTTCCCGATAGATCTTTTAACCTTTTTATACCAAGCTTGAATTTACTGGATGCAGTAAATTCTGTTTCTCTAGTATTAAGATTATTTTTTATTTCAATGATTTTTGTCTGATGGATTCCATACTATTCTACTGAAATTTGGCACATATAAAGAGCTTCATTGGAAGTTTCCCACCTGGATCATGGCATTTCTGAAGTTTTCCATTTTCTGCCAAAACCGTGCAAAATGTTGTCACAATGTTACGTTTTGCCACAATTCTCAAACAAGACCCTGGACGGTTTGGCAGGAGCTTTCGTAATAATTGTAGCATGACTTACTACATCTGACTAGATAAGCTGTATTACCTACGTTGCTCCCTTTTGACCTCAACAGTCCGAGCAAAGTGCAATTTTGGCAAAAATAGCCAATTTTCACATGGCGATTTCTCAGCACTGCGGCCACATTTTTTCAAAACGTTTTCCATGAGAAGTTTGGGCATCCATCCAAGAATAATTTGGCGGCTGTTATATATTTTATTCAAAGTTTTAATCTTCACACCTTTTTCGGGCCTGGAATTCGAGTACCCTAAACTTCTTCATAAAATTGGCTCATTTTTAGTTCATTTTTCTTTCATTTACGAATGGTATATCAAATGAAAGTGTCAATGACACTGTAGCTCAACTTGTCAAGACAAAGACATGTGCATGTATAGTATGTGACACAGCAATGACAAACATCTAGGTAATGACCTGATAACAAAGGTACATATAAAGTATTGTAACGGTCTGTACATAAATACTGACCGTTGCCTGTAACAAATGTATAGGTAAAGTATTGTAAAGGTGGGCTACAGTCAGATGCTAAACTAGAAAAGAAATCTTTGAGTCCCAGAGTGGGTCTGACTGAACCCCAAAATATTTGTTCTCATAGCACAGTGATAACAAAGGCACCCCAAAACACACCCATTCCTGTCCCAAGGTGAAAACAAAGGTACCCAAGAAGTTTCGTGAAGATCAGTTCATAAATACGAGCAGTGTAGAAGTTGTGACAAAAAACTGATTGGACCTAATTTTGGTACAAAATGGCCACTGGCAGCCATTTTGAATTTTGGACCGCACCCAAAAACACTCGTTCTCGTCCCAAGGTGATAACAAAGGTACCCAAGAAGTTTTGTGAAGATCGGTTCATAAATACAGCCTCTAGCCCGAGCCGTATTGACATGGGCACTTACAGTGTATAAGTCGCACTGAAGGGGGCGCGGTGGCTCAGTTGGTAGAGGTGCAGGCTGCAAACCGAGAGGTCCTCGGTTCGAATCCCACCTGCGGCAACCGCGTTGTGTCCTTGGGCAAGACACTTCACCCCGATTGCCTACATGGGGGCACGATGACGCTGTGTACTGAGGCGTACTGCACGTCGATGGTGCGCATGTCTTCCCCCAATCTAACCCTGCCTGTGCTGCGGTGCAGAGTTCAGAGTTACGATATTGGAGAGCTGACAGCTGCTCGTCGTTGCTCGGTGGTTCTCTCCGGGTACTCCGGCTTCCTCCACCCGTAAAACTGTCACGGTCATGATTAGCCATTGTGCATAAGTATGTGACCTTAAACACCAATAAATAAATAAATAAATAAGTCGCACTGAATAAATCAAAGTTGATCTAATTTGCATAATTTTTGCACGAGAAAAAAACCCGTACTATATGTGATGTATTCCATGTTACTAAACATTCATACAAAAATTTATTCAAATCAGAACTTTCATACAGAAGTTCTGTACAAAAGACTTATTGCACTAATTTTGGTACAAAATGGCTGCTGGTGGCCATCTTGAATTTCGGACCACACCCCAAAACACTAGTTCTCATCCCACGGTGATAACAAAGGTACCCAAGAAGTTTCGTAAAGATCGGTTCATAAATACGGCCTCCAGCCTGAGCCGTATAGAAGTTGTGTACAAAAAACTGATTAGACCTAATTTCGGTACAAAATGGTCACTGGCAGCCATCTTGAATTTTGAACCGCACCCAGAAACACTCGTTCTCGTCCCAAGGTGATAACAAAGGTACCCAGGACGTTTCGTGAAGATCGGTTCATAAATACAGACTCTAGCCCGAGCCGTATTGACATGTGTACTTACTGTGTGTAAGTAGCACTGAAAAAATCAAAGTTCATCTAATTTGCATAATTTCTGCACGAGAAAAAAACCTGTATTATATGTGATGTATCCCATGGTACTAAACATTCACACAAAAAATTATTCAAATCAGCGCTTTCATATGGAAGTTCTGTGCAAAAATCTGATTGCACCAAATTTTGTACAAAATGGCTGCCATCGGCCATCTTGAATTTCGGACCGGACCCAAAACCACTCGTTCTCGTCCTACGGTGATAGCAAAGGTACCCAAGGAGTTTCGTAAAGATCGGTTCATAAATACGGCCTCTAGCCCGAGCCGTATTGGCATTTGCACTTACAGTGCTGAAAGTAACACCAAAAACATCAAAGTTAGTCTAATTTGCATAATTTACGCACAAGAAAAAAACCCGTATTATATGTGATGTATCCCATGGTACTAAACATTCATACAAAAAATTATTCAAATCAGAGCTTTCATATGGAAGTTCTGTACAAAAAACAGATTTTTGCATCGTCGGTACAAAATGGTGGCTGGCAGCCATCTTGAATTTCGGACCGCACCCAAAAACACTCGTTCTCGTCCCACGATCATAACAAAGGTACCCAAGAAGTTTCGTAAAGATCGGTTCATAAATACGGCCTCTAGCCCGAGCCGTATCCAATTGTTGACGGACAGACGGACAGACGGGCCATGGCATAAGCTCAAATTTGGCTTCGCCAAAGTTGAGCTAAAAATGATTTACATGTTCGTATTCACAATTACCTATCGAGCATATTTTCAGCTGTACGTTTGGTTGTGAAGTTTGACCATATGCCCATTCTGCTTGCATAAAGATAGATGCTGTCCAAAAAACTCTCGCTTTTTCAGAATTTAGTACGATTAAGTGACAATTTACTCCATTCCTAATTGATTGAGTGCTAAATGTTTTCAATGGCTGCATGCAGCAGTCATAGTATGAAAACTTTGGTTTTATATGTGAGTATTAAAAGTTTAACCCTTTTTGTAAAATCACTGAATATTGGTAAGCCGTTAAGGGTAGTTTGGAATAGAATATCTGAAAAAGCGTTTCAATATTCAGATTCACAGTTCCATTCCAACAATATTTTCTGTTATAAGGTTGCTGTAAAGATTAACCCTATTCCTGTTTTGGTTGCATACAGATAGATGCCGCCGAAAGAAAAACTTTCATTTTTTTAGAATTTTGTAGGTTTAAGCCGCAATTTACCCCATTCCTAAGTGATTGAATGTTGTCTATGGGTGCACGCGGGTAGCAAAGTGTGACAACTTTTGTTTTACATGTTATTATTAAAAGTTGAATCCTTGGCAGATTTGAGGGTTCCCAAGTGGGTACTGTTAGAATAACTGTTATTTTCGTAAAATCAGTCCCTGAATATTGGTAAGCATGCAGTGATCTTTCGGTCCTATATAAAGGTGCAAATAGTTAAAGTTGGGCAGTTCATCAAATAGATAGACATAATGCCACACTCAGCCGTTGACAGGTAAATAATGAATGGAAATTTCATTGCATTGGAAATAAAATGGGAACGAACCGTTCCCACGGTTTCCACGCGAGGCGTGGTGTTTACCACGCGGTTAGAACACTCGATTCCATGCCAAAATGTCGGAAGGCTTCGTAAAACAAGCTCTGAAAATTGCAAGTCGCTGCCTTCAGCGGCCTGGACACAGTTCGTGTATGTCTCAAGCGCTATTTTAATGTCTAATAAGCAAATTGCTATTAATCTTTTCCCACCAAAAACCTACTCACCGCCGTTTTCTTTTCACTTTTAACTTCTGACGATTCTCAAAGGTTTCAAGATTGCGATGGGATCCCCGGGTTTTGTTCTTAAAGAAGCTACTTCGATTTACAGCCATCTTTCCGTTAGTCGCACTCAATTGTAACTTTTAAGTGGACCTACCCCAGAGAGAGCGCACCACGGGAGACTGCGCCCATCCTGCCCTCTTCTTTCGCCCCGACTTGAAAAAGACCAAATTCAGAAAATTACCTCCTCTCTTCAAAAAACGCTATATGTCAGCGAATTCTCGGCGGATTTCCATGGAATTTTCACTCAGCGTTCACGAATAGTTGCTACATCGACATCGGATGCCTGGAAAAGCGACACGAATTGCACATTTCGTCATGTCCAATTCGAAAAGAGCGTATGATATTCGCATGCGCGTGAGGCTCCCACGGGCTACGCGCTCGGTTTTTGGATTTTTGAGGGACAGGTGGAGTTTGGCAGAGCTTCTAGAGCAAACGTTGAAAATTTCGAGTCGCCACTCCAAAAAAAAAAACTCTTTCCACAATCTACTGTACACGGAACGGAGTGTATACTTTTTATGACCTGCCGGCAGTCATAACCACCCTTCTAGTTTTATATGTTATCAATATACGTTCAACCCTTGGCAGATTTGCGAATTCCCTTATTGGTACATCCACGGTGTTTTGACCCGGTCTCAAGACTCAAAAAAGATACTAAACTGTCGGGCGGGGAAAGTCGAACACATTTCAAGTGGCTGCCTTGGATGGTCTGGTTACAATTGGCGTATGTCCGACACTGGTGTCTGTTAAATTTTAAAAGTCAGCTCATCCAAATGACAGCCTTTTGGCCACTGGGTTGAGTTGTCAGTTTCTGTCGGGACGATCGAAAATAAACAGTTCAAGTCCAAACTATCGGACATCATAAAGGTGCGAGTAGTTAAAGTTGAAGAGTTAATCAAGTAGACAGAATTGATGCCAAAGTCGACTTATGACACGTAAATAATGGATGGAAATATCATTGCATTAAGAATCGAGTAGGGAAGAATCGTCGCCTCGATTTCCACGCGATCCACGATGTTCTCTCAGGGCCTCGGCACTCGACAAAGATACTAAAGTGTTGAGCGGGGATAATAGAACAAATTCGGGAGATCATGTAGTTGCCTTCAGCAATCTGGACACTGTGAGCGTACGATCGACAGTATTGGTGTCTGTTCAATTTTAATATAAAATTAACCACATTACCACTCTTTCGCCATTAAACCATGCGCGATTTCTGTCAACTTTTCCTTTCTGGAGATTACCTAACTGTTATCGGCTTGACAGGGCCCATTTGGCGCCAGTGTACAAGATGTATCTTTCAGTCATCAGCATCTCCCCACCTGTAACTCGTCCCCTGAGTTCCAATGTGTTCTATGTGCAAGTAGGCACATAGAACACATTGGAACTCAGGGGACGAACTATAAATTATAAGTTTCAAATGGACTAGCTCAAAGAGGGAGCACAACCTCAGACAACCACCATGCGCCAGCTCGCACCCGCTAGAAAAAGACCAAATTCAAATAATTACCCAAACTAATAAAAACGCTATACCTCAGGCAATTCATTGCCGATTTCCATGAATTTTTCACACATTCTTCACAAATAGTTATCGCATCCTCTCACATAGAGAGACACCAATTTCGCTTTATATCTTGTTAAATGTCAAGAGAGCGTATGCGCATATGCAGGGGTTCCCACGGGGCAAGTGCTTGGTTTGGGGACTTTCTTGTAATGCAACCGAGTTCAGCCGAGCTTCAAGAACAAAACACTGAAAGTTTGGAGTCGCCACTCTAAAACACGTTCCCCACATTCTATGATACCTGATACGCACAGGTTGTTATTATTTGTCTTTGTGAAACAAACAGACTATTGTTTTTTGTACGGTTTCTTTTTCTTTTTTATATTTTTCTTCTTCTTCTCGTCTTCTTCTTCTTACTCTTCCGTATTCTCTCTTCTATGCACTTCCTTGTCCGCACGATAACTCGTAAACGAATTGTCCTATCTCGCAGACAGTCTGATAGACAGTCACAAATTCTCGGCCACCTATGTTTTTCAGATTTCCGGGGCATTAGGGGTGTCCGTAGGAGTGTTTTGAATGTGGGTCACGCCAATATCTCAGACACGGTAGGATGTTTGAACCTGGGACCACGGAGTCGACACTCGATGAAGAATCAAAATATGGTCAAGGTCACTGGGGTCACCGAGGGGTCATTGAGTGGATTTTTTCAGAATTGGAAATCACATTTTTGGACTCCAAAATGCTTTTCCCGAAGTTCATACATCCATTTTACATGAAAAAGTGGGTGTGGTCAAACATTTCTTGAAAGTGGGCCACGCTCATATCTCAAGCATAGTATGATGCATGGACCTGGGACCAACACCAAATGAGTCGACACTCAATGGAGATTCAAAATATGGGTCAAGGTTACTGAGGTCACCCGGGGTGATTGAGTGCATTTCTCAGAATTGCTGGAAGCCACATTTTGTACCCCCTAGTGCATTCCCCAAATCCATACATGAATTGTTACATGAAAAAAATTTTGAAAGTGGATACACTAATCTCCGGCATGGTGTGATGAATGGACCTGGGTCCAACAACAAATGAGTCGATCCTCGGGGGTGGGGGTGGGGGGTTAAAATATGGATCAAGGCCGCTGAGGTCACCTTGGGGTCATTGAGTGCACTCTTCAGAATTGCTGGAAAACACATTTTGGGCTCCCTAATGAATTCCATTGATCGAACCCTTTTTTGCTCTGTTCATATATGCCTTTTCTGGTTTCTTGGAAAAATGTATCCAATTCCTGAATAAATATCTTTAAATACTGTAAACGAAAACCTATTTCTGATTTCTTTAAAACTACTTTATCCTCTAAAATAAGCCTCCAAAGTATTCCAATTATATTCATAGAAGGGACTCTGTGGCTCAGTGGGTAGAGGAGAAGCCTGCAAACCGAGAGGTCCTCGGTTCGAATCCCATCTTTGGTAACCCTGTTGTGTCCTTGACATACTTCACCCCCTTTGCCCATTTGGAGGCATGGTGGCATTATGCATTAACGCGTACTGCACGTCGATGGTGTACGTGTCTTCAGCCAATACTAACCTGCTTGTGTGGAGTTACTCTGTTGGAGTGCCTGACAGTTGCTCGCATTTGCTTAGTCGTTCTCTCAGGGTATTCCAGCTTCCTCCTCCCATAAAACTGTCCCGCACAAGGTGAGAGTGGCTGTCAATAGTGTCGTTAAGCCCATTAAATAAATAGCATTATTAGAAGGCATGCCTTGATAGTGTAGTTGTAATATTTGTGTCTTCTATGCCTTGTTTGTCAACACGATAACCTAATACAATCAATCCTATCTTAATGTTTTGTTATACTGACAGACTGTACTTGAAAATGAGTTCACTGGAGTCAATATAGACATTATTTTAAACTTGTGGTCAGAATAGCTGGAAATACCTTTTGCCCCCCCCCCCCCCCCCCCCCCCCAATGCATTCCCTTGATCAAACTCTATTTTGCTCTGTACATATATGCCTTTTCTGGTCTCTTAGAAAATGTATCAGATTCCTGAATGAATATCTTAAAATACTGTTAAAGAAAACCTGTTTTTGATTACTTTAAAACTAGTTTATCCCCGAAAATAAGCCTCCAAAGTATTCCAATTACATTCATAGAAGGGACTCCGTAGCTCAGTAAAAACGTCGCAAGCTGCAAACCGAGAGGTCCTCAGTTCGAATTCTAGCAGTGGTAACCCCGTTGTATCCTTGACATACTTCACCCCCATTGCCCGCATGGGGGCATGGTGGAATTGTGCATTAACCCTCTACCTAACGTAACGGCCAAAACCGGCCAGCGCTATTCTCAAAAATCGCCAATTAATTTTCATTATTTTTTTCATTTTTTGTCTCAAAAACATAGGTTATGACCCCTCGTTGGAACGAGCTCGACGAGCTCATTCCAACGAGGGGTCATAACCTATGTTTTTGAGACAAAAAATGAAAAAAAATTAGTTATTCAAGAATTATCTTTGCAAGTGTCGTCTGCTTTTCATGTTAGGTAAAGGGTTAACGCATACTGCACGTTCATGGTGTACTTCTCTTCAACAAATGCTAACCTGCTTGTGTGGAGTCAGTCTGCTGGGGAGCCTGAGAGTTGCTTGCATTTGCACAGTGGTCCTCTAAGGGCATTCCAGCTTCCTCCTCCCATAAAACTGTCTGACACAAGGTGACAGTGGTTGTCAATAGTGTCGTTAAGCCCAATAAATAAAAAAAATACATTCATAGAAGGCATGCCTTGATAGTGTTGTAATATTTGTGCCTTCCATGCACTGTTTGTCAACATAATAACCTAATACAATCAATCCTATCTTAATGTTTTGTTATACTGATAGACTGTACTTGCAAATGAGTTCACTGAACTCAATAGCCATTATTTAAAACTTGATACCGTCTCTCATAAACAAAGTGGTCAAAGAGGATTCTGTGAATTTTACACCGAATAGCATTATATATTTATTTAATATCATGTTACAAAATTAACCATGTTGAAAATAGAACCCTTCACATTTCAAAACATTTTTAAGATTTATTTATTCTCAATCATAACTCAACAGGTTTCGGTATGGAGTGGTGTGTGGCTTTCTCAAAACACCCATCACAAGAATGGCCTGTTTTAACCCTTTTAATACTTCAGAGTGAGTACAAACATCCTTCATATAACTCATTGCTACAGTATGTTTTCACGCTTTCCTTTCTGTAACAGTTAATTCTAAATAGAATGTGACACCTTTCCTGGTTTACCTTCCAAAGCAAGGCATTCTTAACCCTTTCCCCGACATAACAGCGAAAACCAGCCAGCATTATTCACTGAAATTTCCGATAAATTTTCAGTTCGTTCTTGCCTGAAAAACATTGCTGATGACCTGTCATTGGAATGAGCTCCCTTTTAAAGGGTTAAAATGGAGTATTTAAAGGGATTATTTCAAACCGCAAAATATCTTAATATGGGTCCCCAAACATTTACTTTTTCAATGCAGGAAAAATGATAACACTTTCTGTTCTCACAATGATGCTCTAAACTCGCATGGGCTCTTGGGACCGTTTACCTCTCTATATTCCAACCTTACTGAATTCTTTTACTCATAATATATTTTTTCAGAGGGATCATGTACCTTAACTTTTTCTTGGTAATATGAATATTTGCTACCATCTCTAAACATGGCATATCCGGTGTTGGTGGGGCCAATATTTTTAAAGTGGGATACGCTTATACTTCTGGTTTGGAATGACCTATAGACATGGGACCTTCATCGAATGTGCTGAAAGCTTCTGGAGGTTCAAAACGTGGTCCTCGTGGTCCTCCTCAATGGGGGCAATGGAGGTCATTAAGCGTATATTTTTCAGAACTATTAGGAATTGCATTTTATAACAGCTAATGCACTATTAGGAATTGCATTTTATAACAGCTAATTCAATGGTGATGATTATCCATGTATCTCATCGTTCAAATAATTGGCAGAACCAAAAACGTCCATTTCTGATTCGTGTGTCGAACCCTTTGAATGCTGCTCACGTATATGCCTTTTCTGGTTTCTTATAAAAAATGTTCTGATTCCTGTATGAATATCTTTAAATACTGTTAACGAAAATCCATTTCTGATTAGTTTAAAAATATTTTACTCCTGAAAATAAGCCTCCATAAATTCTCTTCTGTATAGTTTTTTCCTGATTCTTTAACCCTTTTCACACATATTTGAATTTACTGGTGGCAGTAAATTCTGTTTCTCTAGTTTATAATACGTACGTATACAACTAAATATTTTAATTACTTTGACGTCCGAAAAGCTGAAAAGTATTTACAAATATACAAAAAGCATAAAATATACATAAAGCTTTTGAGAGTTCAATAAAGCAACATGTTCATACCGAAGTCAAATACTCCCATTTTGGGGGTTCGTTCAAGATTTCGTTCGACATGCAAATGTTCTTTCGACGGCCTTTCAAAAATTTAAATTAAAATCGATCGCCAACCCTGGTATTTATGTTTAAAAGTTCAATTTGGTAATCGGCATTTTTTTAAAATTTGCGTTATTTACGTCATACGCATCACTTGAAATCACGATAGGATCTGGTCCGATACCTACCTCACATATGTTCTAACTTAGTTATCTAACCCATAACATGTATTACATTTCCAAATCCATTACAGAGTAGGAATAAACAATCTGAATGGGAGTGAAATAATTTACTGTCAAATGCAGTTATTAGTAATTACTCTCCTCCCATTGTGCTCGTAAGAATATCAAAATACATTGTGACTGATATTGGAAAGAAGTATAAAGATACAATAGATAACAACAGGTCTGATGTTCTAGATAGTATGGGAGTACAAATAATTGCCCTTCTCAGTTTGCAAAGCGAGTTCAAGCATTCTAAAATCTCAATGCGGCTATTATTTGACTCTTGATCACCTCAGGTCCAAACCTGAGCCTTGGCTCAGGTTTGGGCCTGAGATGGTCAAGAGACTGACTTTTCTCTGGAAATCAGTAGTTGTTTTCTAAATAGTTGTTACTAGAGGTCACAGAGTTCGATTAAAAACTTTAATCGGTCATTCTTCTTCAAACGTCGATCATCAAATTTCATAATAGTGCCAGCCCCAGTGCTGGATTAAGAATATGTTGCCCTCATAGGTGAAGCTTCAGTGCCTTTGACCGAGGCCAAACATCACATTTTTTCACGTCAGTTGCAGCACCCTTATAGAAAGTGAAGGAATAATTAAAGCCAAATGACTCAAGAAAAATCGGGATGAAAATACATGGACCAGTTTTACGGATTTCAGGTATTAGTCCCCGCCAATCCCCCAAGGCTGCGCCGTTGATGGGGGTTCCCAAGCTATGTTTAGTGGCAATGACTGATAAAAATACAAATGGCGGTTGCTGTGAATAATGCTGCTCAAAAGATATCATTACTTAGATTGAGGGTTAATCCTTTGGACCCTGATGGTATATTCCATGCCAGTTCAGAGTCATCAACTCGTCGAGTCAATATTCGTACTTGGGGGAAGACCAATGGATGCATGTTGAAAATCTCGATTGATCTACCACACAGATTCACTGAGCAACTTCTACAATATGAATTCAGGTCGAATCTCGACCCTCCTCCGAAAAAATGGTCTTTCGGTTTCAAAGGGTTAATATTTTCAATTTGAGGCTGCAGAGAAGACACCATGAGTGATAAATGTCAGAAAGTTGAGTTTATTGTTAACCCTCGTATGAATAACTATCAAAAAATCTCTCGCGATATTCGCGTCGCGATTCGTGATTTGATTCACTATCCTTTTCCCTATTCGATTGAATGAAAGAGCCAAAAATTGAAATTGGTAGAGCCATAAAGTCGCAATCGCTAAAAGGTGTCCTAGGTCCCCACGAAGGACGTAAGAAGGATTTCGAGGTGGGGGATACAAGGGACCCACACACTGATCAACACAATCAACATGTATTTTGTCTGTATTAACTCCTCAACTGTCGTGTATCCGACCCCCTGATACAAATGTTTGTATCAGGGGGTCGGATACAAGCACGTTCCTTTCGCGTGAGTTCCATATTTTTCTTTCTGTTCATCCGTACGAATAAATAGTTCGTTATATATTCGTCTACATTTTTAACTCATCCCCAATATATTGTAAGATAAAATGATTATTACCATTATGTGGATGTACAAAATATGTATCCAAGTCTCGCCCGGGGTTCTAAGGGTAGATCACGACTCGTCTTCGACTCGTCGTGATCTGCTCTTCGAACCCGGTGCTCGACTCGGATACTATTATTTTGTACATCCACATAATGGCAATAATCTCTATATATCAGTGGTGACTCATGTGATTTAACCCTTTACTCAACGTAACGGTCAAACCGACCAGCGCTATTCACAAAAATCGCCAATTAATATTCTTTATTTTTTCATTTTTTTTGTCTCAAAAACATAGGTTATGGCCTCTCTTTGGAACGAGCTCGTCGAGCGCGTTCCAATGAGGGGTCATAACCTATGTTTTTGAGATAAAAAATGAAAAAAATTAGTTATTCAAGAATTTTGTTTGCAAGTGTCGTCTGCTTTTCATGTTAAGTAAAGGGTTAACGGCTGGGTAGGGCTACAATAGAGGATTTCTAAAGAATCGCGACACATAGTGGCTCAGGTCGATTTTGGAGAACGAGGTTCAATTATTTCATGCCAAAAGGTGACGAAGGGGATTTTTTTTATCACATAATGTGTAATTTAACTAATGATAAAAACTAGCCACCGCTATTTACAAACCGTGCCAATTTTTTTCTTCTTCAACTTTTGCCTTACAAAATTTATTGTTCCACATTGAAACGAACTCGTCGAGCTCGTTCCAATAAGAGGCCATAAGCTATGTTTCCAGGGCAAAAATGAAAATGTTTAATTATTCTGAGATGTTATCTTTGCAATTGTCGTTTGAGAAACAGACCGACACACCCGCCTGTACTTTGGGGAAAATGTACATTTTTGGCTCGGTATTTAACAAATTTGGTTTCGGCTCGGAAGATAAATTTGTTCAATATTGAGCAAAAGATGATTTTTCTCGCCTTTAATGGCCATACACTCGTACTCAGTGGAGACCAAGCAAACGAGGGAATCTCCCGTCCACACTTGGGAGTAAAGAGTCTGCGCATCTGCTACCAACTAATTCCCAATATGATTACAATGACGAGTTTGGAGAGGTAATGGCCTAATCTCTCTCCCTCTCCCCCTCTCTCTATCTAACACGAAAATCAGACGACACTTGCAAACAAAATTCTCGAATAACTCATTTCGTTCATTGTTTGTCTCCAAAACATAGGTTATGACCCCTCTTTGAAACGAGCTCGTTCCAAAGAGGGGTCATAACCAATTTTTTGGAGACAAAAAATGAAAAAAATAATGAAAATTAATTGGCGAATTTTGTGAATAGCGCTGGCCGGTTTCAGCAGTTATGTTGGGTAAAGGGTTAAAGGTCGTACACTCGTACTTGAGATCAAGCAAACGAGGGAATCTTCTGGCCACATCTAGAGAGTAAAAGGTCTGCGCATCCCCATCTGCTACGAACTAATTCCCAATATGATTGCAATGACGAGTTTGTAGAGATAATGGCCTAATCTCGCTCTCTCTCGCCAATATATGTCTGGAAAAGGTTAAAGGGTAGCATGTGTCACCTCTGCCACCGGCTCCTATGCCCCTGCCCACACCCAGGGAACGCATTATAGGTTTACATCTCACTGTAAGCCCATTTGTTGTATACATTCAATTTTGCAAGTGAACACCTAGCCGATGGGGCGAACCACAATACCCAGAAAGAACTACCATGCAGCGGTAATCAACTGTTCATCATTTAAATATACCATCCGTGAGTTCCCGTCGCATTGGTTTAAGCAGCATTATGTCGGCGCAGTTTAAACAACCGAAGGTAAAGTGTCTTTATTGACTTTAGACTCGGACAGCGCTAAACCCACAACCTTCCTATCGCGAATCCAATGCGTTAACCACATTTTGGTAAGCACAGTGGTCTCGAATCTGATTGGTTTGTGGGTTCAGCCTTGACACATGTCATAGCGCCTTATAGGCGGACTGGGTGTATGGTTCACCGGGAAATTCGCGGTGGGCACCCTACTGGGAGCCCCCCCCCCCTCCCCGGTCCACAAAACTGATGCAATCCAACAACTACTAGGGTCTGAGATTTCGTGAAGATGACCAAAAAGCGAAGTGAATCTGATTTCATAGACTCTCGGTTCATCGAAATACCATCGTAAGTCCACAGAGAGAGAATTTCGATATACCAGGGGTATAGTCTGCCACTGATCGGTCAGATGCAAGGAAACAGCGTTCTTTCGGTTCAAAAAATGAAAATTTCCTTCTATTGCGCTGAACTATGATCGGCCCGATGAGTCCCGTTCCCCGTTTGGCCCAACCATTCTTGCCAAATGAGCGACAAAGTTTATTAAAAAATGCCCTAAATGTGGCAAGGAAGGAACATTCGTTCAGTTCGAAATATCCAACTTTTGTCCGGGTCAGGGCCCCTTGGTACATTTCCCGGCAACTTTTTTGTCTGTGTCCGCCCCTGCGACTCCCTCATGGGAAAAATCGTTTTCCTTAAATGTGTTCTTTTATTATAGATAGATAGATAGATAGATTGTTTATTGCAAAAACACCAAAAAACAAGACAGGTTGCATGTTACACAACTAACAGTACAGAAGAATAATGTTAAGTCTTCAATATACTGAATGAAAAATAATTGGTTATTCACATGTTATGTGGAGGGTTTATACAATGTGTCACTCCATTAAGTAGCCATAGCATTTCTTCTGCTCTTGAAGAATTGAAGGATCATATTACAGATCGTCCCCCTGAATTCCAATGTGTTCTATGTGCCAGTAGGCACATTGGAACTCAGGGGACGAGATGATATTACATACAGGTGGGATTTCATTTTTCATAAGAAAGGTGAATTTCTCCGAACTGTCCATGTTGACGAAGTGCGGGTATTCTCTACTTATTTTGCCAAATGAATCAGTTCGGAGCCTTTCATATTCCTTACACTCCATGACAAAGTGAGATTCAGTTTCAATTTCGCCAACATTACATAAACGACATAGCCTTTCTTTTACAGGCAAGGGTGGTTGGCTGTGTCTCCCTTTTTTCAATCACCAGACAGTGATTGCTAATGGGCAGCCGCCTGAACAAGTTCTTCGCTTCGACAGATGTTGTGTACAGCAAATAATTTTGTAATAATATTAATGAAGATGGGTTCACATATAATTTTGCTGCATATTTCATCATTTGTATTGTAGCATCTGTGTAGACAGGATAACGTTCAAGTTCGGCTCTGGCTGCGTAATTGGGCGATTTCGTATTCACACCAAGTAGGAGTTAGCAGAATTTGAGATGAACTTGTTCGCACGGCACCACGTTGCCTTGAGAATTACTGAGTTCAGGCACCCATATCTCACTGCCATAGATCAAAATTGGCTTCATGAGGGAATCGAACAATTTCATGAAAATCGTTACCGGGGGGAGGGGGGGGGGTGGTACACTTCCTCTTGAAAGTATTATGTAAACTGTAAAGGACTTTAGCTCCTTTAGTTGCCAATACTTTTTGCGCAGTTTTCAGCATACCGTCACTTGTGAAGCACAGTCCTAGATTATGTGTATTGACAAGCGTAACTAATTTTATCTGCACCTAAATAGAGATTTGGCAGGGTTGTGAATTTGCGTGAGTGAAATATCATAGCTTTTTGTCTTATCAACATTAACAGCGAGTTTATTATTGGCCGAATATTCCTCCAATTTGTTTAATGCTACCTGCAGACCACGCTCATTGTCCGATACTAGTACCAAATCTTCTGTAAAAAGTAAGTGGTTAAATGTAGTATTATTTAATTTGACCGGTGTGACAGGAATGATAGTTCGTAGGAACGTTAGTCCCTCTGGACTATTATTCCGCGGAATTATATTCCTAGGTCTAACATTTCTAAGAATAGTAGTCCGGCGGACTACTATTCCTAGAAATATTAGACCTAGGATTATAATTCCGCGGAATAATAGTCCAGAGGGACTAATTTTCCTACGGACTATCATTCCTGTCACACCGGGAAACATTTTTCAATGAAAATTTTAAATAAAGTCGGCGAGATCACACAGCCCTGCCTAACGCCGATTGTTGATAACTGTGGGGGACTTATCCCGTGTTTGGTTCTTATTTGGTAATAGCAAGACTCATATAATGAATGTATCACTCGTAACATATTACCATGAATGCCCTGTTAAGTTTTTTAAACAATATATTCCTGTCCACTCTATCAAAGGCTTTTTAAAATCAACAAAACCGGCGTATAGAGGTCGTTTTGCCTTTTTGTATTTATTTATCGTTGTTTTCAAAATGTGAGCTCTGTCGATCGTACGAAAGCCAAACTGGTTATCACCGATTATGGAATTATCCTCGCGAAAGGCGTTAATTCTTTCATTCAAAATTTTATTAAATAATTTGCCTAGGGCATTGCTTACTGCTATGGCTCTATAGTTATTCGGACCATATCTGTCTCCTTTTTTATATATTGTTGTTAATATGGAATTACTCCAAGTAAGAGGATAATGATTTGACTCAAACACGTGGTTGAACAGTCTAACAATGTGATCAATCAAATAAGGGGTAACTGTTTTCAGTAATTCATTTGATATATAGTCGCAGTCTGGGGCCTTTCAAGTTTTTAGTTGTTTAACCGAATCCATTATCTCTAGAGCAGTCATAGGGCCATTATTTATTGGATATTTAATAGTTTCATTGCTTCCTCTCATGTCATCACTGATGGAATTTATGCCCCAGGTCTACCGAGAAGAAAATTGAAAAATCCACAGTTCTGTCAGCATCCAGATAGTCAACCGTACTCTTAGTCCCACGCATTGTGTTAATTGTCTGCCAGTAGGTTTTTGGATCTGATGATGACAGACTTTCAAGTGTATCGCACATGCTCTTAAAATACAACTTTGTTTTTCTCTTTATTGCTCTTTTATACGCTTTCTTAGCTGTAAAATATTTCAGTATCCCTGACTTATCGTATTGTGATCTCTGAAGAGATTTGACAGCATTGTCCATAACATGTTTCAGATTTTTGCATTCGTGGTCAAACCAGGGCCTTTTAGATCTCTTGTTAACTTTAATCACGGGTATTCGTGTGGTAGCTGCCCTGTACAGTATGTCGCTAAAATCTATCTCAGCAACAGTCGTGCCACGTCTGTCGCGAGTATAGGGTTGCTTGAGGAACTTGAGGGAGGACTAATTTAAAAAGCATCATAATACATTATTCTACCAGAAGACTAACATATAAACATTTTCGATTCAGCGTAATAAGTGAATCTGTGCAGCCAGTGCTCTTGGATAAGTTATGAACTGTCCTCGCCCTCCAGAATTCATTGCATGTACATTCCCTGTCAATAGAGAGGCATCTATTCAGCTAATGCAATAATAGCTAGGCACACAAAAATAGCAGCGCACATTTCATACAGAGGAATTACCAACATGGAGGCACTACTTGGCAAATAATATTTGCAAACATCGTAACGTACGCCGTATTTGCACAGTAGGAAGGTCTGTGGATCGTACTTGACTTTCATTGCGCTCAATCTCTCGTATCGGGTTGTGTCACCCCAAAATTGTTTAATCCAGTCAGTTTCTGTTTCAGCAGGTTCGTTCAGATACACCCCTGTTCCATGCTTCAGAAGTTCTTTGTTAAATTCTCTAGAATCGCTCAAAATGTTGCCATCGTCTTCATCTTTTTCCCATGCTAGACCGCATGAAGCCGAGTAAACTGCGGTTCTGAGAGCAGGATTCACTGACGTCACGTCGGGGGTCTCCTTTACTTTCGTTTGACCTGCAAAACAACATGGATGTGAATAAATCAAAATCAAATCAATAAAAACCGTAAAATATACAGGTACCTTCGGAGAGAGAGAGAGAGAGAGAGAGAGAGAGAGAGAGAGAGAGAGAGAGAGAGAGAGAGAGAGAGACTATCTTCCTCTTCTGAATCCACATTCTTCCGTAATGGGTGATAATTCACATTCAATACATCTTCTAACAGAAGTAGCAGTATATCGTTTATTGGATGCATCAAAGTGCCATCTGCAATGTTTGCGCCTTGATTTGTTGATTTCCTGCGAAATAAGACAATCTTATTTTCGCTGAAAATGCAACATTATTAACCCTTCGATACTTTTGTACGTCTTATGGCGTACGAAATCAAACAGAGCGTTGATACTTTTGTACGTCTTATGACGTACGAAATCAAACAGCGCGTTGATACTTCTGTACGTCTTATGACGTACGGAATCAAACAGAGCGTTGATACTTTTGTATGTCTTATGACGTACGAAATCAAACAGCGCGTTGATACTTTTGTACGTCTTATGACGTACGAAATCAAACAGCGCGTTGATACTTCTGTACGTCTTATGACGTACGGAATCAAACAGAGCGTTGATACTTTTGTATGTCTTATGACGTACGAAATCAAGCAGAGCGTTGAGACTTTTGTACGTCTTATGATGTACGAAATCAAACAGAGTGTTGCTACTTTTGTGTGTCTTATGACGTACGAAATCAAACAACGCGTTGATACTTTTGTACGTCTTATGACGTACGAAATCAAACAGAGCGTTGATACTTTTGTACGTCTTATAACGTACGAAATCAAACAGGGCGTTGATACTTTTTGGTCATTTCTTTTGTTATTATTTTTCGATTTTTTTAAAGTTTTGACCTCAATTTCTATTTTCTCCCGAATAGTGCTCAGTGACAACCGTTGAGCCAAATGTTATCGCAGCTTAAAATACTAATAGAATCCTGCTGTCAAGACTTCTAAACTGGTTGAGTGCTAGAAGCCACTATCAGAACTTTAAAAAAATGAGGATACCAGAGCAAAAGCCAACACTTTGCTTGCTTATATTTCATATTCAGTCAAACACAAATACTATTTTGTTTATAGAAATTTGTTTTATTACAAATTATTGCAGAATGCCGGTTTGCATTTTGAAAATCGTCGAGGAAACTGAATTCCCAGTGACGTTTGAACGTCAGGATAATTAAAGTTTCAAAGGGTTAATAATGAGAAACACAAAAGTAGTTGGGAAAAAATATGACAATTTAGTTCAAGGGTAGTAAATTTCCTCTAAGATTCCCATGCTTTCACAATAGCATTCTCCCACCTCCAAGAAGTAAAGTGCTGCTGGAATAGTTCCAGAATGCAGATAACAGCATTTTGGTATTTTCAAATTTACAGGGGAATATGTAGAGGTTACTACTTGGTTAGTTCCATATCGGCCGAGCTATCAGCCCGAAGTAACTTCATATCAGTCTGAGACCAAAGGTTGAAGTTATCGAGGACTGATAACTCGGCCGATATGGAAATAATTAAGTAATAACCTCTTTATTTATTAAACCAAAACAAATAATTAAAAACATTCTCTGAACTGTTGAGGTTTTCTGACAATGTTATTGTTTCTCATCCTTTTCACAAAGATCGAAGTTTCCTTTTTCTCCTACTCCTAGTTCAACTATCGGAACGTCTCCGCTTCCCCGGGGACGTGGCGATGGGGGTGTGGTTGTGTCACCCCCTCAATCCTGACCAAAATTTCCTATCGTTGGAAATTCGGAGGGCAAGTCAGGAGTAGTTGGAAATTCCATCTATCTGGATTTTAGAGCTTCTTTGTTGATGCTGATGTCTCCTTCACTTCCCAAAATTCCAACTCGGCTTCAAATCGGCAACAATTCTAACTGTTACTATTTACAACAACAGATCGATAGACCTGTTGAAACTCGGTTATCTTAATTATTTGGTAAATCTCCCCGACAGCCGATGGTGTAAAGTAATGTTCCTGAGAATTTTCAACTCAAATATCAAAACGTGGTGGATGGTCCAAGTGAGGGAGCTAGCAGAAAACTACTCATTGGAGATCTCGGACCTGGACGTTGGGGCAAACCAGGGTAAAAAAATCGTCAGAGAAAGGGTCATGGAGGATTGTAACCGTAACTGGCGAGAGGGGGTAAAATCAAAGAGGTCTTTGGGTGGCTTGCGTGATAAAGAGAAGCCAGGTTTTGAAGAGTACCCTTGATGGCACCTTTGGGGGTGGGGTGGGTTACTGTTGTTCAAGCTGAGGTCGCGATCCCTGGAGCTGAGGAGAAAAATTGGGAAAGACGGTGAAAGGGAGTGCCAGATGTGTAACTTGGGCATGGTGGAGACCCTGGAACACTTTCTTCTAGAATGCCCAAAGTACCAGTCTAAAAGAATGAGATTCACTGGGAGTATAATGGGGAAGTGGGATGGGAGAATGAAGGGCATGTGATTAGTGGGAGACCCTAAGGAGACGGCTAATATGCTAATCGGAGAGATTGGGAAGAATGGGGCAAGGGATGTCATCAAGCAGTTCGTCTCCGAGTGTTGGGAGGAGAGGAGAAGCGTGGGAATAGGGAGGCAGTTGGGAGTACAGGGGTAACCAAGGCCTTCTCGTCCGAGAACCGCGACAAATCAGCGGCTGGCCAGAGTGTTATTATTCGAATATAAGTTGACCGATCGAGACCAAAATGGGACGTTCTCATCTCGACATTATATGGAGTCATTCAGTTAAGTTGCACGCGTGATGGCAATAGCTTATTTTGACTTTGTCGAGTTAAGCTAAAAATTAAAACATTCTGAGTGGAGTTTCTGGGGAAGATATTTTAATATTATGAAATATGCTGACTCATCCGTTTTTTCTATTCCTGATATGATAACCTATCACACAACCAATTTTCTGCTTATTAGAATTCATTGATCGTGTTGGGTGTTTCATATAGAATAAAGTATAGTGTTTTCAAGTAAAAAAATTATTCTACGAGTAGGATTAAGAATGAAACCGACGAGCCTCTGGCGAGTCGGTTTCATTCTTAATTCTACGAGTAGAAAAACATTTCTACTTGAAAACACAATACGTTTATTTTGTTTATCCCATAAATCTTTTACAGGGCAGTCGCGACGAAATCGTGCTGTCACTCGGTACAAAACATTGTGAGAAGTGGGGAGCACATAGGTCCAATTCGAAGACAAGCAAAACTGCCCACAATAAAAAGCGCAGTGATACATTTCTGTCTAAAAATAATCTCCCTACAAACCTGAGCTAAACTTGCAAAAATTCTTTATTAAATGAACAATGTGTGGTGTTTTCTACTGGCATTGTGTAATACTTTCATCAAACAGATGTCAAGATAACAACAATTGACTGTTACTTATACTACACGAATGCGGTAGAGGGCCGCCTCTACTGTGGGAATAAATTCTTTCAGTGTTAAACCTATGGGGAAAAGTTATCACCCTACTAGGTGAATAAAGCAAAAATTTATCCAAGGCTTTTATTGTTCGAATAAACAGACATTTATGGGATAAATACAAAATAACAGTTCTCTGGTATATGTGGTTTTGGATTTATGGACGTTTGAAATATTTTCTATTTTTAGCTCATATGGGTTTCCACAGGGTTGTGGGATACATTTTGCATAAATCAAACACTTATGACCCTAAAGTACCACATACTAAATTGGTGCAAATTAGCCTATCGGTTCTGAAAAAAAAACTGGTCGGGGCTAAAAATCGTTTCTCCTCACAGAACTGAAAATATTGCCCCTCAAACATATCTTGAACAAACTTTAGTGTACTCCTCAAAAAGAAGCTGAAGACCACATATCAGGTTATTCCATCGATCCGATAACAAATTATGAGAAGAGTGTTTGAAAAAAAATGCGGCACTGTTTGTCACCACCTTCCCATGGGTGGGGTTGGATATCATTTTTAACAAAACTGAATTGCCTCTCCCAGTCATTATTCACATGAAATTTTATTGGAATCGATCCAACAGTTTGGAAGAAGACTCAAACACCACCTTTACGATGGACGGAGAGTGACCACTATAGCTCAACGTAACATTCAGTCAGGTGACCTGAAAACAAGTGCCGAGATTAGAAAGCCGATACTAAGAGATTATTACATATCATTTGTTAGATATGATTTTCTTTCCCATAATTGCCCATTATCAAACTCGGCTGATATGATCTCAAACAAGGATGATACAACACCGATCTTAGCCAACAATGGCCCAGCTATAAAGTTGTTCTCACCTTTGCGTTACAAGGCATAATCAATTTGTTTTATTGAAATGTTCAGTTATTCGTCAAGTGCAACCGTCAAAATTGATGTTTTAGGGAAAACAAAATTAAATAATTGATTCTCAGGCATTTTGTTTTAAAAAACGAATGAGGGAGGGCAGCTTTTATTTTTATTTTTTATTCCTGATGGAATGGTTGCCGGTGCCTAAATCCAGTTGTGAGAGCCTGAAATTAAATACTAGACATTTATTTTGTAACAGTGATCATACAACTCAACTAAAATGGAGATAAAAAATAATGAGTTTTTTTTAATTAGTTGAGTGCTGGAAGCCACAATCAGGCCTTTCAAAAAAATGAGGGTACCAGTGCAAAAGCCATCATTGTCCTTGCCCATGTTTTGTATTCCGTCAAACATAAATGATAGTTTGTTTGTGCAAATTTGTTCTATGACAAATTATTGGAGAGTACCTATAATTTGTAATAATACCTATCGAGGATACTTTGTTGAGAATCAATTTTTTGTCGTATGAAGCCATGAAGTATATGAGAAATTCCTCAATGAGGCCTCATTTACTATCCCTCTTAGCCTCATTTCTTTTGAGATCATGAGGGCCATGAAAAAATCCCTCAATGAGGTATAATTTACTATCCCTCTTAGCCTCATCTCGGTATTTAACAGCCATATCCCATGGAATCCCATTTTTTGGAAAACGCCTGTGGCTATGGAATCCCTTTTTGTCGTATGAGGCCATGGGGGCTATGTGAAAAGCCATCAATGAGGCCTCATTTACAAATCCAAATTTTACGGAGTCGGCTAGGAATTTCAATTACGGAATGCCTTATATAGCCCGTTTATATGTATACAAGGGAAATCTGATTGAACATTTTGAAGGCCCAAGCGAAGGTATAGCTAGGAAGTTGTGATACAAGTCAATATTAATGGATGAAAGTTTAGTCAATAGTACTGGTACAAGGCCGCAATGGAACAAGACTGTTGTAGAAGCTAATGATAGGACAGATAGACCAGAGACAAGTAGTGGCCTTGGAGCTTTGGAGATAAGATGGAAGCCGTTGGTAAGACAACATTAGACCTCATTGAGGGATTTCTCATGACCCTCATGGCCTCATACGACAAAAAGGGATTCTCCAAAGGCATCCTCGATAGGTATCCTCAAATAATACAATACCAGGCCATAGGTATCATCAAATACCGAAATGAGGCTAAGAGGGAAAGTAAATGAGGCCTCACCGAGGAATTTTTTCATGGCCCTCATGCCCTCAAAAGAAATGAGGGTATGAGGGATAGTAAATGAGCCTTATTGAGAGCTTTCTCATGGCCCCCATGGCCTCATACGACAAAAAGAGGTGCCGAAGGCCAGACGTTTTCCAAAAAGGGGTGCCGAAATTGGAGTGCCTGGGGATATGGCTGTTAAATACCGAAATGAGGCTATGAGGGATAGTAAATTATACCTCAATGAGGGATTTTTTCATGACCCTCATGCCCTCAAAAGAAATGAGGGTATGAGAGATAGTAAATGAGGTCTCATTGGGGGCTTTCTCATGGCCCCATGGCCTCATACGACAAAAAAGGGGCGCCGAAATTATACCTCATTGAGGGATTTTTTAATGGCCCTCAAAAGAAATGAGGGTATGAGGGATGGTAAATGAGGCCTCATCGAGGGCTTTTCACATAGCCCTCATGGCCTCATACGACAAAAAAGGGATTCCAGAGCCACAGGCGTTTTCCAAAAATGGGATTCCATGGGATATGGCTGTTAAATACCGAGATGAGGCTAAAAGGGATAGTAAATTATACCTCATTGAGGGATTTTTTCATGGCCCTCATGACCTCAAAAGAAATGAGGCTAAGAGGGATAGTAAATGAAGCCTCATTGAGGAATTTCTCATATACCTCATGGCATCATACGAAAAAAGGGATTCTCCAGAAAGTATCCTCGATAGGTATCCTCAAATAATACAAAACCAGGCCATAGGGATCCTCAAATACTGAAATGAACCTAACAGGGATAGTTTATTATACCCCATTGAGGGTTTTTTTCATGGCCCTCATGACCTCAAAAGAAATTAGGCTAAGAGGGATAGTAAATTAGGCGTCATTGAGGGTTTTTTCTCATATACCTCATACGATTAAAAAAATTTTTAAAAAAGGGATTCCAAGGGGCGTGTCCATTGGATATAGAGGTGATGAGAATCGTGTAGGACTTCGTTGTAATAAGGGGAGATTACTCTTCATAGAGATTATGAGGATGAAGCAGCAGTCTGATTGGTTAGTTAGAGCCAGGAAAGTGAACTGATTGGGTGATCTAGATAAATGAAACAACAAGAGTACTCGGAAATAGGATCAGAACTAACAAGAACAGACCAGAAATTGCTAAATATAGTAACAATAAGCAAAGCTGTTCCAGTTTGTAGTCTCTTCTACTCTACTGGAGTATACTCCGATTCAATCGAAATCACCCTGGGCCTTATCGGTCCTATGGCACTACATGTTAAGCCGATAAAATGGGGAATCTGTAGTAAATAAAGTCGTTTTTGGTGATTTGGAGGGTTTGGCGGGTTGCTTGTGGTAATTCTACGAATCGGTAAATTACTCCTGTTTAATCGAGCACACCCTCCGAACATACCCCTGTCTTGTTATATACCTTTGGGTAACACAGCAACCACGTGCTACCATAGAAACCAAGATGGCGGCCTCCAGTATACAAAATGGACGACGGAAACACTTATCGTCCTAACAACACGCGCTGCGCATGCGCACTAACACCACGCATCACTATGGAGATGGCGTCACAAGATGGCCGCTCACGCGGGTTACCACGCCAACCAAACATGGCGCCACCAGGTCACATGACATGACGTCACTTCCTAGGTCCCCCACTAGGTCCCCCAATGGGGGCCGATCCATACATCTCCTACTACTCATACTAATATGTTTTTTTGTTGGTATATGTTATATTCTTGATGTTCACTATATATACTGTTACTTTTCTTGGTGTTCAATATTGTAACATATAGCATACTTATTGAATAAATATCGTTTAAACTAAGTGTCTTGCCTAACACAACGCGGTTGCCGCAGGTGGAATTCGAACTGAGGACCTCTCGGCTTGCAGTCTACACCTCTACCTACAGACCCCCCACCCCACCCCTCCCCCCCCCCCCTCACCCCCTGATGAAGAGGAGAAAGAACAGAGTTGTACAGAAAATTCACTGCAAACTAAAATTCAGAGTCGTGAGGTGAGATTTTGTCGAAGTGGGAGAGGAGGTAGTTCAGCTATCCAAAAATATGAGAATAGTTTGTAATCATTAATTTTGGTCTAATAAATAAAGAGGTCATTCCTTGCTTCGTTTCATATCTGTTGAGATATCAGCCCTCGGTAACTTCACATCAGACTTTGACCTTCGGTCTCTGGCAGATATGAAGTTACCTCGGGCTGATATCGCGGCTGATATGGGACTAACCAAGTAATAACTTCTGATTAGTTTTTGTGTGCAAAGTAAGCTCATACAACTTTCACATCATCAAAAGTCATGGATTGGATTGGGAGGAGTTATCGTGTTTTTTTTAAACAATATTTTATTCTCTTGAAATGATTCGATAAACGGGATGGAAGCCTATATATAAATACCTTACCGTTACATATAAATACTTTTTTGAATTACAAACAATGGTGCATGAACATGTGTGGAAATATGAGTAGAGTCATAGTTTACGCTGGGGTCTTACAAGGTTTCGTATTGAATCTGAACGTCTTGGACATTACTTCAATAATTCCATGTGCAAGTGGATATTAAACAAGCTTTTTTGGGGAACAAAAACAATATCAATATGGCGAAAAATGAAAAATAATGATTATTACCATAACAATAATAATAATTATAATAATAATAATTGTGATGGGCAGTTGAACTCAACAGTCTTGGAAGATCTGTTAAACATTGAGTTTTCATCGAAACCTTCCTGTTTTTATAATGAAGTTCTGTGTAGCTATGAAGATATTCCTATTTTCTATATCTGACAACATGGAGTTGCCAGATAAAAGTACTTCTGTGTCGCATATTGTATGCTTTCAAATAATATTTGCCGTTGTGTAATATATTTTGGACAAGTCAGAAGAAAATGCCCGGAATCTTCATTATTGAATCCAGGTGAGCATCTTGGATCGCTAACTAAAAATCGTTCAAACATATAACCTTTCAGGTCACTACACCTTTGTCTTAGTTTGCAGTGCAGAATCTGGCCATTCCTCCCACCGGCATAGTAATGCTTCGGAACCGCTATGACGTTCCTTTTTAAATATCGCTTTAGGAGTTCTGTTGATTCCTGGGATCTAACATTTGGGTTCAAAGCATTCCAAAGCTTTACCGCAGATGGCAGGAATGAGTCTGCAAAAAGCGAAGTGCGACATTGTATTTCTCGAAGATTACACGAAGAACATAGCGGGCAAGTCGTTATTTCAGACATTTGGCGGGGAATCATAGACCTTAGGTACAAGGGCACATCTCTAGTTATAATCTTGTGCATTGTTGTGATTTTGTGCCTTTTAGAGTTATGAATCCAGTTTCTGAATATATACGATCATGGCGTGTGCCTCTTGGAATACCACATATTGTTCGCAGAGCATCAAGTTGTAGATTTTCTAATATAATTAACTTGTTCTCTGGACAGTTATCCCAGATGATATCAGCATAGTCAAAGAGTGGAAGAATAAAGCTATCGTGTTGATTGGAGTCCTGTCATCTTGTGGAGGGGGTGGGGGTGGAGTGGCGACATTTTCGCTGGCATACCAACAATCCAGTTGCATAGTGATCAGTACTCTTGTACTGTATGCGTAATAAATCGTCCCCTGAGTTCCAATGTGTTCTATGTGCCAGTAGGCACATAGAACACATTGGAACTCAGGGGACGAAATAGTAACAGTAACTAATAAAGTCAAACTTACGTAATTGCTATTCCTAAGTCAAAATGTACATGCTCAGCATCGAATATTTTATCCTACAGTGTGGTCGTCGTGGACTGGTCCCTTTCCACGGTGGGCAATATTTCCTCGGACGCAAAATTATTAGATTCCGAACAATAATTACAGAAATAATCATCAAATGAAGCACCGGGTACAAACCGGTGATTCAGTAATTAAAGTTTTACTGATAATGATTTTTATTACCTGTCCTGGTACCTTGGGCTGCACGATATTGAAAACTGAATACCGGTATCGGTATTCAAAAAAATACCGCGGTATACCGGTATATCGAAAACTGTTCAGATATATAAACACAATCGACGCTCGCGGCATCACAGTCGGAACGAATTAGCATGCCTTGATGATGCGGTTCGAAAAACCTTTACCCAACGCAGACGATATCAAAATTTATTATTTTCAAAATGAGTTTATCAGATTTTTCCCAGGGATTTCAACAAAACAATATCATGTGACCCCACATTTGAACAAGCTCAACGAGGGGTTACATGATATAGTTTTGTTGAAATTTTTTAAAATTATTTTTTCAACTGCTGAATTTGTATATTACGAGGGCACAAGCAGACGATTCCTTGGATAAAGGGATAATATTATTCATTCGAGGCTACAGTTAAAAAACTAAAGACATCTTGAAAATGAAATTGTGGGTAAATAAATAACGACGATAAACCGATATTTTTGTAATTACACCGGTATTCAATCGATATTGGTTTGAATACCGGTATATATCGGTTTATCGATACACTGTGCAGTCTTACTGGTACCAGGTAAACGCATGCGTGGACATCACTGCCCACGGGTGAATTAGGACTAGTCCATGGCGACTGTAGTGTATACACCCCACCCCGTCGGGTGTATAATTAATGTATATTAAAGATGTACTTACCCCCAAGATGTGTCATGGTACACCCAAATAAGCCGTATTTCGAAATCCCATATGCCTTTGATGATATCAGATCACCGAATCCATCGAGATCTGTTTCTTGTACTAAAGTATTCTGTATTGTTGTTTTGTAATATATTGGGTCAGTATTGTTTTTCTTGTAATCCATAAATGACGTATAGTTTGCCCAGTATGAAGGACCATATGTAGGTTTCCACTGCGCAAACGTTTCGAGATAAGCACGACTTGCAGACGACCAGCCACCAAAATGAAGAAGGTGTACAGTTAGGAGACCCTGCATGTTCTGAACTGCTGGTGTCGGTTTGGCTTCCATTATGAGGTATCCACTCCACTCATTCGGTAAGTTTTTTATGAAATTTTGATAATACTTCAGGACCTCTTTTCCAACGTTATAATTTCCCTCCTCCATAACCATTGCAAAATAGCGGGTGTAGCTGACAAATCCATCAGGGGCATAATGAAGTTTCATCGTGAATGACACGACCACTCCGAAGGTACCACCACCACCTCCTCTAAGGGCCCAGAACAAGTCATCCTTGTCTGTTGTTGTATGACCGCTACCATTAGTAGAGTGGGTTCCATTAGCATTAACTGTGAGAAGCCGGCCATCTACCGTGACCATCTGTACCTCCAACAAATTATCCACAGCGAGACCTAATTTTCTTGACATAGGGCTGTGACCTCCTCCCAAATTGTATCCTCCCATCGACACAGTCTGTGCACTTCCTCCAACTATAACCCTGTTAACTGCATCCGCCTGGTATAAATGGAATAGAAGAAAAAATCAACATATATAATTTATACAGTACGTGTAGAGTGGATTGTGACTATATCACCCGCAAAGTGGAGTTATCACCCAAAGTATCACTTTCAAATTCTGTACATATGGACAAAAAACACAAGCAATGTTTCAGCCAATGGACCTCCGGGTTTAACCCGGAGGTCCATTGGCTGAAATTTTGCTTGTGATGGTTATGCTTTGCAACAAATTTGCAATTATTGATCGAGTGGAATCGCCACTCTGTGGGTGATTTAATGATAACACACTTTCCACGTACTGTGACCATTTAACGACACACATCAACATTTCTATATTTAATACCTAGTTGTGGGATCAAAACTGACTGCAGTGGCGTAGATAAAGGGGGGGGGGGGGGGGCGGAGGCCCCCCTCCCCCCCACCAGAAGTTTTGACGGAAATTTTTTTGGGACCATTTTTAGGCGAATCTATGCCTAATAACATTAAAATGCTGGCTTTGGGGATAAAAACATGCCATTTGGGGTAAATGTGGGGTAAAAAAAGACCGATTTTCAGTACATTTGCAGAAAACAACAGATTCTTTCTGTTTGTTTGGGTTTTTGTTGTTGTTACATTGTCGGAAAATTTTCGGTCTGTCGGAAAATTTTGGGCTTGCCCCTCCGCCAACGAAAAGCTATCTACGCCACTGACTGACTGGTGGGTTACAACCCACTTTGAAATAAAAGTTTCAAACTGTAATAATTATCACAAAGTGCAACTATCATGGACGGGAAATCGTTGCAAAATGTAATAATTATTACAAAATGCAACAACATGTACGGGAAAAACGTTGCAAACTGTAATAATTTTTTTAAGCGGGCAATCAGAAACTAATGCATGTCATTATACAAATATGTATATGGAATTATCGGAAAAGTTTTCATCTGATCAATTCACTTACATACAGTGCCGCCGAGAAAAAATACGGGCCCCGAGGGGGATCAATTAGATGGTACCACCTGGGCCCCCCTTGTTTCAAACCCAACTTACCAAGGACCCATGCAAATATTCACCCCTCCCCCGACCGATATCTATTATGACTCAATTGCCTCTCAAAGACTAGATTGGGTTACACAAGATAATGGTAAGAAGGGATATAAATTATGTATGTCCAGTTCTCAAACTGACCAGGAATATCGAAGCGGGACGTCTATATAACCGAATATAACCGAATTACAGAACAGAATATTGTGGGCGGATCGACCCACGATATATCTAATAACAGTTCTTGAAAGGAATATATGCTTACTAGTGAATTCAGGGGCCCGCCTGTCGATTCACACACACTGGGCATTGAAAACAGCTCGCAAACTAGCTGTCTCGGGTGGCGCGGCTTCGTCCTCGCGGGCCTCCCGGACCGCCGGGCCCCGGGGTTAATACCCCGCCCCCCCCCCCTCTCGACGGCCCTGCTCACATGTACCCGCGCCATGTGTCAATCGGCAATATATTAAACGACCCATAACCGTTTCCATTGATATTGTAAATCTTTATTTTTCTGCTACTAGAAGTATAGAGTTGCTGAAAAGATACCGAGGTTCTAGCATAATTGGCGGATTATTCTCATCAATTGCGAAAATACACGTTGACCATATTGATATTTCTCCATGTGAACACGTTCACCATAGGACTGCACTGCAAAGTGGACAAGTCTGAAAAAACTTTGTTGATGTGGCATTCAACACCCCACCCTCCACCATCCGACTAGAGTTGAGACGATTTGACATTTTTAACCGATTAAGCACAACAGCAAATCTCCACTAGACATCGTAGGTCTGCGATTTATCACTCTTTAAGATGTAGGGTATATAAATCGCGGATCAACATGTACGACGTCTGGTGGACGTTGTGGTTTGCTATAGGTGTATTGCTTTTTCTAGGCTTCAACTCACTGTTATTTATCTATTTATTTATTGAGGTTTTACGACACTTTCAACAGCCAGTGTCATATCGTGACGGGCAGTTTAACGGGTGGAGAAAGCCGGAGTACCGGGATAGAATCACCGAACAGCGGCGAGTAACTAACTGTCAGTCCCTCCAACGTACTAACCTGAGTTGGCATTGGTTGAAGGCGTGTGTACCATCGGCGTGCCATACATGTACGTCTTAGCACACTTTGGCACCGTGTCCCCACATAAGCAATCGAGATTAAGTGTCTTGCACAAGGACACAACGTGAGTGACACGGACCCGGCTGCCATGGTCTGGTTTCTTAGGACTCACGATATATACTAGTCAGAAGTCACAAGCTAATGTGTGTATGAATAAAGTCATTAAAATGTTCCTGATAATCGCCAGCGTATGTGCATCTTGGGAAAGAAAGTGTGTGTGGGTGTGGTGGGGAGGGGGCGCACAGGGCCATCTATATGGGCGCGAGCCCCACTTACATCCTAAATTACTTATATGTTTTTCATTCAAAAACATAGGCCACGACAGGCGGGAACAAGAGAACGGAGAAGGCCGCCAAGGCACAAAGAGCTACTCGCCCAGGGGACGGGAATAATAAAGAGGAAGGAGGCCACATCACCCATCCGCTCTTTGGGGTCACCGAGGCGAACCACAGGCGTCCTGTACTCGCGACTCTGGCTACGATGTCATGCCCCTGGACCCCCTCAAGCGACATAACGCGGAGTTGTGAAGGAAATTGACATTGTCACCAGGACAGTTGCCCACTAGGCTTATGCCCATTAATTTATTTAATTACGTTGAAATTGAGCGTTTTGAATCCCTGGGCCTGGCCAACAGAGCCAGCAAACGCAGCTAGCCTATCCCAAGGACCAGCCATACTAATCTAGTACCGGAGCTACTCAGGGGCACAGCCCTCTCGCTGTGCCCGAACAATGCCCAATCACTCAGCTCCGTGTTCCTATCCACATACACCCTGCATTAAGTATCCACACCCAGCCTGCGATGCAAGCGATGCGCACTGTACATAGCTATGCGATTAGGGCTGGTCATTGAACCTATAGTTGTTGTGTCAGCGACAGGATATTGAGGGTATCAAGGTAGAGGAGGAATGGGGGTCCGGGAGTGGGTGAGGATAAGTTGGATACATAACATAGCACTACCGTGCTCGGCATGCAAGGGACCAAGGAGAATATCAGACACCTTAACGTTTCTCCTGGCGACAGCCATATAGGTGATTTTTAGCTTACAGCTCGGGACCGAAGTCCCAGGTGCACATGGCACGCTCATCCCAAACCCCCCCTCTCCCCACTCCGGGTGGGTTCTATCAAGGTGTTGATACCGTATTATGAGATCGCTCACGCTTAGGCGGGAAAGGGTCTTTCTGCAAGGTTTGTGGAGCGCTCGTGGAGTGTTTCCCAGCCCGATTCTTCTGAGTTGAGTGAGGCGGGTGTCCAGGGCGCCGCTAGTGCCTAGCTGAGGGCTTGTGTTCGATTGACTTGCTGCGCTTTAATCCGACTAACACAGTATGTGACTACAGCAGCATAATCGAAAAGGGGTCTGATGAAGGTCGCGAAGAGCCTCAGAATAGACCCTCTATATCATTCCCCCCACCGTCCCAGTTAGAACCATTGAGGTCTTCGAGCAGGCGCATGAGGGCTATTGCTCTGATAGTTATTTTGTCACAAGACGTTTTGAGGGTCAAGTTCTTGCTAATGACGGCCTCAGTTTATTTATTTATTTATTTATTTTTTATTTATTGCAGTGGGTCGGGAGAGAGGGGTCCATAAGGCAATACAAAACGCTACGAACAAACACTTGACACATGTAAGGAAACTCTCACAAAAAACACACATTGACAGCATTTGGTCAAGAAATACTAATACAATTTTCTATTAGTAATTGTATAATAAAATGAATTAGTTTGATTGCTCTGCATGAAAATATTTTATTACATTTTGCAACGTGTTTCCAGTCGATGTAGTTGCATTTTGTAATAAAACTTCAAACATCTACGAAACTCACTCAGATACGCGTGGAGGTGCACATAATATAAGCTGAGACAGTCGAAGAATCATACAGATACAAGTTTATTTAAATATTTGTATAATAACATGAATTAATTTCTGATTGCCCGTTTGAAAAAAGTTTATTTCATTTTCAACGTTTTTTCAGTCCATGTATCTGTATTTTGAAACAATTATTACATTTGCAACGCCTTTCCCGTCCATGTAGTTGCACTTAGTAATAATTATTACATTTTACAACTTATATTACAAAGTGCGTTGCAGCACTGCTGCCACATTTTAGACATTCTGGGGTTTTATATTTTAGCGACAAACAAAATGTTTTGCAGCCAAAACGCTAATGGAAGGGGGGGGGGGGGGGGGTATTTAACCCTTTACCCAACGAATCGGCCGCATCCGCCCGCGTAATATGCAAATTCGGCAGTTGAAAAAATATTATTTTTCAAAAAATTTCAACAAAACCATATCAAGTGACCTCTCGTTCCAACGAGGGGTCACATGATATGGTTTTGTTGAAATTTTTTGAAAAATTTGAAAAAATGATATTTAAAATAATAAATTTTGATATCGTCTGCGTTGGGTAAAGGGTTAGCAGTCTGATCCGCATAATATAGTCGAGTTTTGAAAAATGAACTGGCAATTGTTTCAAGAGTGAACGGACAATTTATCACGGACAAATCCCACAGAACACGAAGTCCAGGGTAAGTGAAAAGAGCGGTCACCAAAGTTGTATCTACGCCACAAGTTTAATTTGCGATCTGAATGATGTCGGTACATATACCTGTTATTGCATTTGATAAGAGATTAATCGACTAACTACAGTTAATCCATTGGGCTTGGTGGGTCACGAGTCTTTACAAAAGGCTGCATTTTAGAGCTGAAATGGTTAAGGGGTTTTCTTGATCGATTAATCACGTGGATTAGCATTGGTTAACCGATTAATCTCTTGTCCAAATAGATATATGAATAACTGCCATGCCGTTGATGATTTACAGCATGAACCCTTTACCTAAAGTAACAAACAAAACCGACTAGGCCTATATACAAAATTCTCTATTCAAATTTATTATGTTTTCAATTTTTGTCTCAAAAACGTAGCTTATGGCAAGTAGTCTCTCCTCGATTCGGCGCCGAAGTCGGAGGCGGACTAATGAATAACCCCCTCCACCATAGACTTGGTCGTTTTAAAGTTGTTTTTTTTTCTTCTAGCTTTTACATAAATAGAGTATCTACATGCTCATAATTAACATCTATTTTTGCCTTTATTTATTTTTTGTTTGTTCTCGATTGTTTTCGGTAAGTAATCTCACCGACTTGGAAAACCCAAAACTGGGACCGTATATACTGGATCCACTAATATGCGGAATTCGTTATTACTTGTCGTTTTCATTTTTACTCCTATATTCCTTTCAAATAAACGGTTTCAATATTACGCAAGCACAATAAGCTGACATAAACAGTCCCGAATTTATGGCGTACTAGTACTTCAGTATTTTGCAACTACATGTATGTCTGCAATACATTCCGTCCAGAAATCCCATCAACATTTTTAAAAGAAAATGCGATGTCGCTTGGGTTAGTTCCTTTACCAAGTCACGGTTCTCTCGTAAATATGCAGGATTCAGAAGTGCAGATAAAATCAATCTGTTTGATGCAATAACTCGGCCGGTTCGCCAAAAATTCAAATTGGCGTGTTCTGCTTCTACAACATTCTTTAAACAATTTTTGAGAACCACCATTGACGATACTTGGAGGTGGAGCCGGGGCATGTCCTCTCAAAACCACATCGGTAAAGACGTTTTGTCCCAAGTCGAGTTTCGTACCGCGTCGACTCATTTAAAAAAAAGTTTTTGTGAACCACCGAGATTCAACTTTGTTCACAGAATGTTTCTTGTTTATGTTCTGATACGAAAAGATTGCATGATATATACACAAAATAAGACGAGTGTTGCTTGGACAGTTTCTGGAGCGTTGCTTGGACAGTTTCTGGAGCGCTCGTGTCAGCACAAAACGTTTTCTTGTGTCCGGTTCAAAACGTGGCTGAAAAAAACCCAAACGGCAAAGAGTTATCTCCCTTCGTATGGCTTGCCAGATTAACGCTAACTTGCACGTTGCCAAGCTGCTTAAAAAGAACCCGAGAGAGAACAACGAAGTAACGCTATTACATCTTGCAGACCCTTTCGTTATACCTGGAGTCTGCAAGAATAAATCCCCCAATGGTTAACACCAAGTAAAGTTAGCTCCATCACTTCAGGCGAGATGAGATTTTGAGAGCAGTTATGGATCTGGGGAGTTTCTTTCTAGCAAATGAAATTCGGCTCTAGACACACGAGCGAAACGAATGCATTAAATGTGGTTTGTCATAAAAGCGTTAAGAAAACACCGAGCAGTGCTGTAGCTGGGGGTGCCGAAGAGCCTTACACACCTCCCCCAAATACTCACCGGCCCTCCTAAAAATCCTCCATTCTACGATTTGCATGGAATACCAACTGAAACAAAAGATGACACACCACAGATGAAACTACAGGTGTCGTTCATTCGAGCAGCAAAATTTTAAATATATAACCCCGACCCCACCAACAAGTGGGGACATCACCTTAATACCATTCCACTTCTCAAGACTTGCCTCTCTCTGGACTCTTCTCCAAGATCGATAGGACTTGTCCTCTCCACTTGAGCTTAGAAGGGGGCGAGTTTCCCCATCCATCCTGAACCCACTCTCCACCATAAATACGTTTCAATCACTGAAATGTCTAGACTTCATTCTGCGATGTAATAATTTTCATTACACAGTCGACAAGTGCAAGTTGACCGTTGTTTGTTGAGTAGATATGAGCGACCCTCTGCAAAATGCTCCACATCCTGTTATATACTACTGACTGTACAACTTTGTTTGATTTTTGTTTGTTTATTTGGGGTTTAACAATACTTTCAACAGCTAGAGTCATATCCTGGCAGACAGTTTTAAGGGTGGAGGAAGTCGGAGTGACCAGAACGTAGGGGCGGACTAGGCCAAAAAAAGTTGCCGGAAAATGTACCCGGACTCGGACAAAAGTTTGACATTTCGATCTCCAAGAACGCTGCTTCCTTGCATCTGAGCGATCATTGTCGATCAATAGCACCGACGCAGTCCACATAGAGGGCATTTCGATGGCATTTTTGTATCATCTTTGCCGCTTTTTTGGCAAGAATGTTTGCATCAAAGAGAGCACCGGACTCATCGCGCCGATCATTTTTTGGCCAAATGGAAGAAAATTTGGATTTTTTAACGAAAAAACGCTGTTTCAGTGCATCTGTCCAATCAATGGAAGACTAGACTCCTGGTGTATCGAACTGTCCGCTATGTGGACTGCCAATAATATTCACTTCGCCTTTTGGTCATCTTCACGAAATTTCATGCACCTGACCAACAGGTGTTGTGCTGCATCAATTTTGGTGGTCCTGGGGGGCTTCCAAAAGGGGGCTCCACAGGGAAATTTCCCGATGGACCATACGGCCAGTCCGCCTCTGCCAGAGAGAACCACTGAGCAACAACGAGTAACCGTTGGACTCTCCAACTTACCAATCTGGCACGAGCATAGTTAGCCTCGGTTGAAGGCATGTGTACTATCGTCGAGCCCATGCGTTATAGACACAGTGCCACCATTCACACGCATAGGCAATGAGGATGAAGTGTCTTGTCCAAGAACCCACGCGGATGACACGCGGTTCGAATCATCGATGTTTCGATCACAAGTCCAATGCTTTAACGACTGAATCACCGCGTTTTTGCACAAAAATTCACATAGCTTTTTGCAACACTTAGTTTCGTAATTACCCCTTTGCGTGCTGCTGGCGGATATCGCTGTCTAGAAAGGATTTCACTAGCCTGTGAATAAAGTATAATTTTTGCTAATTTAATCAAATTTTACCCCTGTAAATGGGATGGATTTTTTCATGAATGATTTCTTGAGTTGAACTTAGATGATTTTTTCACCAAATCTAACCATGGCTGCTCAGAAGCAGCCATGACTAGACTTGATGAAAAATATCTTGAAAATACACATCAGGTTAAGAGTTAACCCCTTTGTCCCCATGTAGCCACAAACAGTGACAAACTACCACTTTTATTTATTTATTGGAGTTTAAGGTCACATATTTCTGCACAATGGCTAATCGTTACCACAACACTTTTACGGGTGGAGGAAGCCGGAGTACCCGGAGAGAACCACCGAGCCACGGCGAGCAACTGTCAGCTCCTCAACATTCTAACTCCACACAGGTAGGGTTAGCATTGGTTGAAGACAGGTGCACCATCGACGTACAGTACGCCTTGGTACGCAACGCCACCGTGCCCCACGTGGGCAATGGGGGTGAAGTGTCTTGCCCAACGACACAACGCGGTTGAGCAGGTGGGATTCGAACCGAAGGCCTCTCGGCTTGCAGCCTGCACCTCTACCAACTGAGCCACCGCGACCCACTGTCAGGGGCGGCGGAACAAGGGGGGGGGGGGGCGGTCGCCTCCTTGCACGCGCCCACGAGGGCGAGCGGGGGCGAAAGTGTGCGAAAATAAAACATTAGCATTGTTATTGATCAACCATCAGAAAAGAACAAGAATCATACTGATCAGGCTATTATTCAGTTTTATCTTTGAATAACCAATTCTCTTGCATGGATGTTTATGTATACATTAAATGCCCATGGGCATGGCATTCAAGGGACAGTAGGCCTATATATCAGCAAATTCTGCCTACCTACTCTGCCCGACTGTTTTATTAGTGAGATGGCCAAAAGCCGAGTTTGTCGACAACAAAACTGGTTCGAAGCCTATGGCACTAGATAATGCGAGACTTATACTAGCATCGAAAGGGGATAGGTAAACAGGGCAACTGCCCCATGGTCCGGTCAGTAGGGCAGGGGCCTTTTGGTACGGCCGTAAAGGTCATGCAGGTCTCAACCGCTGATGGAGTTGGAAACGGTATGTAGTTTCATCGCCGTCATTTGCCGACCAGTTTACCGTTGTCCATTCATATACTACTCAAAGTTTGCTAAGCACCACATATTTGACACATCATTGTGAAATTTGCTTGTGACATATTTGCGATATTTTTGGTGGATATGATTTAGGAATGTATTGAGATGGTCCCCAGTGTTTACATTAGCTCGCCTGACAGGCAGACTTTTCGTGACAGTCATGAAAAGCATGCACCCCTGGATTTTCATGTTTTCGTGTACTTCCAACATGTACATGACATGTCTAGAGTATTCAATCTTCATTTCAACACAAACCCTTGTGATTTAAGGGGTCGTCCAACCTAACTTTGGTCAGTTTTTTGACATTTTTCCCAATGCCTCAGAAACAGATAAGAGAAGTAAGGAAAGGCAAATTATATATCAAAATAATGAGTAAAGTGCATAGAAAAGGTACATATAATTTTTTTCAGGAAAAAAAGTGAATTTTATGATTTTGAAGAAGATTAATTTGCAAATGGCATAAGTAACGAACCGGTAAAACCACAAAATAATCGGTAATTCGAAAGCCTTGTCCTCAATATGATGATAACATACTACAGACTCGGAGAAAGCATTTTTTGACACACACTCTGGTGGGTTTTGACGTTTGAATGTAATAACATCAACACAAATTTTTGATGTTCCGGATGTGGCCATGTTTCAATGATGTTTTTCCGGTCATGTGATTACGATGTGGTTCTTGCAGAAATACTCAATTTGGGCAATCGTAAGAATGCAAGGATGTGATCACGCCCCTTGTATGTTCGAGACAATGTATGAGCGGATTTGCAAACAGGTGACAGCAAATACTTGAACTGTTAATGTCATAACTGCAAAATATGGTTTGAAATTCCCTCTCGTGTTTACAGGCCGTCTGAACTTTTTTGTTGACAAAAAATCTGAATTATTGCGCACTAGAAAGACAACATGAACCACTTGTAAAAAAATAACCGAGTGTATAAAATCGGGACAATACACATAAAATAAGGCAATATTCATAACAAAGTAAGCAGAATGCTTCAGAAATCACTTTTTCACGAAGTATATTCCAAGTGACCTGGAACTATATTGAGCGTGTTAATTTCCTCCTGTCGCTGCGAAGTTATTTACTTCCCAGTAACCATGGAATTTGAAGGCGGGTATGTTTGATGTCTGCAAAGGACCGATTGAAGATGGGTTGAAAATGATGCATTCGTGCTTTTAAATAAGGTGCGCTTGGCCGATGCTGAGAATTTAGTTTTTTCTTGCAACCAACCATAGTAATACAAGCGTCGATCAGTGTCTTTTATGATCGCTTTACACTGACAAATGTGACAAATCTGCTTCACCGGAAACCATCCCCCAATTTGCATATCACAATAAACATAACCGCTGTCACGGAGTGTCAGCATGGCCGTGTGGTCAAAACCGAAACGAATTATCGAATGCACGGTCAATATTAGCTGCAATTGGCTTTTCAACAAATGAAATACACGAAATATTCGCAATTTCTTCATTATTCATGCCGAGATACTTTTTAACCAAACCACATGCGTTCAGTTTCGTTTGTCGGCATCAAACTGATATTGTTTGTGGTAATTAAATAGTACGAGAAGGCAAAGGAAGCCAAATATTTTCCATCATCTATTAATTAATTCAAATTGATAATTTCTTTTATTTTACTGAAATTATGAACTGATAAGGTGGGTGTGTTACGATTATTATGCCCCAGACCTGGAAGTTGGAAAATCAAAGGTGCATCTAGGGCCGTGCAGTGGTGACCCCTGTCCTCTTAATCTTAGTCTTACCCATTCATCATTACATGCACCAACATTCTCCCCAGTATCTCAACCATTGCTACTCCAATTTGAAGGATATTTGGTGTTGTGATCGAGCATCATGGGGAAACAATGCCCGTGTAGCTGCTGTAGCATGTGTTTCTTCCCATATTTTTTCAGAGTTGTGGTACTTTTTCACTCAAAATTTTGAGTTAGAAAATTTTGTTTATAACTAGTTGATTTGTTACAATTTGTTGCAAAGTGCCTGCTAATACCCTCAATTGTATTGCTACAGAATTTTCTTGTGAAGATTTTGTTCCTATTACTTATCAAGCAACAACCTATGAATATTCTGTATAAAGCCACCAATCTGATGTTTGACACTTTTATCGGAGCTGTTTTGAAGGCTTATGGAACTCAAAATGTTGATTATGGCAGGACTTTTGAATTTCTATTCACCCATTAATCGATAAATTAAGTGTTATAGTTGGAAGTAAGAAGCATGAAAGGTCCAGAACTAAAACTCTAAAAAGAATGTTTTGCAATGTAACATGATTTTTGCAGATACACTTATTTGGAGGGTTACCTGTCTGATAGTGTTTGGAACACGTGTGGCCAGGATCTTCAAAAAGAAAAAAGAGTTAAACTTTGAGAAAAAAGGCATATGCCTTGAGTGCCGGAGGTAGAGTCATACAAGGAAGAGAGCCCCCTCCCCCCCCCCCCCCCAGGAAATTTTTTGTGTCAAATGGAGCTCACTTGTCATCTTTTGGGGATTGCTTTGTGTACTGCGTTCTTGAAAAAAATATGTGAGACCCTCTGGATGTGCCCTTCTGATCTCAATATGTCAATAAGCCTCCTTGGGGAAAGTACATGCAATAATGGTTATGTAAGGTTGATTTGATGTGTTTTGAATAACAATGTACTTTTAAGTACATTAGATGGTTTATTCCAGTGACAGGTTACAGTTACCCTTATTTCTTCTCCAACAGTTATCATGAGTGTATTGGTGTCCAAGAGTTAAACAAAGCTAATATACTTATTGATAAACCAGACAAATTTAACAATTTAATCACTATCAAATTGATGCATGGGATAAAAGGGGTTATAGTGCAAGGGGTTTGTAAATATATTTATTCAACTACAATGTATGACTTTGCAGTGCATTCTGCATAGGAGAATATCATATTTTCTTTCCAAACCATTACAGTAACACATACATCTTGATATTGGGAGACACCCTTTTGTCCTTCCATACTTCTTCTGCTGGACTCCTTCAAGTTGACCTTTGTTGAACTCCTCAAATCAAAACATAAACAAAAGAAAATGTCTGCCTTCAATCAGTGAGCACTCCACTTATAACATTTGGTCTCAATCTTTATTACTTTCATGAATTAGGAAAAGATTTCTTCGAGTATGTACTTAAATGTTTATAGAATACAGCTGTTATTTTATTTTGAGGTATTTTATTGTAAAAATTTTGTTCTCTTACTTATGCCACAGCAGACTTTCAGGTGGTGCTATTTACACATGGCAGCAGTTCCATGGCAAATTTCAGTTTCCACATGTTCTATGTTTCATTCCAAGCATTTTGGTATATAATTTATTGGGGTTATTCATTTTGGGCCTTTTTTAGACTTGAAAGAAAATTACATGAAATTTGACCAAAGTTAGGTTGGACGTCCCCTTAATGATTGAATATGGCGAATAATTATTATTATTCTATTATAAAATACAAGAGGAATTTCAGGCCAAAGGCCACCAGAATGCACAATTTGAGAGCTCCATTAAAAAAATATTTCCTGGGGGGACAACCCCTCCGCACCCCCCTCTAATACCTCGTGCCTTCGGCATCTGAGGCGTCCCCTCCCAATTTTAGGCGATATACGTGCCCTTGCCCTCATCAGACAGTTTCGCCCCCCTTGCCCTTTGCTGCTTCCGCCGGCCCTGCCCACTACCACCTTTTTATTGATTTGAAAACATCGTCTACAAGGGTATTCTTTCTTAAATACTCAACAAGTAGGCTGCACTTATCTTGGCAATGTTTCAACATTATTATTGGCAGCCCAAACAGGAAACCAACAATCATATACAAACACTTCTTAGAGGGACAATAAGCCGCTAATTGAAAAAAAAAAATATCGACTCTCAGACTATGCTTGTACGTGAAAGACCATGTAAAACCATTGTATGCAACTGTTAGATATCAGAGGTAACACGAAAATCAAATTAATTAAATATGTGATTAAACACCTTCAAGGCAGATGAATTTTCACAAAATACGACATCACGAATAGATAAACGACGTTGCCTAAAAGTAATCGAAGTAAACACAACCGCGTGATACAATTTCTGACACATGAGGAAATAATTTAAAATCTTCGCTGCTTTCCAAATGACTGTTTTTGAACAAAGAGCAGTTATGCTTCCAAATCAACCTACAGCAAGAGTATCGACAGTGGTAATCCCCAATAGATTGCATGCATGTGTACGATACGTGCACACAACCTCACCTTCGCCCTTCTGAAAGATTTAATTTTGACGAATATGGAAATGACATTGCACTTCGCGCTATCCAGGAAGTTTCCGTGAGTAACCGGTAACCAGATTGGAAAGAAAAAAATGCTGGCTGCCTTTTTTGATTAAGCCAGAAGATTCGCCCCTTCAAGTTAATTTATTTAATTATTATGAAGGCGTACATGCGACTGATATATAAAACATAAGGGTGTCTTTTCATAAAGAAAATTGTGGTTCTGTCAAATGGTCAACTTATTATTTTTAAAATCAAGCAAATGTTGTCCCCTTAAGTCATTTGCAGCTATGTAGGCCTATATATATATACTGTGTCAAAAAAGAAAGTATAATAAACTTTGAGTAGCGATTATATTTAGTATTATCGACTTTAATCCCAAACAAATGATTGTAAATTCTCATTTCGAGTATAGCTGTATGAATTTGCATAATTTCATGTTCTTACTGTTGCCAGCGTCACACCAGGACGTCGCAATTCAGACATGGGATGAATTGAAAAGTTCACACATGCAGTCAATAGCGTGTTTGTCCACCGTTTACCTCTTGGATGGCAAGACATCGACGGCGCATGGACCTGATAAGTCTCTGGATGTCACCCCGTGGTAATGCGTTCCACTCCTGCCTAGGAACATTACGTAAATCGCCTAACGTCTGAAGATCATGAAGTCGTACCCGACGGTCCAATTGATCCCAAAAATGCTCGATTGGCGACAAATCTGGCGAATGTGGGGGCCAGGGAAGAAGTTCGATGCTTTGCTCCTCAAGAAAGTCACGATAGATACGCGCCACGTGACATCCGGCATTGTCTTGCTGGAATAACTGCAATCCGAGTTAGCGTTGAACTACGGAACAACAACAGCGTTAAGAATTTCACCCCTATATCGCTGTCCATCCAGATTACCATCGATGAAGATCAGCTGCGTTCGACGGTGCAAAGAAACTCCTGCCCAAACCATTACACTACGCCCGCCGAAACGGTCGCATTCCCGCACGCAAGCATAAGAAAAAATGTTCTCCTCGTCGACGATACACTCTTGTCCTGCCATCAGCGCGCCGTAGACAAAATCGTTATTCATCACTAAAAAGAATTGTGCTCCAACACTGCCGAGTCCAGCGAACACGCCGACGTACCCATTCCATACTGACGGTACGATGACGTTGGGTAAGGATTGGTCCGTGGTATGGACGCCTACTTCGGATGCCGTGTTCAGCGAGTCTGTTGCGGACAGTTTATGCCCTGATTGTATTGGTAGTTCTACCGGGAGTAATTGCGGCTGTCCTCGTCGCCGGAAGGAAGTGATCCCGCAAGTGAGACGTCCTGATGTGTGGGTCTTGTGCAAGGGTCGTCACTCTTGGCCGACCTGAACGCTATCGGTCGGCAGTAGGTTCAGTGGTTCTATACCTTCCAATGAGACGGTAAATAGTGGCCACAGTGACTCCGAACTCAGCAGCGAGCTCATCTGGAGGTATCCCAGCCTCATGCATACCAATGGCACGCAACCTCTGACATTCGATTAACCATGGCATTTTGTAAAATGTCGGAAGACAAAAACTAGCGTGTTTTCTTAATAACCCAGGCTCTCTCGCACAACAAAACACTAATAAAATCGTCGATCACCCATTCAATTTGACATTCTCGGGTAGCACGTGCTATTTTGAAATGCGTAGCAAAATTGTATACGGTTGGGTGGACAACAACATGTCATTAAACTCTTTGCACGACTTCTTGTCCACAAACATGTAACATTAGAACTATTATATTTCATCCTTTATGCTATCTTTTCACATTTGTTTCTATTATACTTTCTTTATTGACTCAGTATATAAGGTAGTAATTAACGTAACAATTAATCCGAGGCTTTAACCCTTTACCCAACGAATCGGCCACATCCGCCATAGGAATATGCAAATTCAGCAGCTGAAAAAAAAAAAAAATTTTCAAAACTTTTCAGCAAAACCATATCACGTGACCTCTCTTTGAAACGATAAGGGGTCACATGATATGGTTTTGTTGAAATGTTTTGAAATTTTTTAAAAAATATTTAAAATAATAAATTTAAAGGGTTAAGGGTTAACTGGGTGATAAAACAAATGTCAGTTTTACAAAATATAAACTAGGAGTCGACTGATATAAGCCCTAGGCTTTATGTCGAATCCTGTTATTACAGATAATTACACAAAAATACAATAACTTCTATTGTTCATTATATTTTATTAGGGCCCAGTAAATCACACATTTTCGATTCAAATCGAATCCTGTTTATTGTTCGAATCGAATCAGTGGCGTCTTGAAGATGACTCATGGGATTGGGATGCTATAAATCAGATTTGTTCCGACTGTGAAGGCTCAAGTCCCGACTGCTAAAATAATCCAACGGCATCATCAAGGCATGCCTTCGTCGAAGGCATGCCTTATTGATGTAGTTGGAATATTACCCTGTAAAGATTATAGTTCATCGCCGACATTGCTTGGAAATCTTAAATTTGCATTTAACCGTGGTAGGGGCAAGTATTTATTTTTTATTGGTGGTTAACGTCACATACTTATGTACAATGGCTAATCGTGACTGTGAGAGTTTTACGAGTGGAGGAAGCCGGAGTTCCCGAAGAGAACCACCGATCATCGACGAGCAACTGTCAGCTCCTCAACATTCTAACTCTGTTCAAGCTCCGCACAAGCTGGGTAACAGCGGTTGAAGACATGTGCACCATCGACGTGCAGTACGCCTTAGTACACGGCGCCATCGTGCTCCCATGTTGGCAACCGGGATAAAGTGCCTTGCCCAAGAACACAACGCGGATCGTCCCTGACGGGGATCGAACTCGGGACCTCTAGCATAGAAGTCCAACAGTCAACCACTGAGCCACCGGTAGGTACAAGTTATATTGGAATTTGCATGGCTGATGGTATTAGTACAGATGCTATTAATGTTAAGTGAGCGGAAGGTATACACTCAGTCTTTTATTTCAAAATAATTTATGCATGGTTTCCATCTAAACTATACGTTTTGTGAGAGGATGAAGATGACTGCTACCAAGCTATATTTCTATGAAAAAGATTCGAGAGGAAAGGAATCGGGCAACCGAATTCGAATCGAACCGATTAGCTATTTCAGATTCGAAATCGAATCGAATCTCGATGCTTCGCAGATCCCTATATTTTATAAATTATATTTGTTGCATATAATTATAATTTTTCAATAAACAATAAACATAAAAATAAATATAAATTGAGAAATATAGTTTGCCAAAGATCTATGTTTAACCCTTTACACAACGTAACCGCCAAAACCGACCAGCGTATTCACAAAAATCGACAATTAATTTTCATTATTTTTTCATTTTTTTTTTGTCTCAAAAACATATGTTATGACCCCTCATTGGAACGAGCTCGTCGGGATCGTTCCAATGAGGGGTCATAACCTATGTTTTTGAGACAAAAAATGGAAAAAAATTCCTTATTCAAGAATTTTGTTTGCAAGTGTCGTCTGCTTTTCATGTTAAGAAAAGGGTTAACAAACCTATCATTTACTTACCTCCCTATAGATACGTGCCCAGGTGTTGCCGCTTTCGGCTGTTATCACTCCGGCAGGATTTCTCATAGATGATAAATTAATGGAAACTTTTTTCATTTTTTCCAAACTTATCATTAAAACATCATTTCCAGTCGATCTTCCTATGTAATCATGTCCAGATGAAAACACTGCCACACGGATACTCTTTTCCCGGGCAAAAATCATCGATTTTTGTACGTCTTCAACCGATTCAGCGAGCACAACGATGAAAGGAGATTTTGTTTCGAATGTGTTCTTCATTTTGACAGTCTTTGCATAGTCTGTCGACGACTTGAGAAGTGTTTTTCCATCTAGGGTATCAGAAAACTGTTTAAAATCGTTAGAACTGGGCCAACAGCTTTGACCTGGTGTGCAGTATTCTGTGCAATCCATTATACCGCCGTTAATGAAATGAGCTCCAAGTAACAGTGAACCGACAAGGAAAATCTTTAGGCCCTCCATCCTGCAATCAGAGAAAATACGGGTGAAAATGGGAAGAGAAAGTGAGAAACACAGTTCTAAATAATAATGCGATGACAGTAGGTAGGTACCTGTGAATATTTAAACAATATTTTTTATTTCTTCATTGAAATGGGGTTTGGCGAACAGGCAATGCCTAGGCTATATATTAACGCCGTACCCAACAGAAACAAACATTACAATGGGGCAAATGTAACTGTTCATAAAACTGACCCAATGAATCAGAACGATAGTATCACACTATATCGTCGGCTGAGTGCTAGAATGTTCTATGTCCCATAGGGGACATAGAACATTCTAGTACTCAGGCGACGATATGTCGTCATCTCTTATATATCTATTTATGTATTTATTTATTGGTGTTTAAGGTCACATACTTATGCACAGTGGCTAATCGTGACCGTGACAGTTTTACGGGTGAAGGAAGCTGGAGTACCCGGAGAGAACCACCGAGCAACGACGAGCAACTGTCAGTTCCTCAACATTCTAACTCTGTTCAAGCTCCGCTCAAGCAGGTTTACAGCAGTGGAAGACATGTGCATCATCGACGTGCAGTACGCCTTGGTACACGGCGTCATCGTGCCCCCACGTAGGCAACCGGGATAAAGTGCCTTGCCCAAGGACACAACGCGGGTCGTCCCGGACGGGTTATATATCTGTTACCTATCAGACATGGAGGTATTCTGGTACACGTGCGAAGGTATAATAGGCACACTGCCCGCGTGGGTGGGGTTAGGGGGAGAGGGCACTATAAAAAATCCTGAGCTTACTACTTAACGAAAACACCAAATCTCCAAGTGCAAAACACAAGAATAATCCGCAGGTTCTCAGTCCACAGACCCCTGTCATATACCGAAGGGTCAATGCGCCGAAAAATTCGAATGCGTCCCTCACGCCCCATTAGGAATTGTAAGTGAAATACTCAATTGAAGTCCCCACAGCGATCCAGACATAAACCTCACTCTCTCACCCAACACAGTAAAGGTGAATATCAAATTTCAAATCAAATTTGGAATGGAAAGTCATGGCGTTTCAAAATTTTAGATATTGCACCGTTTTACTACAGTAGATATTTAGAATAAATAGGTACACGGGTCGGTAGTGAGAGTTGAATATTTATTTATTTATTTATTGATGTTTAAGGTCACATATTTATGCACAATGGCTAATCATGACCGTGACAGTTTTTTAAGGGTGGAGGAAGCCGGAGTACCCGGAGAGAACCACCGAACAACGACGAGCAGCTGCCAGCTCCCCAACATCGTAACTCCGCACTGCAGCACAGGCAGGGTTAGATTGGTTGAAGACATGCGTACCATCGACGTGCAGTACGCCTTAGTACACGGCGTCATCGTGCCCCCACGCGGGCAATGGAGATGAAGTGTCTTGCCCAAGGACACAACGCGGTTGGCAGTGAGAGTTGAAGCACGAGTAGGATAAGTGGTTTAACCACGGGGCATTGCCAAGTGGTTAAAACCCTTATTCTAGGAGTGGTTTAAATCTGATTACGGCCCTAGTACCTATTTGTTTGATTTATACCATGCTCTTAATAAATAATCGTCTTTGTCACTTAAATGGAGAAAAAAAACCCCAATAGTTTCTATTGAAAATACGCGGCGGGTTTGTTTTGTTCACATCTGCGCTGATGGACAGTACAATCTGTTCTAGCGCTACCAATATACACCGAACACTTTGATCGCTATCGTCAATATTTGAGATGAAATGAAGTCAATATTTGATATGGAACAAATGTGATCGATGAACGCCTTATTTGCGTTTGAGATTCAAGGGTCGCCGCTGCGGTGAATAACAGGTGTGCAGTTTTTTAAGTAGGCCGTACAATCTCTGCAAAGATTAAAGGTTTTCCACATTCTCGAAGCTTGGATCTCAAAATTTTGCGACATGGTGGAGTTAAAATTTTAAGACATTGTTACGTATGGTTAACCCTTTGAACACGAGAAGCCGCTTTAACGGCCCAGGAACATGATACGTCATAATTTCGTCAAGATGGATGGCTGGTAAATAGATTTGTGGGGCACAACAATCAATATTTTCAACGGACAGTCCCAAGACCACACGTTGAACATATTAATTGGTCTACCCCCAAATAATGAATATGCCGGACTCTTCCAACCGCAGCCTTTGAACTGACATGGAATATACTACCAGTGATCAAAGGGTTAACCGTCAGTACGAACTTAAAACGGGGGCGCGATAGCTCATTGGTTAGAGCAATGAACTTCAAACCCAAAGTTCCACAGTTCAGTACTGACCAGCGGTCACTGCGGTGTGTCCTTGGACAATATACGTAATCCCGATTGTCCACGCGGAGTAATGTAGCGCTGTGTGCTAATTTGTACTGCACGTCTTTGGTGCCCTTGCCTTCAATCGCTGGTAGCCCTACCTGTGCAAACTTGGTACGTTGAATAGTCAGACAGTCAGTTGCTCGCCGCTGCTCGGTGGTTCTCTCCGGGTACTCCGGCTTCCTCCACCCATCAAACTTTCTGACACAATGTGACCCTTGCTGCTGAAAATGTGGTTAAATCGCAATAAACAAAATAAACGAGGTTGAAATTTACAACTCGATGTACTCCTTCAAAACAATAAAAAAACGAAACAGGTCCGTAATGTTCGTTTCTACGGCAGCGTATTAGCGCCATTTCGGTTTTTTTGTGACTTATGTTAAATTGTAATTACAATTTAGCTAAATTGTAATTACAACTTAATAAATTGTAATTACAACTTAGCTTAAATTGTAATTACAATATAGCTTAATTTTTAATTACAATGTAGCTTAAATTGTAATTACAACTTATTTATATTGTAATTACAACTTAGTTAAATTGTAATTACAGCTTAGCTAAATTGTAATTACAAGTTAAGCTAAGTTGTAATTACAATTTATTAAGTTGTAATTACAATTTATTAAGTTGTAATTACAATTTAAGCTATATTGTAATTACAATTTAAGCTAATTTGTAATTACAATTTATTAAGTTGTAATTAAGCTAAGTTGTAATTACATTTTATTAAGTTGTAATTACAATTTAGCAAACTTGTAATTACAATTTAACAATTTAACATAAGTTACGCAAAAAAAACGAAATGGCGCTAACACGCTGGCGTACGTTTCTTATCATTATTTTAAAGGAATTTTTTACGAAAGTAATCTTTCAAAATAATAATAAGAAACGAACGTTTTTCGTTTATATGGCTGCTTGCTGGTCATATACTTACGAGTGCCTCCATATATATGATGTACTAGTGGGCCCACTTGTCCCAGGACGGGACACCCCATCCCACCCCATCCCCACCCGCGCGATTGCATTGCGAGCCCACTGCATATCCAGGAAGAAAATCAAAGCTGGAATTTCTAGCTGATGGAATGGACGGGATGACCGGCTTCCCATCTAAGAAATAGATAAATCATAAGAGTATTTTTAAATCCTTAACCCTTGGAAACCTGGTGGTATCTTCCATTGTCAGTTCAATGGCAGCATTTGGATGAGTCCATATTCATTATCTGGGGGTAGACCAATTAATATTTTAAACGTGCAGCCTTTAGGCTGCACGTTGAAAATATTGACTGGCCTTCTCTACACATTCGCTAAGCAGCCATCCTGCGCAATGCAGTTATGGGGTATCATGTTCCTGGGCCGGGACAACGGCCCCTCGTGTTCAAAGGTTTAAATTATAAGGGAATTGTTGCATAATAAAAATTGTTTTTGCCCAATGGTAATCTTTTATCAAATTATCAATTTTCCCGGTAGAAAAAAAAGAAAAAAGAAAAAGAAAACCCAACACACGGATATACGCTCTAGTTTCGAGCCTGCTTTTCCATCACACAGTTGAACTGGTCAAAGAGCTGGCCGGTATATTTTTGATTTCGCTTAACCCCTTACCCAACGAATCGTCCGCATCCGCCCGCGTAATATGCAAATTCTGCAGCTGAAAAATATTATTTTTTGAAAAATGTCGACAAAACCATATCATGTGACCCCTCTTTGGAACGAGCTCGTTCTAAAGAGGGGTCACATGATATGGTTTTGTTGAAATGTTTTGAAAATTTTTTAAAAATTATATTTAAAATAATAAATTTTGAAATCGTCTGCGTTGGGTAAAGGGTTAAGAATTTTCGAACTTTAGCAATCACAACATTCCGCTTGAGTCACTATGCTGCCCAGGGAGAAGTAAATTGGGTGTCTGACGTCGTTGGCTGATTAGTAGTCTAATACCATTATGCATCCGTTTGGGCTCCAGTGGTTTGTGGGGAATGTGTTTTGTAGCTAACAGTTTTATAATGCCTTCAACTTGGCTTCAAGCTTACCACATGTGTTGTCTAATTAGCCTTTCGATTTTAAGTCGATCTGTCGCTCTTGCGTGCCATTGCACCTGCAGTTTTTTCTTTTATGCGAGTTTTTGTTTTATTAGGGTTTAACGACACATTAACAGCCAGGGTCATATCATGTCGGTGACAGTTTTACGGGTGGAGGAAGCCGGAGTACCAACGACGAGCAGCTGTCAGCTCTCCAACACCGCAACTCTGAACTCTGCACCGCGGCACAGGCAGGGTTAGATTGGTTGAAGACATGCGTACCGTCGGCGTGCAGTACGCCTTAGTACACAGCGTCATCGTGCCCCTATGTAGGCAATCGGGCTTAAGTGCCTTGACCAAGGACACAACGCGGGAGCTCGAATCAGTCGCTGAAATGGTCTCCCATCCAGCTACTAACCGCGCTCGACGTTGCTTAACTTCGGTGATCTGACGAGAACCAGGTTACCACGACGCCACCGCGCTCCACTTTTTTGCGAGTAGACACAGCGCGACTCGGACCCACCTAGCGAGCGACTAACCCCTCCCCAACGAATAGACTGCATCCGCCACGTAATATCCAAACTTCAGTAGAAACAAAAAAATTAAAAATTAAAAAATGTCAACAAAACCGTATTGTGTGAGCCCCTCATTGGATCCAGCTCGTTCAAAAAAGGGTGCACATAATATGGTCTTATTGAAAATAGAATGAACAAAATTAAAATGACAAAAAAATTGATATATCATGTGTTTCCCTTAATCCTTTACCCAACGTAACGGCCAAAACCGGCCAGCGCTATTCACGAAAATCGCCAATTAATTTTCATTTTTTGTCTCAAAAACAGAGGTTATGACCCCTCTTTGGAACGAGCTCGTTCCAATGAGGGGTCATAACCTATCTTTTTGAGACAAAAAAATGGCAAAAAGTAGTTATCCAAGATTTTTTTTTGTAAGTGTCGTCTGCTTTTCATGTTAGGTAAAGGGTTAAAGGCTTAACATCTATCCGCGGGAAATAGACCAAATAATACAATGTGTGCACGGAAATGTGAACAATGGTTTACACACTGATTATGCCAGGACTCAACAATAGCTTTAGTTCGGCAGCCAACCCCACTTTTTTTTACTCGTGCGAGTTTTGGCGACTAAAGTTCTTTTCCCGGTGGTTTCCGATAGTTTAGAATCCCACATCAATATTCCGTCGGCTGGCCTCCTGTCAGTCTAGAGGAATTTTAAATATTAGGCCCGAATAACATGGCTGGAAAAATAACCGAAAAAAACACGTTTCGAACATTTGAAACATTTAGCGCGAATATTAAACTGGCGTAGAACCAACCCGTATCATTTCCTGATCAATATAGTGTTGCGGAAACGCGGAAATCTTTACATAAAGAGCGTTAACTATGCTAGACATGGCCTTTACTATTTACGAAAGATGCAAGCTCTGCCCCCAAGACATTATCGAACATTTCATGAAAGGGAATCATGTGATGAGACATATAGATGAAATTTAGAATGGAAATTGGAGCGACATGTACATCGAACCACATTCATGCGTTATGGGCATGGTAAATCTGGAATAATAGGTATCACTTTGAAACCAGAAACTATCAAAGTTTAGGCTCTCAGTCTTCATGCGTGCGGCCGTTTAGTGAGTGACGTTTCTCGATTGAGAGATTCCGGTGTGAATTCGAGTTTGAATCAGTTTCACAAAGGAGAAGCCAAGAGTAGAATCGCCGCTAATAAACTTGCTCGAGATGGCTTCAGGGGCAAACTGGACGTAGTTATCAATCCCTTGAATCCGAAGCAAAAACCGAGCTAAGTCGTGAATATCACCACCTGCAAGATTGGGCCAGCGTCCGTAAATATCTATAACGCCATAGCTCAGGGTCAAGAGAAGATGGTTGAGTTCGAGAGGCGGTTACCAGCCGGGTTTTTGTGACATAATTTCCACACCAGTGATGAGAGTGTCCATCATAAAGAAAGAAAAAATGTGGATGACACTCACGTTTATGATTGCAACTTGATTTATTCAAGGCTCTTCAGTCGAGTATGAGAGATATTGACATCAAGGAAGTGATCGCTTATGAGCTGGAGCAAGTTCAACTGCAGCACTGTCCAACGAAGCTGGTGATTTGCGTATACCAAAATCGAAATCAGACTTAAAACACGAACTGCGTGTACATTATCAGCAATGAAATCCACACCGACAGGCGTAGATGCTTACACAGTAAGTGATGGATGTGCCCTACTCTGGATTCCTCACTGGCCGGCACCGAATAAACTTCGCAGTCCTATTATGCTAGATTCCGAAGAAAAATTTCAAGAATTTGTGAAACAGAAGTTATTGTTGGGTGACATGTATCTAATTTTCGAAAGGTACAAAGTTCAGCACGAAACATTATACAAGTATAGGTTACAGCATAGAAAACGAGTGATATTGAATATACAATCGCGAGAGTTAGTTAACGATGACTTGTCCGAGTAACTAGCTCGAGCGATTGTATGTTCAATATCACGAGTTTTTGTGCTGTAACCGACTTGTCACATTGATGTTTGCACAAACAATCAAAACACGAACAATCAAACACTCCACTGAACCCTTGTCTGACACGTGTCCATTCCCGTTTAATTAGTTAATTTCTTAAGCCAAACTTGCAAGACACATGAAGATTGATGGAAAGCAAGTGATATTACTTCATTTTTTCCGTTTCGTCATTGCGCTCAAAAGGTTGAGCGAGAAATTAAACGTTCCATTTATCATTTACACCCGGGTGTGGATTTCTTTCTTTAACTCTTTCAATAAAATCAAAAGTCAGGTAAATTCTCGTTTCTCTGTTCAAAACATTTTAGCACAGGTGCCCTTAATCTTTCCTCTCGGCTGTGTTTGTATTAGAACTGACAGGTTACACAATCACTGTCTATTGTTCCTTGATTGGTGTTGAATATCACACATGCTCTAACCAACTCTTCGAAAAAAATCACACACTTTTAACAAAGGTGTGACGTCATAACTATGTGACAAGGACCCACAGGAGTGCTGAAAGTTGTTGCAGAGAATTCAGGTTGAGTGCAACATCAATATTGCCGTCTCAGAAACTTTGCTGACCGTCACTGAGAATAAAATGCATCTCATCAGCATATTTGTCATTATTTCAGGTCAAATACGAGTTTTGGTGGTGAAAGTACTAAGGGGCACAAACTTGTTACTGGCCAAGACAACGTTCCAACTGAAATTAACAAAGGTGTCCTCATAGAAAGGCGTGACATGAAAACCAATCACGAAGAACCCGATTGATAATATTGTTCAACAGGCAGTGAAACGTGCTGTGGATGACAAAAAGCAGGTTGTCGTTCTTGCAGATGACACAGATGTGTATACCCTACTCATGCACCAATATCTGGAACAGAACATAACATCTCCCATGTTTATGGAGTCACCCATTAGGAATAGGTCGGTGATAGATATTGGTGCCACTGTAGAGAAGCATCGTGACATTATCCCAAGTATCCTTGCCGCGCATACTATTTCTGGGTGTGATACCGTCGCCGGGTGCTTTGGAATAGGTAAAGGTAGTGTCTTTAAAGTTTTGAAAGCGGGTTGTATATCACTAGAATCAGTTGGAAAAACTGATGCTCCTTTGGAAGACGTCTTGTGTGAAGCTACACAGTTTATGGCTGCCTGTTATGGGTGTTCTACATCCAAATCAGTTCTGATGCAAGAGTAAGTAGCTGGATATCCAAAGTCGGACGCCCAGGAGCAACAAAAGTCCCTAAACTATGTACCCTCCCTCCAAGTTCTGAGTCATTTACAGAAAACGTCAAATAAGGCCACATGCATGCGTGCATTTGGAAACACCCACTGCATTCGGATCCACCCAAAATGGAACCTACAAATTAATGGTTTGTTAGAGACGAGAAGGCGAAATCACTTCTCTCATTGACTCTGTCTCACAATATATCGCTAGCACCGACAATACCTTAAAACTGATTCGATGCTTGTGTTCCAAAAAAAAAATAACCATGCAAGACGTCAATGTGCAGCTGTGTTGCCTCAAGATTAGCATACTGTTTTCTGTACTAGCCAAGCAACAATTGAGTGCCTTAACGAACAGACGAGCGGGGCTACCAGGAGTCTGCTGACCATGAAGACTAATAATTGCCTGAATGGTTAGAAAATATCATATTGGACATTATATTTGACCGCCTTTTTGTTATATTATTGGATACTTACCAATCTTTGAAACCTACTAGTGGTCTACATTATCTTTCTTGTCATACAACATCGTCGGCTGAGTGCTAGAATGTTCTATGTCCCATAGGGGACATAGAACATTCTACCACTCAGGCGACGACATACCAGGATTCTCCGTTTCTAATATTTTTAATATCAATACTATCATTACTACCATGTGATTGTCCATCACAAACACTGGTCACTAAGACCATCATTGCACTAGTAATCTGGAACAAATTGGTGAAATTTGTGAATAAAAATAGATTTTTTTCTGATTTTTGTCGCCATTTTGTTCGCAATGTTCGATTTAGGCAGTTTAATTTTTGCACAAAATTAAAAAAGTGTATCAGTTGGATAAAAAAGATGCTAGTTTGTTCCAATTAGCCCTCCACGTTATTAAAACCCTCCTGCTTGTAAAAATGGCCGCCATTTTGACCGCCATTTTTAAAAACCGAAATATCACAAATTCATCAAGGCTGACAAAAATGGGTGTTGTGAACAACCATAATTCACTGAGATAAAATCTTTAGACTCTAAAACACGCAACCGTACCTTGGCTGCCGGACTACTTGCTTCATTTTCCTTTATACTGGATGGGCTTTTTCGAAGGTCTCGTCGTTCTTTTCTTGTTATAAACTCGTTCATCAACAGTTTCTGGTCGAAATGTAACTTTTGAGGTATGTGAAGACTGACACGTGACGAACGTTTACGTGCCATTGGCATGTTGGAAGCTGTCAACAGACAGACTGCAGTGGCTCAAATTCTCAACGTTACTCAATCGGTGATTAGCAGGTTGTGGTCACGCTACCGTCAAACAGGCAATGTTGATGACAGATGTCGGCGAGGTCGTCCAAGGGCAACAACTGCTAACCAGGATCGTTTCATCCGAATCACAGCATTTCGTAACCGCCATCAAAGTGCCTCAGAAATTGGACACCAGCTGCACCGAGCCAAAGATGTGCGAGTCAGCGTTCAGACTATCCGAAATCGCCTACACAGCTGGAGTTTGTACGCTCGACGACCTAGAATAATTCCACGTTTGACTGAACGTCACATCGCAGCAAGGCGTAATTGGTGTGGAGAATGACAGCGCTGGGACAATCGTCAGTGGAGCAACGTCATGTTTTCCGACGAACACTCTCGACTTCCACGACAGGCGGAACAGAGTGTGGCGGCGGCAGAACGAGCGATACCATGATGTAACCGTTAGGCAGCACGATTGTTTTGGTGGTGGATCGGTTATGGTGTGGGGGACATAACCATGACAATTAGAACAGCATTACATGTCATCCAAGGGCGTGTCACAGGGCAGTACTGCTGTGATAACATATTAGCAGCTTATGTGGTGCCATTTGCGCGAAGTCACCGACGTCGATTCATTTTCCAAGACGACAAGGTAAGAGCACACACGGTCCGTGTCGCTACAGGAGCAGAACATCACTACACTGCGTTGGCCAGCACTAAGCCCAGCCCTTTCACCAATCGAGCACGTCTGGGATATGCTTGGCAGGCGCCTACGATAACGCCGACAGCCCCCTACCAATGTCCAGGAACTGGCCGCTGTACTGCAAGAAGAATGGAATAACATCAGTCAAGCTGATATTTGACGTTTGGTGAGGAGTATGCCACGTCGGATCTGCGCTTGTCTCGCGAACCGAGGAGGAGTTACAAGGTATTGAGGTATACAGCTCAGTGCGTGGAATGTGTGCTTGTCAGACACTCAACTACCGCTGAAATCATTCACCAGACGTCACGGTGCTATGCCTCAACTGTCTTTTTTGTTGAAAATATAAATATATTTCTTCATATATCTCACTTTATCAAATATCCCCTACTTTTTTTGAATAGTATATAAGACTTGCAGACAAAAAATCCAAGCCAAGCGGGTGGTTTTCTCACTCGAGTACTTCGTCACGGGGAAGTATTCGCTTGTTCATTTTGATCATGTTGTGACGCAGTCCTTGAGGGATCATTTCTGATACGATCACTATTGAAAGTTTTGTACGTCTTATTACGAACGAATCAAACAGCGCGTTGATACTTTGTGGCCATTTGTTTTGTTATTAATTTTCGTTTTTTTTTCAGTTTTAATTCCAGCTCCTATTTTCTCCCGAATAGTGACAACCGTTGAGCCAAATGTTATCGCAGTTTAAAATACTAATATAATCCTGCTGTCAAGACTTCTTAATTGGTTGAGTGCTAGAAGCCACTATCATGGCTTTCAAAAAATGAGGATACCCGAGCAAAAGCCAGATCGTCCTTGCTTATATTTTATATTCAGTCAAACACAAATAATATATTGTCTGTATAAATTTGTTTTATTACAAATTATTGGAGAGTGCCCGTGGGCACTCTCCAATAATTTATAATAAAGCAAGTTTGGAATACCAGATTCAGACCACCAAAAATAATCTAGCCCTCAATAAGTTAATCACTAATGTGAAAAATATCTTGTTATTTCCTACCCTTTGACGTCGCATTTTGAAAAACGTTGAAGAAACTGAATTTCCAGTGACATTTAAACGTCAGGATAATTAAAGTCTCGAAGGGTTAAATGAGTCAGTTACGATGAATTCCAAATGCGACCATCATTTAACTTATTAGTATTTTTACCTTTGCGTTCGACTACTACTTTCGGTTTGGAGAACTTAAAATCACCCTTTCGAATAATTCCAGGAGTTCTCGTGCGCGCATTCTAGAATTTTGTTGATTTTGCAGATCGTTTTCTATCTGTGTAATGCTTATTTTTCTCTTGATAACGCTTTACACGATAGGGAACCATCTTAACAGGTTTGCTTTCTTGATCAAATGAGAACACATTCAAATTTGTATACATCTGTCGGCCATGAATTGGGAATGACGAGTTTCTCTTGCAGCGGCATGCGGAGTGGAACGGTAATTCATAAAAAAGTCGTAAGGTATTCCTTTGAAGAGCACCCCTCCAAATGTGCAGTATGAAGACAATCTTTAAGAACCCTATTGAATCACTCCATCTCCCCATTCGCTCGAGGATAATACACCGACGACCGCAAATGACGTATATTTCGAGATTCCAAAAATTCTGAAAACTCATTTGAAACTTTACTGCTGTTGGTCGGGAACTAATTCTTTGGGGAACCCTTCACTACTGAACACAGTTTTCAAAACTTTTCCAATTACTGATGATGTAATTTGCGAGGCAAATGCAATTTTGGGCCATTTACTGAAGTAATCAACAAGAGTAATTGCATACTTAAACTCATGTGGAGTCTTGTCAAAAGGGCCTACAATATCAATTGCTACTTTTCCCAGGCATGGTTGGGAAACTTTACTGGCTGTAGCGAGACTGTATGCGTTGTAGCTATTTTGTCATGTGCTTGACATAAAATACTACTATTAAATTAACCCTTTATCCAATGTAACGACCAAAACCGGCCAGAACTATTCTAAAAAATCGGCAACTAATTTTCATTATTTTTTCATTTTTTGTCTCAAAAGCATAGGTTATGACCCCTCGTTGGAACGAGCTCGTCGAGCTCGTTCCAACGAGGGGTCATAACCTATGTTTTTGAGACAAAAATGAAAAAATAGTTATTCAAGAATTTGTTTTGCAAGTGTCGTCTGCTTTTCATGTTAGGTAAAGGGTTAACGGCCATTTCCACAGAACGATCCATTTTAGGCCACCAGTACAATGCACGTAGCCATTGTTTTGTACGCACTATTCCTTGGCGAGTTTCGTGTGCCGGTAAAATTATTTTATTTAGTAAAGAAGAAGAAACAAAAAATAACTCTGTATTCACCTTTGAGTACAAGTTCATCATCCACCGAAAGTTCATTTCTTATATCATAAAATGGCAACAAATCTATATCCACATATTTACATTTTGGCTACGGTTTAGAAATTTGAATTCTTAGCTTACGTAATATTTCACATGAAGCACTGGCAGTACGAAATTCATCTTCAGTGATAGCGTTAAAACTAGATGTTGCTGTAATATTGCCACAGATTCAATCTGACTCATATCATACAGGCTTAACATTTTATGAATCTAATGCAAGATCAGTTTTATAAGCTCTAAGTTCCTAAAGAGAGACAATTTTCATCATTGGAAGAGATCTACAGAAGTTTAATTTCCTAAAGCTGTCAGTAAATTTAAAACTTAGTAAAGGTGTGGGAATTTCATATAAAAATTGAAATTTCGAAATGTTAGCGAATTTGTATCATCGATGTGCGCATGAGTTCACAAACTTCAGACATTTTCCAATAGAGTAGTATAAAAGACAGAAGGTGGCTTCGAAACAACATGAACATGTTATCACACATAAAAATAAAGGAGATATAGAAGATATGGAATGAGTGTTTTTCTCATATAATATTTATGAAACGAGCCTAAGAATTTTTCGCCCAAACGGAAAATTCGAACGAGTTTTCATAAATATTATAAGAGAAAAGCACTCATTTCATATTCAATTTATCATATGACACACACTCTCACAAATTAGCCACTTAGTATGACTTTTTAACCCATCACCTAACTTGAGTTGCAGACGGCACTTGGAAAAAACATCCTCGTATAACTAAAAAAATTTCATTTTTTGCTTCCAAAACATAGGTTATGACCCCTCATTGGAACGAGGGCGACACGCTGGTTCCAATGAGGGGTTATAACCTATGTTTTGGAAGCAAAAAGTGAAAATATAAAATGAATGGCGTTTTTCTTGTATTGCGCGGGACGGTTTTTGCCGTTACGTTAGGTAAAAGATTAATACAATATAACCCACCCTAAATAGGACAGATAACGTAAATTCTCCCTACTGAAATTATGCAAATGTGACCCAGTTGTATTTTGTTTAGCCAATTAAATTGTCCAGTTTTGAAATTAACCAATGACAGCTCCCAACTCTGATTATGCAAATTATGAAAATGTGGCCAGTTGTATTTTGTTCAGCCAATCAAATTGTCTAGTTTTGAAATTGACCAATGAAATTGTCAGAAGGCTTTATTTATCACTGATTAATATGAAAACAAAAAATATCAAATGTTTTAAAGTGAACAAAACGGGTGAGTCATAAGAAAAATAGAGGATATGTTCTCTGTTTTAGTGAATACCAAGAATTATCTCATGAGTGTGGACCTGAAAGTTTTATTTTTCACGAGCGATATTCACTAAAACAGCGTAGATTTTCTGTTTATTATGTGCTTCGTGACATTTTACTGCGCAATATTCAGCCCAATTCGACTGCAAACAGTTTCAAGACAGTAACAAAAAGCTGCTGATAGTTACTTCAAGGCGACGTTCAAGGTGACGTCATGCGCCGAAGCGGAGCGTCATTTCGGAAGCTACTGAAAATGAAAGTGTCAATGACACTGTAGCTCAACTTGTCAAGACAAAGACATGTACATGTATAGTATGTGACACAGCAATGACAAACATCTAGGTAATGACCTGATAACAAAGGTACATATAAAGTATTGTAACGGTCTGTACATAAATACTGACCGTTGCCTGTAACAAATGTATAGGTAAAGTATTGTAAAGGTGGGTGACAGATGCTGAACTAGAAAAAATCTTTGAGTCCCAGAGTGGGTCCGACTGAACCCCAAAATATTTGTTCTCATTGCACAGTGATAACAAAGGCACCCCAAAACACACTCGTTCCTGTCCCAAGGTGAAAACAAAAGTACTCAAGAAGTTTTGTGAAGATCATTTCATAAATACGAGCTGTATAGAACTTGTGACAAAAAACTGATTGGACCTAATTTCGATACAAAATGGCCACTGGCAGCCATCTTGAATTTTGGACCGTACCCAGAAACACTCATTCTCATCCCAAGGAGATAACAAAGGTACCCAAGAAGTTTTGTGAAGATCGGTTCATAAATACAGCCTCTACCCTGAGCCGTATTGACATGTGTGCTTATATTGTGTAAGTAGCACTGAATAAATCAAAGTTCATCTAATTTGCATAATTTCTGCACGAAAAAAAACCCCTTACAATATGTGATGTATTCCATGTTACTAAACATTCATACAAACATTTATTAAAATCAGAACTTTCATACAGAAGTTCTATACAAAAGACTGATTGCACTAATTTTGGTACAAAATGGCTGCTGGTGGCCATCTTGAATTTCGGACCACACCCAAAAACACTCGCTCTCATCCCACGGTCATAACAAAGGTACCCAAGAAGTTTCGTAAAGATTGGTTCATAAATATGGCCTCTAGTCTGAGCTGTATAGAAGTTGTGTACAAAAAACTGATTAGACCTAATTTCGGTACAAAATGGCCACTAGCACCCATCTTGAATTTTAGACCGCACCCAGAAACACTCGTTCTCGTCCCAAGGTGATAACAAAGGTACCCAAGACATTTTGTGAAGATCAGTTCATAAATACAGACTCTAGTCTAAGCCGTATTGACATGTGTACTTACTGTGTGTAAGTCGCACTGAAAAAATCAAAGTTCATCTAATTTGCATAATTTCTGCACGAGAAAAAAACCTGTATTATATGTGATGCATCCCATGGTACTAAACATTCACACACAAAAATTATTCAAATCAGGGCTTTCATATGGAAGTTCTGTGCAAAAATCTGATTGCACCTAATTTTGTACAAAATGGCTGCCATCGGCCATCTTGAATTTCGGACCGGACCCCAAAACACTCGTTCTCGTCCCACGGTGATAACAAAGGTACCCAAGAAGTTTTGTAAAGATCGGTTCATAAATACGGCCTCTAGCCCGAGCCGTATTGGCATTTGCACTTACAGTGCTGAAAGTAACCCCAAAAAACATCAAAATTAGTCTAATTTGCACAATTTACGTACGAGAAAAAAACCCGTATTATATGTGATGTATCCCATGGTACTAAACATTCATACAAAAAATTATTCAAATCAGAGCTTTCATATGGAAGTTCTGTACAAAAACCAGATTTCTGCATCGTCGGAACAAAATGGCAGCTGGCAGCCATCTTGAATTTCGGACCGCACCCAAAAACACTCGTTCTCGTCCCACGGTCATAACAAAGGTACCCAAGAAGTTTCGTAAAGATCGGTTCATAAATACGGCCTCTAACCCGAGCCATAGCAGCTTGGCACTTACAGCTCTGAAAGTAACACTAAATAAATCAAAGTCAGTCTAATTTGCATAATTTACGCACGAGAAAAAAACCCGTATTATATGTGATGTATCCCATGGTACTAAACATTTATACAAAACTTTATTCAAATCAGAACTTTCATACAGAAGTTCCGTACAAAAAACTGATTTTTGCATCATCGGTACAAAATGGCCACTGGCAGCCATCTTGAATTTCGGACCACACCTAAAAACACTCGTTCCCGTCCCAGGGTCATAACAAAGGTACACAAGAAGTTTCGTAAAGATCAGTTCATAAATACGACCTCTAGCCCGAGCCATAGCCAATTGTTGACGTACGGACAGACGGACAGACGGACGACGGACGACGGGCCATGACAATAGCTCAAATTTGACTTCGTCAAAGTTGAGCTAAAAATCATCGTGTGGACCTGAAAGTATTATTTTTCACTCGCTCAAGCGCACGCGAAAAATAAAACTTTCAGGTCCACACTCATGAGACAATTCCCGACACTGATTAAAACAGAGTAGATTTTCTTTTTTATTTTTTTGCTACGATACATTTTATTGCAAAGTATTGAGCACAATTCGACCCCAAATGCGTACGTTTAAAACAATAACAAAGATCAGCTGATCGTTCCTTCAAGGCGACGTCATGCGCCGAAGCGTGACGTCATTTAGGAAGCCACTGAGGAATATTTCTCGATATCTATCGAGTCGATAGGTATCGAGAAATATATTTTAGATAATTTGCGATAATTCACGGTCTAGTAGATAATAAAGAGGAACATCACGAATCAGAGGCAAAGATAAAAGTAAAGGGATAGAGTGAAAGATGTCAAAGGTGGGAGGTGGGTGTCGGCAATGAACGCTCAAATCACTTTTCTACCCCACCCCCCCACACCCCCAAATAATTTTCTAAATACTGTACTCCAAAGGCATTCTACAATAATAATAATAGAATAAATACCTCATGCTGTCAGCAGTGTCACAGTTGGGCCATCAATTTAGACTTTATGCTTTGTGTAATCGCGTGAATAGAATCCTTCACAGACTAAATGACTACCAGACTCCCAGTTTGGGCTCCCTCCTTTCTCTCACTTATTTCATGTAAAAACGTTCAATGATCCATTTCCTAGATGATTTGTCAGTTAGAATGGTGAACAATCACTTCATGCTGTTTAACCGCCTATTTCCGCTCAGTTGACCGACAACTTGATACCACTTCAACGACTTGGTTGGATTATTCAACCCTTACCCAACGGGAATAGCAGTCACGGCGGGGCTTACATTTCGACAAGAACCCGAGAATAATTCACGCAATGATTCGCTCAACAAAACCAGCTAGAATCCACGTAGATTCACGCTCCACCTCTGGTCAGATTCGCGTGAAAAGAATTGAGTAAATATGCCCCTTTGGCTAACATACCAGCATCAAATTAACCAATACTAGGCTGATATGAACCGAAATATCATGACACTTTATCAATACAATTGTACAAATATGGCTGTCATTGGAACCGGCTCAATGGGCCCGTTCCGATGACATCCATATTTGTAAGGTTTGTTAATAAATATTGTTTTTTTTTAAAAAATATTATCAAATAATGTTTGTGTTTTACAAATTAAAAAGCTGTGTTGGGTAAAGGGTTAACATGTGTTATTCGTTTACAACAGTGGTTCAACCTGAGCCACTCATAACCGATATGGATTCTCGCAACCATTTTCGCTGAAATCCAAATGAATTCATCCAAAGTTAGATGAAATATATAAGCCCTGCACGGGGACGTGCCAAGCATTTTGAACACGTTGGCAGGGTCGTACTGTGGCACCCATGCTCTGGTATACATCACTCGTGTCCCATGCGTCTAAGTGTCATGGTAAGTATACAAAACAGAAAGATCTATTTGGGACTCACGCACCTCCACATTGGGAAAACTGTACATTTTTCGCTCCATATTTAACAATATTTCGACCCAATGGGGAAATTTCTTAAATACAAGGCCAAGAAAGTGCTTTTTGTCGACTTTAAAATCCGTAGACAAGACAAATAAAAGGAGGGGATTTTTATGTCACATCTTTGCACCCCCTTCCAGCAAATTTAATTCAGACACGCTCCTTCCAGCTTTGATTATCCCCCTTAATATGGAATGGACTACTTTTCCGTCGCCTGGGTGGAGTTTCCCGTCCTGGGACGGCTGGGTCCGCTAGTTCACAATAAGATTGTAATGACGGGTTGGTCAAGATAATGTTGGCTGGAACTCCGTCTCTCAACTATTTCTGTGCTTAGTTTAAAAACAATATTATAAAAACAGTTAAAAACAGCTAAAAACTTGGTGTTAATATTCAAAGTCTTTTCTCACTATCTCACAAAACGAAAACTACGCACTTCCTAACAATCCCGATTTGAGATATGACGGCAAACAGAACATGAACCTTGCCAATTTTCTGTGCAACATCGATAACCCACGAAACCGGAATCAGAAATATCACACCCCTCCCATGTCTGCAGATGCATGTGCTCTAACAACAAAATGGACATTCGTTTTTTAATGTGTTTTTTTCAGTTATTACTCCACCAAGACAATAAATTTAATTTATCTCATCAATTTTCATTCCCAGCGAATACCTTTCCCGCGTAGATTTAACACTGAAAATAACCTTTAGTAACTGTGAGGTCCAAGTGTCATCAGGATTATTTTGATCTTCAGATAAAATCAAAAGGAAAACCCGATATGGGATCTTGGTTTAAATAATAAATCCTCTACTACTGATAAAAGATAGTTTTACACACTACATGTTCACAAGAAACCAGCAAAACCAGCAAGCGTTGCTTGTGGCAAAAAGTGCCAAAAACCAAGCAACCACTGAGTGTTCTCTTCATGTTAAGCCAAAATAATATACTCGCCCAAAAAAGAAAGTGTGCATTGCAGAAATTGATCAAACTCCAAAAAAATAATTTCGTAGGTGTAAAGAGTGTTAACCTGTTCATGAATAAGTTATATTGAACACAAAAACAGCTTTCCCCGTTAAAATTGCATTAACGTTAAATGACGTGCTGCACGTTTGTGAAAAGGCATGTTATGCACGTGGACAGTCTGAAAATTCATGCAGCAGTGTGAATCCTTGGGTATTTAAACACTAAAGTAAGGCCTTCCTATCGTTCACATTCAAACTTGCGCTGCTGTTAAAACGACTCCACATTAGCATGCCAAGATTGACAATGAATCAACGTCTCCTTGCCCTGGGTATGATTAGAGCTGGCAGAACACACAGAGAGGTTGCCCAGCATTTGAACTGCTACCGTAACACTGTAGACAGGCTAGTCCATCGACATGCACAACATGATGACGTTCGAGACCGACCCCGCTCCGGGAGACTCCAAGTTACCACCCCTGCACAAGATCAGTATATCCGTGTCGTCCATCTCCGGAACCGGCAACAAACGGCAACGACGATAGCCAGGAACATCCCTAACCTGAGACGGATACATCCTCAAACAGTAATCAACCGCCTGAGAGAATACGTCCTCGAAGACCTGCAATTCGTCCGATTTTGACGTTACGTCGTGCTCGACTGCAGTGGTGTAGAGTAGGGTTAGGGTTAGCCTAACCTAACCCTAACTTAACCCTAACCCTAACCTAACCCTAAACCTACCCAAACCCTAACCCTACCTAACCTAACCCTAACCTTACCTAACCCTACCCTAACCCACTTGTTCGCTTCCATAAGGCGTAGATGCACAGCAGTAGTCGATGCAGACGGAGGTCATACCAGATATTGAGTGTGTGACTTTTGTGTTTGACCCTTAGTGTCTTTGACTCTCCATGGCACCAAGAGTATTCGTCGTAGCGTAATGAAATTTCTCGTGTTGCTCACAAATTGATTCATCTGTGATTGAATAAAATTTCCATGAATGAAAATGATATATATCTTTTTTAGTGTTATTTTTTAGCATGCACACTTTCTTTTTTGGGAAAGTATATTTTGATTCCCTCAATGGAATTGAGCCAGCCCCGTAATGGGGCGTTTTACTGCCTTTCAGTGTCTTCCAATACTGCTACAAAATCGGGAGACTCGGCGCTTTTTACTTTTTTTTTATTGATCTTTGTAACTGAAAGCTGAAGAGCGTAACTGAAGAAGTAAAGCAGTTTTATTTTTAAAATTTAATAAGATTATTTGCTTAGTTGTTCCCTTTCTATATATTCTGTGCGTGAAAAGACAGAGGGAAGTCTCTCAATCCATGTTCGGATGTTACTATACGTGCAAAAGACAAATAAAAATAAAAATACGCCCCCCCCCCCGCCCTCACTGATTTGAAGTAAAATTGATTGCCTGAGAGTAGTGTGTAATGTGGGTTTGGGGCAACATTTGGATGACCCCGGTGGATGACCCCGGAAGTGACGTCATGTCATGTTGTGTTGTCATGGTAACCCGCGTGAGCGGCCATCTTGTGACGTCATCCCCATAGTGATGCGTGGTGTGAGTGCGCATGCGCAGCACGTGTTCTGACCCTATTCCAAGTACTCTTGTTGTTTCATTTATCTAGATCATTTATATAAATTATAACTAACCATTGATTTCCCATAATCTGTATGCAGAGTTATCTCCCTTGTGTATAATAAAAGCCTATATCCAATGGCCATATTCCCAGGCACCCCAATTTCGGCACCCCTGTTTTAGGAATCCCATTTGTGGAATCCCTTTTTTCTGAAATATGGATAAGAGTCGTAGTAAATTAGACCTCATTGAGGGATTTTTAATACGACTCTTATCCTCATTTCAGAAAAAAGGGATTCCACAAATGGGATTCCTAAAAAAGGGGTGCCGAAATTGGGGTGCCTTCTGGAGAATCCCTTTTTTCTGAAATGAGGATAAGAGTCGTAGTAAATTAGACCTCATTGAGGGATTTTTAATACGACTCTTATCCTCATTTCAGTAAAAAGGGATTCTCCAGAGGGCACCCCAATATCGGCACCCCTTTTTTAGGAATCCCATTTGTGGAATCCCTTTTTTCTGAAATGAGGATAAGAGTCGTATTAAAAATCCCTCAATGAAGTCTAATTCACTACGACTCTTATCCTCATTTCAGAAAAAAGGGATTCTCCAGAAGGCACCCCAATTTCGGCACCCCTTTTTAGGAATCCCATTTGTGGAATCCCTTTTTCTGAAATGAGGATAAGAGTCGTATTAAAATCCCTCAATGAGGTCTAATTTACTACGACTCTTATCCTCATTTCAGAAAAAAAGGATTCCACAAATGGGATTCCTAAAAAAAGGGTGCCGAAATTGGGGTGCCGGGGAATATGGCCATTGGATATAGGCTTTTATTATACACAAGGGAGATAACTCTGCATACAGATTATGGGAAATCAATGGTTAGTTATAATTTATATAAATGATCTAGATAAATGAAACAACAAGAGTACTTGGAATAGGGTCAGAACTACTGCTATTACGTACCATCTTACCAATAACAGGATGATACAACGCATTTGGTAGGTTAATATTATCAACGGTTAGGATGGGACCTACAGGGGAATATACCTACCATACTCTTATGCCATTCTGTATTACCCGGCATTGACCCCATCCCAGAATACCGCTCAGTAATATGAAGCACCTGGTGGATCAGTAGTACCAAGGGCCAGCAAGAGACCTATAGGGATATGTAAGCCTATGCTATACTACCGTTCTAAACTACCAAGCATTACCCCCACCCCCACAAAATCACTAGGTCTACCATAACGTACTACATATACCAGCCATATAATAAAACAAAGCGATCGGTTGGTTAATAGTACCAAGCACTAACAGGGGCCTATAGGTGTATATACCGCCCATACTATAGTACCGTTCTAAACGACCAGGCAGTACCCCTACCCACAATACCCCTATGCCTAGCATTGCATACTACCTATACCAGTCATAGGATAACATGAAGCATCAGGTGGATTAATAGTACTAAGGGCCAGCAAGAGACCTACCGGGATATGTACAGCCTATATAGTATCCTCAGATAAGTATCCTATAAAAGGTATCCTCGATAGGTATCCTCGATAGGTATCCTCAAATAATACAATACCAGGTCATAGGTATCCTCAAATACCCGTATGTGCCTTTGTGCTAGGGCACATTGTGTCACATTCTTTTGTGCTTTTTCACATAAGCACATATGACAAAAAAGGGGTGCCGAAGGTCATATGTTTTTCAAAAAAGGGGTGCCGAAATTGGGGTGCCGGGGATATTGCCATTGATATAGGTTTTATTATACAGAAGGGAGATAACTATGCATACAGATCATGGGAAATCAAGCAATCTAATTGGTTATAAATGTTCTAGATAAATGAAACAACAAGAGTACTTAGAATAGGGTCAGAACTAACAAGAATAGACCAGAAATAGCTAAATATAGTATCAATAAGCAAAGCTGTTCCAACTGATAGGCTCTTCTACGTTACTGGAGTATACTCTAGAATAAAGAAACATGGCCAGATAAAGGATAACTATTACATATACAGATAGAAGCAGAAAATTCTGAAAGAATTCGAAATAGTAAAACTTGTCGGGTTGTTTGTGGTAATTCTTCGAATCGGGAAAATACTCCGATTCAATCGAACACACCCTCCGAACATACCCCGTCTTATTGTAGAAAAATTGGGTAACATAGCAATCACGTGCTACCATAGAAACCAAGATGGCGGCCTCCAGTACACAAAGTGGACGACGGAAACACGTATCACCCTAACAACACGCGCTGCGCATGCGCACTCAAACCACGTATCACTATGGAGATGACATCACAAGATGGGCGCTCACGCGGGTTACCATTACAACACAACATGGCGCCACTAGGTCGCGTGACATGACGTCACTTCCGAGGTCCCCCACCGAGGTCCCCCAACCTTTACCTCAAACGTGCGAGACATACTACTGCCGCCATCTAGGTTTCTATGGTAGCACGTGATTGCTATGTTACCTAAACCCTTTCTTATAGGATAAATTTGATTCAACCTTGATCAATGTTATAGTCGAGACTGAGATAGGAAGTAATGGATGAGATATGGGGCAGAATAACAGAAGCCAATAGTACTGGTACAAGGCCGCAATGGAACAAGATTGTTCTAGAAGCTAATGATAGGACAGATAGACCATAGACAAGTAGTGGCCTTGGAGCTTTGGAGACAAGATGGAAGCCGTTGGTAAGACAACATTAGACCTTATTGTGGGATTTCTCATGACCCTCATCCGACAAAAAGGGATTCTCCAAAAGGCATCCTCGAGAGGTATCCTCAAATAATACAATACCAGACCATAGGTATCCTCAAATACCGAAATGAGGCTAATAGGGAAAGTAAATGAGGCCTTATTGAGGGATTTTTTCATGGCCCTCATGCCCTCAAAAGAAATGAGGGTATGAGGGATAGTAAATGAGCCTCATTGAGAGCTTTCTCATGGCCCACAATGGCCCCCTACTGCCGCCATCTAGGTTTCTATGGTAGCACGTGATTGCTATGTTACCTAAACCCTTTCTTATAGGATAAATTTGATTCAACCTTGATCAATGTTATAGTCGAGACTGAGATAGGAAGTAATGGATGAGATATGGGGCAGAATAACAGAAGCCAATAGTACTGGTACAAGGCCGCAATGGAACAAGATTGTTGTAGACGCTAATGATAGGACAGATAGACCATAGACAAGTAGTGGCATTGAAGCTTTGGCGACAAGATGGAAGCGGTTGGTAAGACTACATTAGACCTCATTGGGGAATTTCTCTCCAAAAGGTATCCTCGATAGGTATCCGCGAATAATACAATACCAGACCATAGGTATCCTCGAATACTGAAATTAGGCTAAGAGTCGTAGTAAATTATACCTCATTGAGGGATTTTTCATGGCCCTCATGACCTCAAAATTCAATGAGGCTATGAGGGATAGTAAATAGGCTTCACTGAGGGCTTTTACATAGTCCCCATAGCCTCATACGACAAAAAAGGGATTCTCCAAAAGGTATCCTCGATAGGTATCCTCGAATAACACAATACCAGGCCATAGGTATCCTCAAATACTGAAATGAGGCTAAGAGTCGTAGTTAATTATACCCCACTGAGGGATTTTTAATGGTCCTCATAACCTCAAAATTAAATGAGGCTATGAGGCATAATATATGAGGACTCATTGAGGGCTTTTTACATAGCCCTCATGGCCTCATACGACAAAAAAGGGATTCTCCAAAAGGTATCCTCGATAGGTATCCTCGAATAATACAATACCAGGCCATAGGTATCCTCAAATGCTGAAATGACGCTAAGAGTCGTAGTAAATTATACCTCATTGAGGGATTTTTAATGGTCCTCATAACCTCAAAATTCAATGAGGCCATGAGGCATAATATATGAGCACTCATTGAGGGCTTTTACATAGCCCTCATGGCCTCATACAACAAAAAGGGGTGCCGAAATTGGGGTGCCTGGGGATATGGCCATTGGATATAGAGGTGATGCGAATCGGATACGACTCCGTTGTAATAAGGGGAGATAACTCAGCAAACAGATTATGGGAAATCAAGCAATCTGATTGGTTAGTTATAATCTATATAAATGATCTAGATAAATGAAACAAGAGTACTTGGAATAGGGTCAGAACTAACAAGAACAGACAAGAATGGATAAATATAGTAATAATAAGTAAAGCTGTTCCAGTTGATAGGGTCTTCTGCACTACGGGAGTATACTCCAGGACAAGAGAACATGTTCAGATAGACAAAAACTATTGCATATATAGATAGAAGCAGAGATTTTTGAAAGAATTCGAAATAATACAACTTGTCGGGTTGTTTGTGGTAATTTGGTTTACTCCGATTCAATCGAACATACCCTTCGAACATACCCCTGTCCTATAAGAAGGGTTTAGGTAACATAGCAATCGCGAGCTACCATAGAAACCAAGATGGCGGCATCCAGTATACAAAATGGACGACGGAAACACGTATCACCCTAACAACACGCGCTGCGCTGCACACTCACACCACGCATCACTATGGGGATGACGTCACAAGATGACCGCTCGAGCTGGTAACCATGACAACGCAACATGGCGCACTGGGTCACGTGACGTGACGTCACTTCCGGGATCATCCACCGGGGTCATCCAAATGTTGCCCCAAAACCACATTACATACTACTCCTGGGAATTAATTAATTATAGGGTGTTTCCTTATCGGTGAGTGGCCATCAGAATGCAGCTGGTTGGTCTTTCTCCAATGTGGGGTCATATAAGGTAAGTTTTGAAGCAGATATGAAAACTTTTAGCTATTCACCTAAACTTTGTAATGAAAGTGTCAATGACACTGTAGCTCAACTTGTCAAGACATGTACATGTATAGTATGTGACACAGCAATGACAAACATCTAGGTAATGACCTGATAACAAAGGTACATATAAAGTATTGTAACGGTCTGTACATAAATACTGACCGTAGCCTGTAACAAATGTTTTGGTAAAGTATTGTAAAGGTGGGTAACAGTCAGATGCTAAACTAGAAAAGACATCTTTGAGTCCCAGAGTGGGTCTGACTGAACCCCCAAAATGTTTGTTCTCATAGCACAGTGATAACAAAGGCACCGCAAAACACACTCATTCCTGTTCCAAGGTGAAAACAAAGGTACCTAAGAAGTTTCGTGAAGATCAGTTCATAAATACGAGCTGTATAGAAGTTGTGACGAAAAACTGATTGGACCTAATTTCGGTACAAAATGGCCACTGGCAGCCATCTTGAATTTTGGACCGCACTCAGAAACATTCGTTCTCGTCCCAAGGTGATAACAAAGGTACCCAAGAAGTTTCGTGAAGATCGGTTGATGAATACAGCCTCTAGCCCGAGCCGTATTGACATGTGCACTTACAGCGTATAAGTAGCACTAAATAAATCAAAATCCATCTAATTTGCATAATTTCTACACGAGAAAAAAAACCGTACTGTATGTGATGTATTCCATTTTACTAAACATTCATACAAAAATTCATTCAAATCAGAACTTTCATACAGAAGTTCTGTACAAAAGACTGATTGCACTAATTTGGGTACAAAATGGCTGCTGGTGGCCGTCTTGAATTTCGGACCACACCCCAAAACACTCATTCTCATCCCACGGTGATAACAAAGGTACCTAAGAAGTTTCGTAAAGATCGGTTCATAAATACGGCCTCTAGCCTGAGCCGTATAGAAGTTGTGTACAAAAAACTGATTAGACCTAATTTCGGTACAAAATGGCCACTGGCAGCCATCTTGAAATTTTGGACCGCACTCAGAAACAATCGTTCTCGTCCCAAGGTGATAACAAAGGTACCCAAGAAGTTTCGTGAAGATCGCTTGATAAATACAGCCTCTAGTCCGAGCCGTATTGACATGTGCTCTTACAGTGTATAAGTAGCACTGAAACAATCAAAGTTGATCTAATTTGCATAATTTCTGCACGAGAAAAAAACCCGTATTATATGTGATGTATCCCATGGTATTAAACATTCGCACATTTTTTTTTTAAAGCAACGCTTTCTTATGGAAGTTCTGTGCTAAAATCTGATTGCACCCCTAATTTTGTACAAAATGGCTGCCATCGGCCATCTTGAATTTCGGACCGCACCCAAAAACACTCGTTCTCGTCCCACGGTAATACCAAAGGTATCGAAGAAGTTTCGTAAAGATCGGTTTATAAATACGGCTTCTAGCCCGAGCCGTACTGGCATTTGCACTTAGAGTGCTGAAAGTAACACTAAATACATCAAAGTTAGTCTAATTTGCATAATTTACGTACGAGAAAAATCCCGTATTATATGTGATGTATCCCATGGTACTAAACATTCATACAAAAAATTATTCAAATCAGCGCTTTCATATGGAAGTACTGCGCAAAAATCTGATTGCACCTAAGTCTGTACAAAATGGCCGCCAGCGGCCAAATTGAATTTCGGATCGGACCCAAAAAACACTCGTTCTCGTCCCACGGTCATAATAAAGGTAACCAAGAAGTTTCGTATATATCGGTTCATAAATACGGCCTCTAGCCTGAGCCGTATTGAATTGTTGACGGACAGACGGATGACTGGCCATGGCATAAGCTCAAATTTAGCTTCGCCAAAGTTGAGCTAAAAATCATGTCTGCACCCTTGACTATGGTCATGAAAATCAACTTTCGATACACGTTATCTCCCCTGAAATGGATAGACTGGCGAGGAAGGTCCAATTAAGAAGCGAGTAACACCCATGGTATATCAGTTGAAAACAAAGCCAAGTTTCCTTTTATTATTTGTAATAAACGAACACAATAGACGGTGCTGAAGTTGTCGGCTATTTTCGTTTATTAACTGGTTTAGTGCTAGAAGCCACTATCAGGGCTTTCAGAAAAATGATAGTACCCAAACAAAAACCAATATCTTCCTTGCTCATGTTTCCTTTTCAGTCAAACACAAAAAATATTTTGTTTCTATAAATTTGTTTTTAAACAAATTATTGGAGGGTGCCAATAGGAACTCTCCAATAATTTGCAATAAAACAAATTTTGAATAACAAAAAAAAATAATCTAACCCTCAACCAGCTAAACGTTACAAAAGGAAACTTTTGCTTTTTATGGCATGCTGAGTTGAAGCAACTACTTCACAGATAATCCGTCATTAAGAAAATCTATAAGTGTCACACATACCAACACTAAGTTTTTATTCTTCCCAGGAATCAAAATAGCAAATCTCACCTCTCAGGCTTTTATATTAATGGAAAGAACAATATCTGTATTAAATGTCACAATGCGCCCACTGTTGCAAAAATGAACAGCAAAAAACGTTACAGAACATCAAAAGATGGTGAGAATGCCGGGTTTTGTTATTAATGTTTAACCCTTTACCTAACGTAACGGCCCAAACCGGCCAGCGCTATTCTCAAAAATCGCCAATTAATTTTCATTATTTTTTTCATTTTTTGTCTCAAAAACATAGGTTATGACCCCTCGTTGGAACGAGCTCATCGAGCTCGTTCCAACGAGGGGTCATAACCTATGTTTTTGAGACAAAAAGTGAAAAAAATTAGTTATTCAAGAATTATTTTTGCAAGTGTCGTCTGCTTTTCAGGTTAGGTAAAGGGTTAAATGGGTTTCAACAGAGTGATATAGTCTGATATTAAAACAGATTGGAAAAAATTGTAAAAAGCCGGCTTTTCTATTTTCATACTACTCCATACGAAAATGCCCGAAGTTTGTGAAGTGATGTACACATCGATGATACAAATTCAACTTTTGTATGAAATTCCCATGCCCATAGTGTTAAAGTTACTGACAGCTTCAGGAAATGACGGGGAGCTAACGTTCCAGTAAATCTCTTCCAATGACAAAAAATTGTTAGCCATATTTTGTGCAAGGTAAATGGTTAAACTAAATTGTAAACCCGCCTCGACTCCCACCCCACTCAACGGAGGACCTGTCCTGTTTTAGTTCTACAGTACAGTTGCCGTGGACTGGTTAAAATCCACGCGTGAGCACTGATGTCCACGCATGCGTTTACTAGGTAATAAAAATTATCATCAGGAAAATTTTAATTAATTAAGTCCCGGGCTGTACCCGGTGCTTCATTAATCAACATTTTTGATTATTATTCCTGTAGTTGGTGTTTGGAATCTAATATTACTGCGTCTGTGGAACTATTGCCCACCCGTGGAAAGTGACCAGTCCACCACGGCCGTAATGTAACATCAACAGAAATCTGGTACTACCGCGGGGTAAAGATTAATTTTCTACCCAAATATGACCTTCACAATATTCTTCATTCGCAATATCCACTTGCCTCATGTGAAATGATTCCTGGAAATAAAAGAAATCATCAACTGACGATCTTCTGGAAACGCTTGCCGAAGCATAACACTAAAAACAACAATTCTGTTTAGTACATCCATACTCTAAGAAGCCAATTCAAATGAACTTTTATGATAGTTTATACTGGTTGCTGGTAAGAAGGATATTGTCATGCTGATAGCTAAAAGTTGCGATTTTGTTGTATAAAAGTGTATATATCTTTGATAATTTTTCTCGTTCGGGCCAAGGTACCACAGTGTGCGTGTATATAACGTACCCCGAAAACCGATTTGTCACTCAAAATCTGCTAATTAAGCATGAAATTTAATGTCCATTAGGGCGCATTTGTTGAACGCCACATCGGCTATCTGATAACGGATCAAAGAGGTATTCTTCTGTTCTCATTATCGGGGTAATTAAAGGCCAGTTAAAATCTAATTGTTGGAAACCAGCGCATCACACATGTTCCGGACACACACCCATATTACGCATCTATCCTGTCCATCGTGGATTTGAATTAGCGATTGTTCAAGGGTAATTTGAACGTAAACAGTTTAATCGTGTTCTGGCCGTTTCAGACAATCATCATCAAAATGTCTAGTTGTTTCAAAAGGGGCATATCTTATCAAGCCAGGAGAGCTCCGAAATATGTTGCCAGACATCACAGAACACGAGCTCATAATAATAAAGGTGTCTATGAAATGTCAAGCGAGTTGAACTTAAACAAAATACGCATCAATATCTCTATCCATATCGATTTACAAAGCGCTCGTTAAATCAGAATTAAAATGTTTAAACTTTGCGTTCCGACTGAATAAAGAGTGAAGCAGAATTCTGAGGAGCAATTGGCCTGAGGGCACTCTGAGAAGGTCCGGATTTAGCCTTGGCCGTCGAGGGTCATAGGTACCGAGATTGAAAGTCCGCGTATTGTCGTAACCCTGTGAGGGCTGTAAGGAACCGACAGTAGTTTGTTAACGGTTGCAAACCGTAGTGACATAATAGCCAAAGAAGTCAAAGCTGTGACGTTGAGGTCTAAAAACCATATTAAGAGCTTGAATAAGCGCTTGGATAGCTCGCGAGATAAGCCAATTTTCGGCGGTGCGAGAATTGGTGATGTTGAGAACACTTTGCCGAATATTTTTATGTAAGCTTTGTTAAGTATATATCTCAAGTCGAAGAATAACTTGACCCTGTGAGAGCCAAGGCAAGGCGCAAAGTGATCGTGAACTGTGGTTGACGCCGATTGAATTGTGATTGAACTGTGAGAACGCTGACGGATTCACACAAGCAGAACATTATATGTGTTAAGACCGAATGACTGTGAAGTTAACCCTGCGAGGAGGAAGCAACGAGAAATGAATAGACACTTTGTATGTATCACAAACCGTGAGAAAATGATGATGCGAGGTTGATCCAGCTGACACAGCTAGCTGTTGGAGACGTCGAGGGCCCTAAAGAATAAACTTTTATCCGTGTAATCAGCGTATTCTTATGGATACTTTTGTGAGTAATTTGTTTCATATTTTATTTCTTCGTACATGTAAATAAATAATCTTTTCAGTGAATTATCGTTGATCACCCTTTGGCGTTGTAAGCCACAGGCACCTTCGGGAATCCTAACAGTCCCAAGCGGACAGGGCATTGATAAGGTGGCAAGGTTTACGTTCGAACTGGGGTTCAGACGACAATCACTGGCTGTCGCCGGAGCGCTGATAAGAACATAAATTTTCCTCCATCATTTCGAACATCAATTTAACCCCGAAATCCTGCGACACACGGCGAGCTGTGGGTAGTGCCTGGCGATCAGAGCCCACGAACATTTTCAGCAACAGTACCTACACACGGGGGCATCATATGCCCGTTATATATCACTTGATAGAGGGCACAGGGCACACTGGTGAGCATGCTGATTCTATGTGTTGAAAACTATCTGTGACTGTGACCTTGACGGGTCGATTGTAAATTTTGTACGTAACACGCCGTGTACTGGTGGTACATATGCTGTGTACGTTTCATTGTGATATCCCTTTCTATTAAACATGTTATCGGCCGGACACTAGAAATATGATGTGCATGTTGACTCCATCTGTTGACATCTTTCTGTGACCTTGGCCTTGGGGGATCCTCGAGAATTTTGAACCCGACACACTGTCTAGTGATGGTACCGGCTCGATGCTGTGCAAACTTCATTGCTATATCTTCTTCCACTAGAGGTGGACGGAGATGAAAAAGTTAATGTGAATGCTGATTCCAAAGGTTAAGGTCAGGACACGAAATTGATGATGTGCATACCGATTTCCATTGACTGACCTCTATCTGTGACCTTGACCTTGGTAGGTCAGATGTGAACTATGTACACGACATACCAGTAATGGCACACGTGTGAATTACATCATGGAAGACGGGGAGAAAATTTTGTGTATATTTGTCATAACAGTGTTTCTGCTTGGATATTATGTTCTCATAAAAAGACAACGACTTGTATACGGCTTGGTGAAAATTGGGAATGGTCTTTTCATTACAGAACATGATATTTTGAAGTAGCTAAACGTTTGGAATATTTCAATGTGTTTCGCAGACTTTCGATTTTGAGGTGAAACATCGCTCGTGTTCGCCATTGCACCTGCAATATTTCCTTTATGTGGGTAGAGAAGAGCGCGCCTCGGTTTCACCTATCGAATGATTAACCCTTATCTAACGAATCGACTGCAACCGCCGCGTAATATCACAATTCTGCAGTTGAAAAAAATTTAAAAAATTTCAACAAAACCATATCATGTGACCAAATGATCTGATGGTGTTGAAAATAGCGTGAAAAAAATTAAAATAACAAAAACATTGTTATCACGTGCTTTCTATAAAGGGTTGAAATCTATTCGAGGGAAATAGATAAAATAATACAATGCGGCCACGAAATAGAGCTGAAATGGGTAAGACGTTTTCTTGATCGATTAAGCACGTGGATTAACCTTGGTTAACCGATTAATCACTTGTCCAAATAGATATCTGAATAACTGCCATACCGTTGATGATTTACAGCATGAACCCTTTATCCAACGTAACAAACAAACCCGACAAGGCCTATATACAAAAATCTCCATTCAAATTTATTATGTTTTCAGTGTTTGTCTCAAACACATAGCTTATGACCCCTCATTGGAACGAGGTCGTTGAGCGCATTCAATGGGGGTCATAAGCTATGTTTTTGAGACAAAATTGAAAAATTTTAGAATTTCAGGAATTTATTTTGCAAGTATCGTCTGCTACCCTGTATAGGTAAAGGGTAAAGACTGACCATTTCCAGCCACTGATACAGTATGATGACCATGCAAGTAAACAAGTATGTCTGCAAGTAACTTGCATGTTTTACTCTGTCTTATATAATTGATGTGAGTCAGTGTGACAATGTTTGCCTGTTTTGGAGCAAGTTTGTTCCTTTGTTAACCCATTTAATACAGAAGTTCACAAGTAACGGTTAATCGATCAATTACTTTTTGGATCGATCAAGATGTTGATCACTGATTAATCGATTAATCGGTTAACCGTTCATCTCTACCACGAAAATGCGAACAATACCCCATGAATTATGCCGGGAATCAACAATAACGCGCTTCACTTCAATTTTCTGCGAGCATAAAACAGTGAGACTCGCATTCGAAAAAAATTAGTGTTTCGGATTGTCGGTATTTTCGATGTTTCGGATTGTCGGTATTTTCGATGTTTTGCAGTTTAATCTCATCTCTCATCATCAAAACTCATCATAACTTAGAACATAACCTTAGAACAAGTATAAAATATTAGGTTTCTGCGACTTTGAGATATTTCCTAAGAGAAATCTTGCAAAACAACAAGGTTTAGAATCATTTAAAATCATTTGAAAATACTTGAAACTGAAAGATGGATCAATACTCTTTTGTTCTTTCTGCTGATATATTTGACGAGAGCTGCACTTGTATATATATGTCATGCTGGACTCATGCATCGATCTTGTGCATCTCAAGAGAACAATATCCTCACTCGTTTCTCATTTCCACAACTTGCCACTTGTATTAAACATTGAAGACAAAGACGATTGATTCCAGGGCGAGCACTTAAATCACATGTGTTAGTTTATTACTTAAAACATCAGTCTTTCCATTTTGAAAGTGGGAGTCGCGTTGTACGCAGCTCGCTATAATTTGAAATGAAGCGCGCTATTGTTGAATTCCAGCATCGGGAAAATGTTTTCAAGAAAAATAAATGTCGACACGAGAAACGAGATCATAATTCAAGAAGAGGGAACAGATATGGTCCACACCATTGATTTCGCGATGTTTACAGGGTAGAAGCCCAGAAAGAAAAACTGGAAGTCGTTCTTCCATAAGAATGATACAATCCATCAGTCACAAAATTGAGTTTGGTAACAGAGGACGAAATTAACGACAGTTTGGGCAAACTTAATGAGAAATTATCGTAGAGAGATGAGAAACACTCAAATCTAGTCTTTACTCCTCAAAAACAAGTACCAGCACAGGAGAGTATAGCATTGGGGGACCTAAGAAGCAGAATGATACAACTAAATTAATCACCGAAAGAATGGAGTGAAGAGCAAGATCGGACCGGAAGTGTCATGAAACGGATATATTCCAGGCTCTCGTACATTCTAACAAGAATGAGCAATATTCCAGGAAATCCCTTGTCAGAAATTGGGGGATCCAAGGCTTCAATGAAAAAGAATCGTGGGAGGACTGTGTAGAAAAAGTTTGTAAAATCTCAAATTAAAATTTGAAATTGAATTTTTCAAAAAGGGAAATTGGCATGGCACACACAGCGAGGGAGCAGACCAAAACGCCAACCAATGTACATGCAAGCCTAAAAAAGGCAATCTGTTATTTGAAGAATGAGGTCCCCAGATGGTGAATTTGCCGATGCTATCCCATACAATGGGCCAATTTATCCTTTGGGTACCTCTTTCTGTTTAGGTTTGAGAAACTGAGACCTTGATTCAGGTTTAGATTTACAGAGGGTAAATTTAGTGATGCTACCCTGCTCTGCACGGTAGCATCACTAAATTCACCCCTGGGGACCTCATTTTGCAGATGACAGTTTGCTTATTTTCTGGCTTGTGTACATGCTTGCCCTAAACTGAGGCCACAATCTTTGGCATTCTCGATATTTTAGTGCCAAACAAACTATATTTGTGCCAAGACACTAAGGGAGGGGGTGTTTTTCGCTGTCTAAGCCAAATAAATAAGGTCCTCGTGAACACCCTCGCGATTGTATATTCAATATCACTTGCTTTCTATGGTGTAAACTGTACTTAGATATTAACAGCTAACTCGACTGATTACTGTGTTAACCCACTGAGGTTAGCGGGCAAAGAGTCTTTACAAAAGGCTGCATTTAAATTAGATAAATACTTCATACCGTCGCGAGTCACTCGCGACGGTATGGACTATTTATCTATTTAAATACTGTCTTTTGTAAAGTTGATAACCTACAATGTTTTATTGATGAAAAAACAACGCCTCCTCCTTTATACAACTCCATAGGAAAACGCCCGAAGTTTGTGAAATGATGCACACATCGATAATACAATTTCCCTAGCGTATAAAAATTTCAATTTTTTAATGAAATTCCCATGCACTTAGTGTTAAATTTTCTGACAATTCTGGAAAATTAAGAGGAGCTAACTTGTCCGTTAATCTGTTCCAATGACGAAAATTATCAGCCATGACAGTTCTACAAAACTCTTGCAACTAAGTACTGCATAACCTAATCTAGCAAACATAATACATTTCCCATCCCTTTGACTGTTGCCATTGGGGCGATAATCAGAAAAGATCTGCATAATATGAAGGATTTCGAAAAGTTTTGCAGAAACAAAAGTGATGGGCAAGATCTGTGTCTGCTTATTTTAGCTACACTTAATTCCAGCCCTGACACACTGTTCTATGGAAAACCTTCTCGAAGTTTTTCTCGGGGGTAGGGCCCGGCGAATTACGATGTTTCTCAAAAATCGAATCAAGCAAAAGGTTCGAAACCGAATCGAATCTCGAATCGAATCCACTTTTCAATTGTTACGATACGACGGCTTACTGGTGGTGTCTATCCCCGTCGTTATATTTATTTATTATTTATTTATTGACGTTTAAGGTCACATATGTATGCACAGTGGCTAACAGTTTTACGGGTGGAGGAGGCCGGAGTACCCAGAGAGAATCACCGAGCATCGACGAGCAACTGTCAGTTCCTCAACATTCTAACTCTGTTCAAACGCCGATCAAGCAGGGTTACAGCGGTTGAAGACATGTGCACCATCGACTTGCAGTACGCCTTAGTACACGGCGTCATCGTGACCCCATGTAGGCAACCGGGATAAAGTGCCTTGCTCAATGACACAACGCGGGTCATCTGGGACGGGGTTCGAACTCGTGACCTCCAGCACAGAAGTCCAATAGTCTACCACTGAGCCACCGTGCTCCCATCTCCGTCGTTAACTAGGCATACCAGACTATTAGAAAATTGACAGGTATCACAAAGGTGGTCGAAAAAAATACAGTTATCGTCTTTTGAGTGCAACAAGGCGCCATCTGGAATGCTTTAATGCACTTAACAGACGATATTTTGTGAAAACAAGCGGTAATGCAGTCTCCACTATCGCTTCAAATGTCATTTCTATGAATTCGTGGTACCTAGTTAGACTGGATTCATTCAATCTTATTTATCAGGAAACTACAGGGTGAGTTATCTTCAGAAAGTCGACAATAAAGAATTGTATGAAATCCAAATCTATCCAGGATTCGATTTTCGAGCCGATTCCATTGACAGCCATATTTGTACAATGGTATTGACTAAGTGTCCGGATATTTTAGGTCGTGTTGTGCAAATATTTGCGCGAATGGATTCTCGGATTCTCGTCGAAATATAAACCCTAAAATATCAAGGCCTTTACAGGGATGTGGCTAGAAGGTTTCAGCTGGGGGTGGGGGGGGGGGGGGGGTTGCCACCGGCGTGAATTCCAACTGTGAGTGGTTTCGATACGTGGTTGCACTGCAGCGCTGGGTGATATCTTTTAAAGTGATTATATATATATATGTGTGTATATAATCATGCTTATGAACCCTTCTGAAAATTTTCACCAGACCTGAAACAGAAAAAGCATCATTTATAATGTGTCTGGGTCAGAAAATTTACCGGATTGATGTCAGAGTCGAAATATTGAGGACATGTCAATTTTAGAGTAGGAAATTTGAAACTCAAGTTTCCAGTTGGAAATAAAAGATCAAAATTTCTCATCATTAGTTGGAATTTTAATATTTTTCATGAACAATGTTAATTTATTGAATTTCCAACTATTTGATTTTTGACCTCGGAATTTCCAACTACTGAAAAAAATACTCCTAGCTGGGGGGGGGGGGGGGGGGGGGGGGTGAGACACCCCCACACACCCCCTGTCGCCACATCACTGGGCCTTTATAGACAGGACAGCGAAGGCTTAAATAAAGTAAAAAAAATAACCATTTATATTTTCAGTTTTAATTTTCGTAACAATTTCCTGCAAATTATGCGAACTTTACTGACAAAGAAAATGTAAGAAAACTGAGTCCAGAATTCAAATGTGCACAGTACAATTATGGTGTCGATGACACTTTTCCTTACGCGGATTTTGTACGACATTTATTAAATTAATGGCATGATTACTTAACTTATGTTATATTTAAGGAAAATGTGTCATAATTATTGATTTCTTTTTATTTATCAGAAAACACCCATATAAACGACCATCCTACGCAAGCAACTGTGATGGAAATATGACATTCTCTTCATAACAAGTCACCCTACCAAGTTAAAGAAAGGAAAACTGATGCATGCATGAATGCCACATACAGGGTGTCTCGAAGAAATCTAAGATGGCTGCTGTGGCTGCCATTATGGGCAGCAAATCTTTACCAAAATAGGATATACTCACCAATAAAACTGATGTATAAATGTGCACCCGTTTCCCATGATGAAGAATTTCAGAAATCCAAGATGGTTGCTGCGGCAGCCATTTTTGTGTGCGTCTGACAGTGACCAACATAGGATGTTCTTATCTACTCATCATAAAAAGTAATCCTGTTAAGTTTTAAGAAAACTGATGCACAACCGAGACCTGCAGAGAGTTCTGAAGAAATCAAAGACTGCGACCATGGCGGATAATATGGGTGGCCAACCGTTACCAAAATTATTGGACATTCTAATCTACTCGACATACTAAGTTATTACCCTGCCAAATTTGAAGAAACTGATACATAAATGCACATGTAGGCTGTACTAACGTACACTATTATGCCTCACGTCTGTGACATCAGCCGTGATTGGTTAATTTGTTGGGTGGCACGGTGTATTGATAAACCGATATAACCGGTATTCAAACCAATATCGATTGAATACCGGTGTAATTACAAAAATATCGGTTTATCGTCATTATTTATTTACCCACAATTTCAATGTCTTGAGCTTTTTAACTGTAGCCCCGAATGGATAATATTATGCCTTTATCCAAGGAATCGTCTGTTTGTGCCCTTGTAATATACAAATTCAGCAGTTGAAAAAATACTTTTAAAAAATTTCAACAAAACTATATCATGTGACCCCTCATTGGAACGAGCTCGTTGAGCTCGTTCCAAGGAGAGGCCACATGATATAGTTTTGTTGAAATCTTTGGTGAAAATCTGATAAACTAATTTTAAAAATAATAAATTCTGTTATCGTCTGCGTTGGGTAAAGGTTTTTCGAACCGCATCAAGGCATGCTAATTCATTCCGACAGTGATGCCTCGAGTCTCGATTGTGGTACTTGTGTTCATATATCTGAACAGTTTTCGATATACCGGTATACCGCGGTATTTTTTTGAATACCGATACCGGTATTCAGTTTTGAATATCATGCAGCCCTTAATTTGACACCTTCTGAAAGTCATAGTACTGGAGTTTTTGGACAAAACATAGGTACTCGGAGTTTTTGGACAAAACATAGGTACTATTGGAACGTTCTTCCCTGGAGACATGAGAATAAAGAAAATGTAAGCTCCATTTCCATTGATCAGCGTCGATTGCGCACGCTCTGATTGGAATTACTCAACACCAAACGCTGGTGCCGTGTATGTTTAACGTTTTTCGTCACCGATAGACACAAACTTACCAACAAATATGCCATCTTCAGTGGGTGTGTTTTCAATTTTAACTGCAAACAATGAATTCAATAGAATCAGAACTATTAAAAACTCATGTGTTGTTCACCACTTTAGTGAATCATGAATGTGACTTCAATCAATTATATTTGAATTGTTTCCACAAGTTTAGTATTACTCCCCGACCTCATTGAGTCTCCGCCTCAAGTTCAAAATAAATTGTTTCACTCCGCTTAATTCTGAAAACTGTCGTCGTCCAAGAAACATGAATTTATATTCCATTATACCACTTATCACACAAGCATTAATAATAAATTTTAACATGAACAGCATGATGCAGTTGTAAACTCTGACATTTGGTGATATAGAAACTCCCAAAGCGACGCACTTGTAACAAGTCCTTTTCGAATTTGGTGATCTGGAAACTCCCAAAGAAACGCCATTCGTTCGAAAAGACGTCACTAAAAGCATGTTTTTGGATTCGACTACATTGTTACAAGATTGATGACATGTTGCAGTTAACGCTTAACAATGAAAGCTATTTTTTGTTCGGCATAATAAAATAATTAGAACGTTTCCTTTCTTGTTCTATCGGTCGATAGTACCTGATTTTGTGTGATTTCTGAAATAAAACATGAAGCAGCGAAAGAACATGAAAAGAAACGTTCTAATATTATAACAAGATAGTTGCTGTGATGGCCTTGTGGGTCCGGCCATGACACATTTCTCATCTGTTGATCAAACTAAGTCATCCTGTCCAATGTCGACCCAGTTCAGAAAAATTAATGCATTAATGCGACCCGCGCTGTAGACTGTGCTGGAGAAATCTATCTTGGTTGCTGTCGCTGCCATTGTGGGCACCGACCGTTATTGTATTGTGACTCACTCATCTTGCCATGAACCTGAACAAGGATATGAAATTTGGTGATGATCGGAAAAACTGAAGGCTGTAGCCCGTGCGGGCTGAATTACGGATAAACGGACAGAGAAATACAAGATGGCTGCCGTAGCAGCCACTATGTGCAGGCGGTCCGACAGCATGTGACCAACATAGGACGTTCTGAACTACCCATCATACTGAGCATTATACTAAGGCAATATACAGAGTTTCAAGTAATTGATAACTTAAAGGTACATGCAAGCTGTTCTGAAGAAATCTATGATGGCTACCGTGGCGGCCATTATGAGTGGTCAAACGTTACCAAAATAGGATATTCTCATCTACGCATCATACTAAGCCACTCAACCGAGTTTCAAGAAAAGTGACGTGTAAATATGGCCTGTAACCTGTATTGAGTAAATCCAAGATGGCTGCTGTATGCCATATTTGGGCAGCCGACCGTGATGATAATGGGACGTTCTCATATATGAACATGCATATAAAGTTGATACTGATCGGGAAGGAACTGCTTTGACTTCGTCAAGGTAAGCTAATCGCTGAATATAATTTTGATGCAACCGTTCTTTGTGTCAAAGTTGTAGTGAGTGATTTTATGGTTGATTTAGCACACTGGTCTCAGAGTAGTCAGTAGATTTGTTTGTTTTACAGCAAGGCTGAAATATGATGTATTAGACTCTAAATGGAGCGCGGTGGTTCAGTGTTAGACTGTTGGACTTCTATGCTAGAGGTCCCGAATTCGATCCCCGTCCGGGACGCCCCACGTTGTGTCACTGGGCAAGGCACTTTATCCCGGTTGCCTAAATGGGTGCACGATGACGTCGTGTACAAAGGCGTACTGCGCGTCTATGGTGCACACGTCTTCAACCGCTGTTACCCTGCTTGAACAGAGTTAGAATATTGAGGAGCTGACAGTTACTCGTCGATGCTCGGTGGTTCTCTCCGGGTACTCCGGCTTCCCCCACCCGTAAAACTATCACGGTCATGATTATCCATTGTGCATAAGTATGTGACCTTAAACACCAATACATAAATAAATAAATAATTACACTCTGTTGCATTTGCACACTTAGAACGCTTTTAACCCTCTAGCCAACTCAAGCAGTGGGCGAAAATTGAATAAATCTTGAATAACCAGGAATAACTGCATATTTTCATTTTAGGCCTAACCCTCGACCAGCTTGTTCGAATAGAAGGTTATGAGCTCTGTTTCGTCGGCAAAACATGAACAAATGATACAAATTGAAGCACGATTTTTGTGAATAAGGCTTGTCAAATATTTCCGTTACACGTGGTAAAGAGTTATTTATCAATTCCTCGCAATGTTCGCATTGTGTCTAGTATGTAAAAGACAATGTTCATTTCATACCGATGAACTGTGAGCGGAAGGACCCGACACGACTTGCAGGCAACCGTTACTTGCCAAAAATATTTCTTAAACAACCGATTTTCCTTTTTTTTTCTCCAAGGCAAAGCTTATTGTCAGTCTCTGGACAAAACAGTCGAACTCTTTCCAAAGAGAGGTCATACGTAGGGCCATGTTTTGAAGTCAACATGTGAAAGAAATAATAACATATGAAAGAAATAATAACATTTACCCGCGGTCACGGGATTGAGGGGGCGCCACCTTTCAATCGTGGGTCATGATGCAAACAATCACTCCACGGCCGTTGCGGCGTGTTTGTGATGAACGAAGGGGAGGAGGGAAGGGGTGGCATGGGGGGGCGGGGGTGATATGGGGGGGGGGGGGGGTTCTTGTGGGAGAATGTTTGAACATGGAAGGTAAGCGTGGGCCTCCTCTGCTTCTTTGCGCATCACCAAAAATGTTTTCCAACCAAAAATATTCCAGCATTCAAATTTTGAAGAGAAGACGCCAATTTATATTGGCTCACATGGAAGAGCTAGGCCTTGAGCTGTGACCAGGGGCATAGCTTCAGGGGGTGGGTGGCTGTGTGGGTGTGTGTCTCAACCCCCTTCCCCCCCTTCCATCAATATTTGTTCAAAAATAAAGATAGTTGGACATTTGTCAGGCAAAAATTCCAACAGTTGGAAATTCGAAGCATTGTTGTAATGAGAGTTTTTTCCGAATGTGGTATTACATTTATGTGAAAATTCCAACTGTCGACTCCCACAGACAATTCTGATCGAACAACGCAAGATTTTCCGACTACCCAGCGGCTCCTAGTTTAATTCCCTAGCCGTGGTCTGTTAAGCGTTTTGTTCTCTTCTATGTCTAACCTTATTCATATTAAAGTAACATAAAATGACCATACGGGCAGCATAACATCATATTTGAGATGATTAATTAATAAATTATTGGTTGAATACTGATTTTGCGAGCATTCTCCATACATGTACATTCATATAATTGACACAATACCTAACGAAGGCATGCAGATAGGGCCCACTTACAGACTACAAAACCAAAGAAATTGTCATTTTGTGCTGTATTATATAAAACCTCAAATATGTATATAGATATCTAGCTGCAGTCATTTAAACTACTTGAAAATATTCTCAGAATGCCCTAAAACCTACCAGTACAGTCACTCAGTCAAGATTTGGAAAAATTTTCCCCTCTGGAGGGTGAAGGGGGAAAGGAAAGGGGTATGGGTTGGATTTTTAAGTAAGGGCGCACTACTTTAATTATCCATCCATAGTTGAAATGTTCGTAGGTCTGCACCCCCCCCCCCCCCACCTCGCTATTGAAAACATCCTTGCTACGTATACATGGGTCACGGCATCATCGTAGTGGATGTCCGTGTTTTATTGCCGATAATATCGTGTCCCTGGATATCGGTGCTTGTAAAAAAGCCTGAAATACAAAATAAAAAATAGGACGGTCATGCGGCGGGTGTGCCCCTTTGACCCCCTCCAATATAATTTGACTGGCGATCTTTGTGAACAGCGCTGCTGGATTTATAGGTTACGTTAGGTAAAGACCTCACGACAGATGCTCTTGATCATTGATTTTACTGAGGTAAATAAAAGCTGTCAGAATAAAAATAGTGAGAGTGACAACACAAAATGATAAAATCATCCTCTTATGGGGTGCTCTTTAAAGGCGATTATGTTTTTCGATGATTTAAAAAAAAATCTCTTACCTGGACAGAAAAAAAACCAACTTCAAATCGACTGCTCTGTCACAGTCTCGCTGGTACGTCATAAAGTATGTGCTTCCACAGTCATGTGACACGGGAAATCAGTACACCCAAGTATTATGTGTATGTACTATTTACAGAATACTGTCCATCGTGAGCTGTTTGTCAACTCATCACAATAGTATACATTACAACGTACATTACTTCCACCTTTCAATACGATAAGTAACTCTAAACTGATAATTAATACTTCAGGAAGATTGGGGCTTAAACTGACTTGCCTTTACCCCACCACAAACCTCAATAACAAACACGCCGTAACTTGAACGATTCACAAGTTCCAGTACACTGGGTACTGGTGCACTATTAAAATCCATTATGACGTTTCTTTTATGTTTTTTTGAACCAAATACAAAACAATTTTGTTCAACTCATTCATTATTCGATAAAATGGAAACCCAAAAGTTTAGTTACAAAGGAAGGCAGTCGTTAAAAAACAATAAAAAGGCAGGATTAACCCTTTTGCATAAAAGCGTTCAAAATGCTCAACGCTTTCACAAAAGATCGCCTTTCAAATTCCTTTCCGCAGTTTTTCCTAACCCTTTCAACCCGTAAGTCACAGGGCAAGGGAGTCGCAAAAAAATGCCAGGATACAAGGTCCGGGTGGGTGGGTTTGTTCCGAGCCCCAAAGTGCAGTTTTTGCCGGTGTCATGCAATTTTTTGCCAAATATTATTTTACAGACAAGTAATTACAACCAAAGTGAATTCAAGTGCTTAGATTCATAACTTAGAACAGAATAGAGCATTGATAATGTGTTGGGGGCTCCATGTTAGAATTTTTTGCCCATGTTTTACACTTCATTAGGGGATGGGTCCTGTTCTGGGTCTGGCAAAAATTTGCAAAACAAAAAAGTGGTTCCCAGCTATTTGGTCATGATTTTCACTCCTTTATATTTCTACTAAGGCAGTCTGCCTCTTATTAGTGCTTCGTAGCTCCTATTATTTGATTCTTCTGTAAGCCTCAGGGTGTCTCATGCCATTGGTCTAGTGTGCTTCCATGTATGGAATAATTGGAAAGATTGATAGAATAAAAATCTTGATTGTGGAAAACGTGTATAATTTCAAGGTAAATATGATTCTAGTGACACTAGCATAAAAAAATAAATAAGAGGCAATTCATCTCAGACAAGCCACCCTGACATGGGTCAAAGAACATCAGTATTAGGTCTCTCTCAGACCAGCTGTACAAACTAAACATTTAACCGAAAAGTAATGAAATGAAAAACAACTATTTCTTGTGGACAGTTGAAGATATCCAGGTGGGAACAAAATATTTTGGGTAGGGCTTCTTGGTGGTGGGATTCGACTGGTGTCTGAACAGCATAGACATGTTGTACATCAGGGTAAGGGTTGTGTTGCTTGGAACATGAATGGGTGTATATCTGCAAATTCAGTTGGTGGAGGCGGGTTCCAGTGGTTACCTGGGGGTCTGATGCTGCATTTCCGTTGTGGCTTTATATGCAGAGAGATTGTTTTGGGGCCATCTGTGGCTAGGGATGCCTTAGATAACCAAGAGCAGGGCTGGGATATCGGACAAGTTGGTTTGCGGCACCTTTCATGTTTGGGAACAGTATTTTATTTTTTGATTTTTTGATTTAGGTAATCTGAATACTTCGTTAAACAAATTTTATAAATTGGGGGTTGGTCCCCAATTGTCTTTGAGGAAAAACTGTGCGGGAGAGGTGGGTGTCCAAGACATGACTGGCAAAAATTTGCATTCCGGGGGGTGGTGGGTCCCAAAAATTGAAAATGTAAAAATGTCCACCTTGTATCCGTAATTTTTTGCCTGAACCCCCCCCCCCCCCCCCCACACTGTAAGTCATACATCTTTTCGTAAATAAAAAGATGGCTTCCGATTAATTGTTTTGTTTTAAATTTATTGGGATTTAACGACACTTTCAATAGTCAGGGTCACATCTTGTCGGACAGTTTTATGGGTGGTGGAAGCCGGAGTATGCGGAAAGAACCACCAAGCAGCGGCGAGCAACTGCCATACCCTTCAACGTACTAACTCTGCACAGGAATAGTTAGTAGAGGTTGAAAGCAAGTTCATCATCGACGTGTAACACATCTTAACCTTTACCTAACATGAAAAGCAGACGACACTTGCAACAAAAATGTTTGACTAACTAATTTTTTTCATTTTTTGTCTTAAAAACATAGGTTATGACCCTCGTTGGAACGAGCTCGGCGAGCTCGTTCCAACGAGGGGTCATAACCTATGTTTTTGAGACAAAAAATGAAGAAATAATGATAATTAATTGGTGATTTGTGAGAATAGCGCTGGCCGGTTTTGGCCGTTACGTTGGGTAAAGGGTTAATATACATTGCTACCGTGCACCTACCCTCCCCTATGTGCGTAATAAGGATAATCGAGATTAAGTGTCTTGCCCAAAGGACACAACGCAGTTACCGTTGGTCAGGATCGAAGCACTGACCTATTCGTTGGAAGTTTAATGCTCTAATCACTTAGCCTCCACGCCCGCATGGCTTCCCATGAGTAAGTTCCAAAGTAAATACCAATTTTGGAGGGAGGTTCAGTAATAATTTGATCTTACAGCCCAACAGGACTGTAGAATTAAATTATCATGGAACCTCCCCCAAAATACAATGGACACGTCTACTTCCCCATCGACAGTAGTGCAAAAGACGATACGATTCATGGCGTAGATGTTGAAAGCCGAGCATGTCTCACACTGGAATAACAGTTCCGTCCGCTGCAACAGATCCCCAGGGTGTTCCCTAGCGGCATAGGGGGATAGTTAGTGGTTAAATAGAGGTTCGCGGGTTGGGTCCAACGTTGTCGATATTTTTGTTTTAGGGTCAGCTCTCCAAGAGACGAAATATTGGATAGGCTATTGGATAGGGTTCTAGTTTGTGGACTTGGCAAGAGGGAGTTAAGGTAAGGACTCTGGAACCACCACTGCTTCAAATCGAATAAAATCTCGCATCGAATCTTAACCCTTTACCCAACGTAACGGCCAAAACCGGCCAATCTCCAATTAATTTTCATTATTTTTTCATTTTTTGTCTCAAAAACATAGGTTATGACCCCTCGTTGGAACGAGCTCATCGAGCTCGTTCCAACGCGGGGTAATAACCTATGTTTTTGAGACAAAAAATGAAAAAAAATAGTTATTCAAGAAATTTATTTGCAAGTGTCGTCTGCTTTTCGTGTTAGGTAAAGGGTTAACGCACCTCAAGGTGAATTGCATCTTTACACAATAAATAGAGATTATTACCATTATGTGGATGTACAAAATATGTATCTGAGTCGAGCTCCAGGTTCTAAGGGCAGATCACGACGAGTCGAAATCATTTTATCTTACAATATATTGAGGATAAGTCAAGAATGTAGACGAATATATAACGAGCTATTTATTCGTACGGATGAACAAAAAGAAAAAATGGAACCCACGCGAAAGGAACGTGCTTGTATCCGAACCCCTGATACAAACATCTGTATCAGGGGGTCGGATACACGACAGTTGCGAAGTTAATACAGACAAAATACATGTTGATTGTAAGATAATAAATTTTATCAGTCTCTACCTGCCTCTACCGAAGTATTGTATGCGACGGTGACTCGTCTGTTAATGGGCGACAAGGTCAGTATAATGTGAACTGGTTATCCGGCTCAGCGTTGCACCACTTCAACAAAGACCGCATACCAAAGAGAGCTCTAAGGTGAAACCCCGAGAAAAGAAAGAGTGGGGTATCAGATGTGAACTGGCGAAGAATTGCAGTATATATACACCTGGAACTTAATTAGGCACCCCCTGTTTTTTTTCGCAGTGGTGTTAATAGCAACTGTCATTACTTTCATGCTATCTTTCAGATGTCCAAAAAGTGATTGTTTGAGGAAAGTATGGTCTATTGACAAATGAAAGACAACACAATGATGAAAATATGCAGTATTTTAATGGCGCTAATTACACATATCTGTCACTAATGTCTTTGACGGAAAAATGTTCTCTCGACAAGTATGGTGCTGGAACGGTCGATGATGAAAGAATGCCGGTAATTAATGACACAAAATGTAACTGGTGGTCTCCTGAACACAATAGCAGTGTCTGACGTCAGTAGCGAGTGTATCCACCACGTACTCGGATGACAACCTGAACTCTCCTCCTAATGCTACCAGTGAGCATTCTGATACGATCCATGGGCAACTGCTGCAACTCCTCATGCAAGACAACTTCCAAATCGGACAAATCAAATTCTGTACAGGCGGATCCCTTGCTTGCACATGACGTCCAAGAAAGTCCCAGATGTGTTCAAAGGGATTCAAATCGGGGCTAACTGCAGGCCAAGGTAGTGTTGTAATAGCGTTGTTCTGAAGGAATGCTCTCATGGCATGGAAATCACGTGGCCTTGCGTTGTCGTCCATGAATACAGGGCGAGTAGCCATCGGGTGGTTGTCAAAATGAGGCACGACAACCGGACAGAGAATGTTCCGGATGTACTGATGACCAGTGAGATTCCCAAGTACAGTCACCATATCAAGTTTACAATTATGAGAGAGGCATCTCCAGATCATTACTGATACTCCACCAAAAGGAACAGTAGGTATGATGTTCCTGGGCACGTTAGCAGTACTATGCCTCCACGCTCTCATGCGACCATCTATGATTTGAAGCAGGAACCTACTCTGACCAATGGACTCTCCTCTACGTCCTGAGATTCCAATGTTGTCGTTCCATACACCACTCCAAACGTCGTCGTTGATGCTGATCGGACAGAGCTGGACGCTTGATGACCCTTCTGGACTTCATATCCAGTGCGTTTCGAAGCCCCACTTGAAGCAAAGGTTTCACGCCTAATGAGGCGTGCCAGGCTCCGATCTTCAGGCAAAAAGGTCTTTCGGAGTTGCCCAGGCCTTGGTCGGTCCTTAACATCGCTGGTTTGTTGATTTTTTCAGACAAGTCTGATGATGACAGAATGACTATAGCCAAGTGGCCTTCCAATAGCTTCGAATGACATGCCTGTTGCATGAATGCCGGCGATTTGCCATTTTAGTGCCTCTGACAGTATCCTCCTTGCCATGTCAACATTTACTGATAAAAGAATTGACAAATATTCTTGTTTGATATACCCAGCTATTGCAGGTGGATGATAGTGTTTTTTGTGACATTTGTGGGAAGCATGCTTCACGTGAACGCGGGGATATGTTTGGGGTACGTTGTCAACCAGAACCATCATGTTTCACTTGATCAAATGTACTGCAAGATATAGCAATCATTAAAACATAATAATTAGTTACAGCAACTTCACTATCATGGAACATTTCAGGGGTGCTTAATTAAGTTCCAGGTGTATACATATAACCTGGAAAAAAACACATCTGTGGCTAAACTATCGAGGCATCATTTCTACGATTCCTTCAACTTTGCTACCATATTTTGGCCAAAGTTTTATATGGAGCCAAAGGCATCCAAAGCAATATAGGGGTGAAGTAGAACAAACATAGGACATCAGACTTAGTTGCGTTGGCAACGGCTTGTTTGCACGAATTGAGTACTGACATTTTTTTTGCTTTCTTTTCTAGGGAAAGCTAATTTTGTTATGATATGCTGACTGAAGCTGGAAGGTTTTGAATTTTTGGATTCTATTTCGGTTCGGTTTCAGGAAACACCTCGGTTTCTCTTTGTGTTAAAAACATATAATAAAGAAAACTCCATGCTCCTTAACTTGGAAAAAAATTCACAAATTCAAAATTTGTAAGACACCACTGAACACAAAAGCCCTGTCAGTAATTTGGTTCAGTCTAACCTCCCATTGATCATTCTTAGCTGTTCTAGGGGATCAGCTGTTAAGCATATGCAATCCAGAAAAAAAACCCCAAAACCAAAACAAAACCCTCAAAACAAATAACCCCCAGAAATCGGAGTAACAAATTAATAAAATCCATCTAATCTGACAATCTGTGTTGTGTTCTCGTTGTCACATTTTCTCTCTTCTTGACTCGTCCACCGGACGAGTCAATGAGAGAGAAAATGTGACTAGAACACGACGTATTATCCCCTTTGCATTGAGTTTGAGATCTACTTCAACTTAACATGATCTTCAAGTGTGAATCGAATAGGAATACACAGTAGGCCTCGTACCGACTCGTCGACAGCACGCGGCGCTGAGGGTAACAATGTTACAAAATTCAATAGGAACTGTACCAATTCCAGACGCCAATATCGAACCCAGATTGGACTTTTTTGCCCCAAATTAATTAAGTTTTCCTCGGTTTTCAATAACGAAAGCAAAGGTGGAGTTTCAGTGTTCATTTTCCAGGTAGAGATCATGTATCTAGGATAACTATCGATAGTTTTTAGCAAAGTTGTGCATCAAACATTTTGGAATGAAAATCGGTAATTCCGACAGATAAATATAGCTGATGGTTCTCATTGGTTATTTTCCACTAAACGCTGCAAACTATAAGAACCAGTCTAACGAGAGAACTTGTGCACGCTAAGGGTATTTTTTTATCAGATCGCACTAGAGTTTTCTGGTTAAAATTACCGCATGCCCCTAAAATCCATGCGATCGCGAGAAATACAGTCACGGGTGTGTAATAAAATCGAAAAACCGCCGAGCTCTGATGCTGAGTCTCCTTGCGGCAATATTTCAGATGTTGCATGTGGAACAACATACTAATTCGAATGGGGGTGGGGGTGGGGGTGGAGTTGCGGTAACCGGTTCTCGTGCGATCACCGAAGTTGAGCAACGTCGAGCGCGGTTAGTCCTTGGATGGGTGACCTTCTGAGCGATCGATTCGGAATCCCGCGTTGTTTGTCCTTGGGCAAGGCACTTAACGCCGATTGTCTACATGGGGGCACGATGACGCCGTGCACTAAGACGCACTGCACGTCGATGGTGCGCATGTCTTCAACCAATCTAAATCTAACCCTTCCTTTGCTGCAATGCGGATTTACGATGTTGGGGAGTTGGCAGCTGCTCGTCGTTGCTCGGTGGTTTTCTCCGGCTTCCTCCACCCGTAAAACTGTGTCCGACACGATATGACCTTGGCTGTTACAGTGTCGTTAAACATTAATAAATAAATAAATAAATAAATAAATAAATAAATAAATAAATAATACTAATTCGAAAATGGAAATATGGAATTGTGAGTTGGATCATAGAGTGAAATGAAAAGTCAGTGGCGTAGCGGAAAATCTTGTGGCCCCTCCCCGCGAGATAGAGATGGGGACCCTTTCATAATGGTGGTTGCCTTTAAAACGGGAGCAAATTTAGTGTTGTTACCGCGCACAACAAACAGGATTTCACGTAGTACATACGCCATAAATTAAATGAAGGTATAGCCTATAGGATCGATTCTAAAAGTAATACTCAGAAGATTTTTTCATTACATGTTTTAAGTTTCACCCCCACCATCCAATGATACACCCATGCACGCCCAACATGTGTGACTTAAGAGGCACCATGTATGTATATTGTTCATTTCTCACCCCTATCAGTTACAATGATGTAGCGTTCACTTAAAAGAATAATACATAGACCACAAAGAGTACGTCGTGTGGAAGTGAGAGTTTGAAATAATGAAATTATGTGTATTTGGTACACTGTGGAACAGTCACACAGGTAAACATATCAATACATACACAACCTGGCACCGTCCTCTGCTCTTTTTTACTATCTCTCTCTCTCTCCCTTTCCCTCTTTCTTCCGAAAATAACCACACCTAGAAAATATTTTCCTGTTACTTTTGAACAGGTTCATGTTTATGCTGTGTAAAGAAAATTAATGATGTTCAAACATGACTTGTTTAAGATGACCGCTACTTATCTGAAAGTGGTGTGTTGCGACTATTTATAAAGTGCATACAAAATACATTAGCGTTTGTAGTGGTGTTATGAACCAACACGTGTACCGCGTTAGTCACAGCTGTAAAATCAAGCCTGGAAATAACCCCTGAGTGAGGAGAGTACGTTGTGACAAACGTGGCGAGCTCATGTCCAGCTTTTTTCTTCAAATTAGTGGAAAAACTGTCTGGTTATCTCCCCTGAAATTGTAATTTCGGGGATTGGAAATTAGCATTACGGAGATGGGGAAGTTTTACAATTCCTTAGATTAAATAAAATGTTCAAAAGTTACACTATGGAAGCGCGTGGCATCTGAAAGTTCAATATATTTTTTATAGTAATTGTTGAATGTTGCCAGTTTACTATTTGAGTTTTGTTCTCCTGTCATTTATAACATGTATTGTTTTCTCCAGTGCAAACATGCTAAAGTGTTTAAAACAGTGTTTCCATCGACTTATGACCATCTGTGTACGCTTTTTGGTTTGACAGATTATTGGGAAGCGCATCAATTCGGAAAATATGATCATGTGTCTGCCTTCTGGTGAAAATATCCATCAGACACAAGTCTTGACTTTTCTTTCTTTGATGTCCAATAGTCTGTAAAATCTGATTACTTTTCTCACACCTTGTCCGATTGTCTGTGAAGCAATCAGCTGATGGGTTTTGATAGTGTTGTATAATTGGGGGTAATTGATTTGGTGAAGATAAGTTGCCAAGATCAAGCCAGGGAACATTGTTCACAGTAATGCTCGGTTGGTTTCTCAGTGTGATTGAGATGTTAGTTTGGGAGCAATTTGAGTTTGACTTTGGATGTTAAACTGTTCGGACGTTTATTTCGACTGGGTGTCAACCTCTGTTTCTTAATACTGCTGTGTGCGGTATTCTGTTTGTTATACTGCTGTGTGCGGTATGCTATATATAATACTGCTGTGTGCGGTATTCCGTCTGCTATACTGCTGTGTGCGGTGTGACATCTATAATACTGCTGTGTGCGGTATGCTATCTTTTATACTGATATGTGTGGTATTTACTGCTGTGTGCGGTAAGACTGTTATGATTTCCATGTCTTCCTTAATTGATGACGCCCTTAAATTTCATCCAAATTCATTGAATGCTAATCAACACTGAAAATACAACATTAGCGTCGCCGACTAAAACTTAAGAAATTCGGCGACTGAAAACCATTCCTCTAATTTTATTAAAATGTTCCTTTGGTTCAACATTTTATGAAAATGTCCATTCAAAGAGTTGTGATTTGAAGCTTATTAGCTTTCATTCACGACAATAAAATCTGTTCATATTTAACACCCTATAGAAGGTGAATTGCTTTCATGGGTTATATCATTTTTCTATCTCTTGATTTTTTAAATATTTTGTACTAGTTTTTAAAATTGTAACTAATCTCTTTATTTTTAAGCAGAGTGCTGTTGTTGATTTTTGCTTGTCACAAGATGTATATAAACTGAGACATTTTAGCCAGACACGCAAACGTGGAGGGGTGGAAGAATGGTGTAATCGGTTTGGCCACTGAGAGAAGATAGTGCATTGGTTCTAATCGGGTAGTTCGAACGTCTTTGAACACCGTCTAGGTACAAAGTCAATTGAATGAAATTAAGAATGAAGACCTCCTGATTTCAACGACGGAGAACACGGAAATAGAGGAATAGCTTGGCAACAACTGGACGAAGCCAATACAGGTCAAACATCAGAATGTCGACGACATCTTGTCCAGTTGGACCAGGAGAATTGATGAGGAACTTAAACTGGCGCAAGCCTAACTTGCAGACGCTGTAAATTGGCCAGTCTCATGACGACACGAAAGGATGCTGAAACTAGATTCAATCCTGCGCCGTGCACAGATACAACCCAGCATACAGTTCTCAGCTCCGAATTGACACTGTCTGTACCAACACAGTTTTCTTCAACCTTGTTGACTCAGCCAAGTGATATTAAACCTTCACAGTAAAAGTCTTAACTAGTTTATTCTTCAGATTCGCATGTATCACATTCACCTCTGGATTTTATGCTGCCACTTCCAGCAAATTATTCGGTGCATGAAATTGAGCACGAGAAGGTTCAAAGCATCTCACCTTCAACATTTATGCGGCCATTTGCTGCATTTGGTTTGGGGGAGAATGCAATGATTATCAGTGAATGTTTAAAGTTACCTAAATGCTCGCAACGTGAACACATTTCACCTTTAACATACATGCGTCCATTTGCTGTATCTGTTGTTGATGATGAAATAGTCAATGAAAGTTTATGCGAAACTGAAGACTTGAGTAAACCCAGTAATGGCTGGGCTAATTACGATAATGGTTGTGACAGTGTTGAAGTGCTTTCTGGATAAACTACACGTTTGCGATCACATAGTGTACTTAATCCGGTTTTCACAAACAGAAGCCAGCACCAAAGGGCAGCGCCGGATCAATAGACGGAAGGGCAATGATTACATTTATCATACCAGAATACCTCCTGATACATCACTCAATCTTCTCGTGGTGAGCTTTCTTATCCTGATGCAAACTGAAGTAAACTTGAAACTGCACTTATGTTTTTAAACGGAATCATGTGTGGAATCGGCTGTAAAAATAACAGCCAAAAGAAAACAGGAGAACATAATGATAATTGATGAAGTTATTCGCTTCATTGATTACGAGTAATTATGTTTTTAAATAAATTATTGTCTTTTCTGGGAATTTATTGAGTTCGACAGTGAGGTAATTTGCTTCATTGTTGAGCTGCTCATAGGACATATTTTATGGTTCTTCACATGATTCTACAACTGCATTGTAGTTTTCTGCAACAATGTTCACTTGTTTGCAAAAACTCGGGAAATTATTAATTCGCACTTCTGCAAGACACATGGATAACTAGTTCCATTTTACACTGCCTTTCACTTCTTAAATGCGGCCTCACTTCAAGCACTTAAACTTTTAACAAAACTTCCGTTCTTCGTGTCAACTCTTAATTAATCGCAACACAGTCGATGAATCATTATTGATTCTGCTTGGGTCTTTTCTCGTTATGTTGTGTTCCTGAACTGAATTGTTAAAAAAATTGGGATATCTGTCGGCTGTTTGATCAATGAACATGCCGTTTTGTACTTATATCAGTTTAGATCACATATTTGATGAGGTTATTTGCTTCATTGAATATTTTCATTTGTAAATAGATGTTTTACCTCCTGATGGATTGCACAAATTCGTGTCAATTTCCTTTGGGTTCAGGGCCCATAGTACCTTTCACATGTAAGCCTCTGTTCAGACAGGATTCAAACCGTAAATATTCATGGGGGGGGGGGGGGGGGGGGAATGTTGTATAATTGGGGTTAATTGATTTGGTGAAGATAAGTTGCCAAGATCAGGCCAGGGAACATTGTTCACAGTAATGCTCGGTTGGTTTCTCAGTGTGATTGAGATGTTAGTTGGGGAGCAATTTGAGTGTGACTTTGGATGTTAAACTGTTCGGACGTTTATTTCGACTGTGTGTCAACCTCTGTTTCTTAATACTGCTGTGTGCGGTATTCTGTTTGTTATACTGCTGTGTGCGGTATGCTATATATAATACTGCTGTGTGCGGTATTCCGTCTGTTATACTGCTGTGTGCGGTATGACATCTATAATACTGTTGTGTGCGGTATTCCGTCTGCTATACTGCTGTGTGCGGTATGCTATCTTTTATACTGATATGTGCGGTATTTACTGCTGTGTGCGGCAAGACCGTTATGATTTCCATGTCTTCCTTAATTGATAACGCCCTTAAATTTCATCCAAATTCATTGAATGCCAATCAACACTGAAAATACAACAATAGTCTATAAGGGGAGACAACCGTCCACTTAAACAGTCACCTGAAGGGAAAAGCTGGGTGTGCACAGGTTACGACAAAATAATTCAACGACAAAATAATACAACATAAATTAAAGCGGGTTCGTGCGTTAGTTATTGCCATTTATTGTGGCGGAAATTCCGTTAAGACGTAACAGCATGGCAGTTGTTGTAAAACAGAGAATGCGGAAAAACATCACAATACATTATATCTATAGGTTACTACCAGGTTATTTAGCGTAACCGGCTAACGGGTTACGATGCAAGCTCTATTTTCAGATCTGTAACTTCCGTGTTTTAATCGACCAGTTATGTTTTCAAAACTGGCGACACCTGAACAGAAGTGTGTATTTTTTCGAATTCGCAAAAGTTATTAACTGGTAGAGAGCTGCATTATTTTTGATCCTGAAAACTTTTTGTGGGTCTTTGCCTTGTTACAATTTATGGGAGAGTACCCACAGACTCTGTCCTATAAAATGTAACAAGGCGAATCCTCGCAGATAAAATACTAGCACTTCAAAGATAATATGAAGCACATCGACATAATATGAAACCTTTAAACTGTGGTACCTGCACTTCAAAATAAAGCCCAAATATGGGCTTCCAGCACTCTACCAGTTTAAAGGGTAACTGAAAAAACTGAAATTCCCACCATTTATCTCATATGATCAAAACTAACACTACACGTGCTCTAGGTCATTTTTCAACATCATTCAGCCCGAAGGTTCATTTTCGATAGTGTTCACTGTATATAATACTACCAATAATTTTATAAATACACACACGGTGCACTATAGCTGTACAAAACTGCAAAAAGATTAAAAAAAAAAAGATTGCATTTGCTGTGATTATATATGTAAGGGTCAGTCCACAGGCAGCAGCCATGCTTCCATCTGCTTTCAGGGGAGGGGATGTGGAGAACAGTCTTTTATGCTGCTCGCCGCTATTGCCTATCCGTATTCACTCTGGTGTGACTGCATGCGTGTTTGCAGCTGTTTAAGTGTAGATATTGTCGAGTGCGGACGTGTTGTGTCATTTTGCAATAATGTGATTCTTATAAGTCGGTCGAATCAGGGCCAAGTCTCGAGCAGCACCCAGCAGTCATGCTGGTATCTGGGGGGGGGGGGGGGGGGGGGGTAAACAGAGTTTATGCAGCCGTCGCTACTGCCTGACCGAATTCAATCTAGGGTGGCTTCACGTGCGTGCTTGTAGCTGTTCTGGGGTTGATGCTGTACGATAGAAAGCGAATATGGTGTGATTTTGCAGTGTGATTCTGATAATAATACTATTCTTATAGCATTGAATCCACGCTTGGCTCTCTCTCTCTCTAACTAACTAACTAACTAACTAACTAACTAACTAACTAACTAACTATAACTAACTAACTAACTAACTAACTAACTAACTAACTAACTAACTAACTAACTAACTAACTAACTAACTAAGAGACCGAAACCGCAAGATGTGTATGATCCACTGATATCCGTGTGATTGTGAATTTCGAACTTTTGAGATGGAAATGATAGACATACACAAATGCACCTTGGCTTTAATAAATGGCACAGAGAAAACCCGAGGAACATGCAGCATATTTCCCAGGTAATTAAGCACTGTGGAGTGGCACACTTTTCGATAAAAATACCAACAATGTGACTGCACTCCACCAATACTAAACATCATTATCAACTATTTAAAAAAGTAGGGGATATTTGATAAAAGCGAGAAATATAAAGAAATATACCAACGAAAGTTGAGGCATTGCACTGTGACATCTGGTGAATGATTTCAGCGATAGTTGGGTGTCTGACAAGCACACATTCCACGCACTGCGCTGTGGGAGACATGGGCGGTCAGTCGGAGAATTTACCACATTCAGTCCAAGACCTCAATACCTTGTAAATACTTCTCGGTTCGCGAGACAAGCGCGGATCCGACGTGGCACACTCGTCACCAAACGTCCAATATCAGCTTGACTGATGTTATTCCATTCTCACAGCCGTGCAGCGGCGAGTTCCTGGACATTGGTAGGGGGCTGTTGGCGTTGTCGTGGGCGCCTGCCAAGCATATTCCAGACGTGCTCGATTGGTGAAAGGTCTGGACTCAGTGGTGGCCAAGGAAGTGTAGTAATGTTCTGCTCCTGGGGGAACTCTGTAGCGACACGGGCCCTGTGTGCTTTTGCATTGTCATCACCTGAGCTACTAACATGTTGTCACAGTAGTACTGCCCTGTGACACGCCCTTGGATGACAAATAATGCCTCCCCACATCATAACCGATCCGCCATCAAAACGACCGTGCTGCCTTACGTTTACGCCATGGTATCGTTCGTTTCGCCGCCGCCACAATCTGTTTAGCCTGTCGTGGAAGTCGAGAGTGAACCTCGATTCATCGGAAAACATGACGTTGGTCCGCCGACGATTGTCCCAGTGCTGTCGTGCTCCACATCAATTACGCCTTGCTGCGATGTGACGTCCAGTCAAACGTGGAATTATCGAGGTCGTCGAGCGTACAATTTCCAGCTGTGTAGGCGATTTCGGATAGTCTGACCACTGACTCGCACATCTGTCGCTCGGTACAGCTGCTGTCCAATTTCTGAGGCACTTTGATGGCGGTTGCATAATGCTGTGGTTCGGATGAAACGATCCTGGATAGCAGTTGTCGGCCTTGTACGACCTGACCGACGTCTGTCATCAACATTGCCTATCTGATGGTAGCGTGACCACAACCTGCTAATCACCGATTGAGTAACGTTGAGAATTTGAGCCACTGCAGTCTGTCTGTTGCCAGCTTCCAACATGCCTGTCAGTCCTAGCATACCTCAAAAATTACGTTTCGACCAGAAACTATTGATGAACGAGTTTATACCACGAAAAGAACGATGAGACCTCCGAAAAAGCCCGTCCAGTACAAATGAAAATTTCAAAACGCACCCCACAGACATTAACGCGGCGCTCGTGCGAAAAACCTGCACGAAGTTTTCGTGGGTTACATTCATGATCCACGCTAAACTTGGTAACATACTGATGTGTCCAATCAGGCGTATCCAATACCATTTTCCGAAAATATCAACATCAGTTTGGATATCCCCTACTTTTTTTGAATAGTATATTAAGAGCAAACAATAAAGAGACATGAACTGAAGTGTTATCGATTCACGGAATGGCCTCAGACTGTACAGATCGAAAGAATGTCTATAGTTCGTAAACAAATATCCCCAATAATTTTTCAGGTACCTGGTTAGACCCAGATATTGGCTTTCGGCTCGTTGTATTTTTGTCCTTGTCAAGTGATATAGCTGAGGGTTGGGTCGCTTTTTGTTCAGCCACACGAGTATTCAACACGTGCAAACATCACAAGGTAAATAAATGAAAATGTGGTCAATGTTCTCCAAGGTGTTTAGTTGTAAGGTTACACGTTACAGTACATACGTCTTAAGACTGGCGAATGGGCTGGAAATGTTTGTGGTGACAGAGCCATCTTCCCGAAAATTTTGTGATGAGCAAAACATTGTCCGGTTTTTGGATAAGGATGGAAGTTTGTTTTTTTCGTGGTACGTCCAAGCCACGCCAAAAGTTTCTTACCACTTACCACCCAAGACTTGACGGGGAAATGGGACCGCTGTGGGTGCCGAAGGGCAAAAACGGCTCGGCCTTGTTCCATTCCTTCCCCGTCCAGGAAACGCTGAATGCCTCAGCCACATAACCCCTTCCACCCATGGCTAACAAGTTTCGTTATTGGAGGAGATGGGAGCGCGGTGACTCAGTAGGTAGAGGTGCAGGCTGCAAGCCGAGAGGTCCTCGGTTCAAATCCCACCTGCGGCAACCGCGTTGTGTCCTTGGGCAAGACACTTCATCTTCATTGCTCGCGTGGGGGCACGATGACGCCGTGTACTAAGGCGTACTGCACGTCGATGGTACGCATGTCTTCAACCAATCTAACCCTGTCTGTGCTGCAGTGCGGAGTTACGATGTTGGGGAGCTGGCAGCTGCTCGTCGTTGCTCGGTGGTTCTCTCCGGGTACTCCGGCTTCCTCCACCCGTAAAACTGTCACGGTCATGATTAGCCATTGTGCATAAATATGTGACCTTAAACATCAATAAACAAACAAACATTGGAGGAGATTTACTTGAAAATTAGCTCTCCATTATTTCCTAATATTTGTTTTATTGGGCTTTAACCCTTTACCAATGTAACGGCCAAAACCGGCCAGCGCTATTCACAAAAGTCGCCAATTAATTTTCAATATTTTTTTCATCTTTTGTCTCAAAAACATAGGTTATGACCCCTCTTTGGAACGGGCTCGTTCCAAAGAGGGGTCATAAACTATGTTTTTGAGACAAAAAATGAAAAAAATTAGTTATTCAAAAATTTTGTTTGCAAGTGTCGTCTGCTTTTCATGCTAGGTAAAGGGTTAACGACTCTGTCGACCGCCAGGGTCATCTCGTGTCGAGCAGTTTGACGGATGTAGGAAGCCGGATTACCCGGAGAGGACCACCGAGCAGCGGCTATCAACTGTCAGACTCCCCAATGTACTAACTCCCCGCAAGCAGGGTTCACATTGATTGAAGACAGGTGAACCACAACGTGCAGTACGCCTTAGTATACAGCGCCACCGTACGTACTCCCACGTGGGCAATCGGGATAATGCGTCTTGCTCGAGGCCACAACGCTGTTACACTTGTCTTCAACCAATGCTAGCCCTGCTTGTGGGGAGTCTGATAGTTGCTCGCCGTTGTTCAGTGGTTCTCCCCGGCTTCCTCCACGAGGCGACCCGGGCTGTCGAAAGTGTCATTAAACCCCAATAAATAAATAATAAACGAAAACAACAGACAGCTCCGAGAGCTGACTGTTGTTTTCATTTATTTATTAAAAGTAGCGAAAGGAAACTTAGCTTTTTTAACTACTCATGTCACAGGCGTTTTATCAATAATGCGTCTTGCTCGAGGCCACGACGTTGTTAACCCTGATGGGGATCGAACCGTCGACCATAATGTTTGAAGTCCAATGCCGTAACCACTGACCCACCGCGCTTCCATCTTTATTTCCTTAAGCTGTCAGTAAATGTAACACTAAGGGTATAGTAATTTAATATAAAAATTGAAATGTTATCGAATTTGTATCATCAATGTGAGTATTATTTCACATTATTACAGGCAGGTATTTTCCTGTAGAGTAGTATAAAATACAGAAGCTTGCTTTTTACAATTTTTTTCCCGATCAGTTTGAACATTTGACTAAAATTCTCTGTTGAAACGCATTTAAAATTAAGAAAACGGCGTTTTCACCATCTTTTCATGTTCTGTAACGTTTTATTCTGTTCATTATATCAACAGTGTGCGCAACGTAACAAAAAATACAGACAGTGTCGTTTCCACTGACATGAGAGTTTTGGAGGTGAGATTTGCTAAGTTTTTTTCCTGGAAAGAAGAAAAACTTGCAAGTTACTGTAGAAGCACATTCACCAAACAAGGCGACAAAGTGGACAGTTACTAATTGTTGGTAGGTATAATACTGATATATACTCTTAAACCTTTACCTGACTTGAAAAACAGACGACACTTGCAAATAAAATTCTTGAATAACTATTTTTTTTTTCATTTTTTTTGTCTCAAAAACATAGGTTATGACCCGTCATTGGAACGAGCTCTACAAGGCCGTTCCAAAGACTGGTCATAACCTATGTTTTTGAGACAAAAAATGAAAAAAATAATGAAAATTAATTGGCGATTTTTGTGAACAGCGCTGGCTCGGTTTTTTCCGTTGCGTTGGGTAAACGATTAATGATGGATTATCTGTGAAGTAGTTGCTTCTAATTAGCCTGCCATGAAAGCCACGTTTCCTTTTGTTACTTTTATTAAACAAAAAGGGAGCTCGGTGGCTCAATAGGTAGAGATGCAGGCTGCAAGCCGAGAGGTCCTCGGTTCAAATCCCACCTGCGACAACCCTCGTTGTGCTCTTGGGCAAGACACTTAATCCCAAATGCCTAGGTAGGGACACGGTGACGTTGTGTGCTTAGGCGTACTGCACGTCGATGGTGCACTTGTCTTCAACCTGCTAACCCTGCTTGTGGGGAGTCTGACAGTTGCTCGCCGTTACACGATGGTTCTCTCCGGGTACTCCGGCTTCTTCCACCTGCGGAACTGTCCTACACGAGGAGACCCGGGCTGTCAAAAGTGTCGTTAAACCCATAAATTAATAAATAAATAATAAACGAAAACAGCAGACAGCTACGGGAACTGACTGTTGTTTTCGTTTACTTATTAAAAGTAGCGAAAGAAAACTTGGCTTTATTGACTACTAATGTCACAGGCGTTTTATCAATATTTACTTGCTTCTTAATTGGACCTTCCTCGCGGGTCTGATAATCATCGAAAGTCTATTTTCATGACGATGTTACTCAGGGATCCTCCCAATGAGACATCCCGTATCGCAGACGATAGACGAGTCTTGTTAATATTGTCTTCAAAAGAGAACACTCAAATTCATAAATGCCCGAACCCATTACTCTCAACTTTTGGGGTATTTTCTTGAAATTTCTCATAAAATCAAGGCCTGGCTGTTGTAAGACAGCCAGGACTGCAATTAAAACTAGAAGTCATGTCATGAAATGTGCACAAATAACACGTCCATCTGCGCGTTATAACCATAGTAAGGCTATCAAATTCTGTACATATGGCCTGTGCACAAGCAATGTTTCAGCCAATGGGCCTCCTGGTAACCCGGAGGTCCATTGGCAGAAACATTGCCTGTGTTTGCTATGAGTAACCAGGAGAACCTGCCGTGCTTTGGATGCCATTCAATATGGCAATTGCGCGTAATGCCTAAGCGCAATTAAGCCTAGATAAGCGCACAATTCGTGACAGGACTTCTAGTTTTATCTGTAAATGATTTATTCCCAACAAGACGAATCCCAACAAGACGAATGTCGCAAATGGTCATCCCAACAAGACGTATGCCAAGAAGATGAATTCAATTAAAAATGACTGTATAACTCATTTATTTTAAGGATTTGGGCAAAAATGTATACGAGAGGGTATTTTGAAGTGGAATTTTATTTTTCAAGAAAAAAAAAAACATGTATTTGAGATATTTTATTTATTATAAACCAGCTTGTAAACTCTACAAAATTACACTCGAGTTACAAAAAAGAAAGGAGCTTACATACTGTACCATATAAAATAATAATTTAATTTTTTTTCACTTGCACGCTATTTATGATTTATAAAGGTGTTAGGAAATTTTTTTAGTTCATCAGCGATAAAGTGTGGACAGGTTCGGCATGGAACTGCGAATTATCCTCGCAATTTTACTAAAAGCGTAAATTACATGCGGGTGAAAATCTTGTTGGGATTCGTCTTGTTGGGGTCTTTTTGTTGGGACGTTTTATCCATTCGTCTTTTTTGGGATTCGTCTTGTTGATGTGACACCGACTGGATTTGATGAGAAAGTCAACAGAGTCCGAAATTAAGAAACCTCCGATAAGACAACGCATTCTATTCATGAGGATACACTTGTTAACAAGAGTCAGTAACAAGCGTACAATTTATGGCTGTGTGCTTTGTTGACAATTTATGGTGTGTGCTTTGTTGACAAAAGACATCTGAAATTTTCTACGATTGATTAACAATCGGTTTCCAGCCATTGCGAGCAGGTAGTATATTCCAAAAATTGACTAAAACCTTACCTGTCGCGATCTGCGTTGCAGTCTGATGTTTCTTAAAAAATGTTCTGTTCTTAGTGAGCTCTATACAATTACAGCATGGGTCTACCTAGAAGATACGGAATAAAACAAGAAAATAACAATATACAAATAAATGTAAGGCGCAGCACCCAAATTGATATTAAGTCTATGTTTGACATTCCGGAATCAGTTGGTCGAGCGCTGTGTTCAAATTGCAACTCCAGAAGCGCACCGAATTCAATCAAGAGACCACAAGGGGCCTTAATCCCTCACCTGAGAAAGCCATTAAAGACGTATTTAATGTCACATTCAGCATCAATGGCCAGTTAACACTACCGACCCCACATCTGAACCCAGACGACACTTGATTTAAATAAGCTCGATTCAGACCCTGTGAGGATACCAAACATCAAAAGATTATGATCGGTGGACATGAATAAGAGGATTTTTCATATCCCCATGAATCCGGTAACTTTATTTGAACAAACTTGAATCTCTTCCCCAGAAGGGTGTACTTCTATATCAAATATCAACATAGTCTGACTATTGGATCTCTAGAAGATTTTAAAGAATATTCCCAAAATAGCACTAAGTTATAATTTGGGCTTCCACATGGAACTCATTTATGGACCCAGGGGCTTGATTTGAACAATTTGGATATGACCCCCTCCCCCTCCAGCTAATGAGGTTATATAACCAACACGAAACGATTTTGACTTCTGACAAGTGGATGCGAGGAAGACGTTAAAAGAGTATTTCTTATATTGCATTAGGTTAAAATATGGATTCACAAAGGAAGCCCAAATATGGACTCAGAGGCATTATTTGAACAAACTTCCATCTGACCCCTATTTGGTTGCTGTATACCATATATCAAAAGATTCTTACCTACTGGTGGATCTGCGGAAGATTTTCAAAGCATATTCCTCATATTTCACTGCGTTAAAATTCGGTATCCTACAAGATCCCCAAATATAAAACTAAGGATTTGATTTGAACAATGTTGAATCTGCTAAGACATCAACTTGAAATTCGGGCTTGCAAATATGACTGCGGGAACTTGTTTTGAACGAACGTGAGCCTGACCCGAATATATGGCAAACAAAGAGCTTTTGACATGTGGATCTGAAGAAGATATTCCCATTATTACATAAAGTTAAAATTTGAGTTAGTATAAGCAGCTCAAATATGAACCTTGGAATTTCATTTGAACACATTGTAATCTACCCCCTCCCTCTAAGGATCCTGTTTATGAAGTATCAAAGATTCTGACTGTTGGATCTGAAAAAAAAGGATTTGTAAAGAATATTTCTCACATTCCATGGAATTAAAATTTGGGCTCCCGTAGGGAGTGCCAATATGAAACCAGGGACTTAATTTGAACAAACTTGAATCTTCCCCCACCCCACCCTACCCCTTTGGGTGCTCCAGAACAGAATATCAAAAGATTCTGGCTGGTGAATCTGAAGAAGATGATTTTAAAAAATAACTGAGATGAACAAACTCGAATCGAAAACTCACAAGGATTCTGTATACCAAATATCAATGGATTCTGACAGGTGGATCCAAAGAAAAGAGTTTTTAAAAGATTTTTTCTCAAATTGCGCAAAGTAAAGATTGGGGCTCCCTCTGAGAGCACACATATAAGTCAGGGTCTTAATTTGAACAAAATCGAATCTGATCACCCTTGGGATGATTTATACCAGATATCAAAAGATTCTGATTGGCGGTTGCGTAGGAGACTTATTTTAATTTTTGAAAAAATGTTTGGGGAGCCAGCGGAGTAATGCCTTTGGTGGTACCGGCGAGCTACTCCCTGTGGGCATGGCAACTATATTTGAATTGACTTATGATGTGAAACATGCATATCAAATGTGGCTCAGTTCGTTCCAATGGTTTATGTAAAATGTAAAGTTCACGCTGGACGGACGACGACGGGCGAAAAGTGACCGGCAAAGCTCCCCTTGGTGTTCGCTCTGGTGCCTTAAAATCTTTAGGGGTGTATGGGAGTTGGATAGGTAGGTCGAAATAACAGGCATTTGGCAAGTTCAGGGCAACACACCGATATTCTTGCACATCGCGTTCTCTAAAATAGCCTTAAATATAATCATATATTTGGGGGCGTGTGTATAGTGGGGGTGGTAAAGATCCATGTTGAACCGGACCATATCATGACGTTGCTAGTTGTGGTTGCCCAACTGTTTTACGTACAGACACCTGTGAATGTTAGAAATTAATGCATACAAGGAGTCAATAAAAAGTCTACAATAAACAAAATTGGCCATGACCATCGTAATCCCAGGGAGCCCAGTTGCTCAGTGGCGACGGCATTGGACTTCAAACCGAAAAGGTCCACGGTTCGATCCCCACCATGGGTAACTGCGTTGTGTCCTTGGGCATGGCACTTAATCCCGATTGCCTAAGTGTGGGTACGGTGACGCTGTGTATAAAAGTGAGCTGTACGTCGATGGTGTTTTCAGCCAATGATAACCCTGCCTGTGTGGAGTTAGTTCGTTGGGAAGTCTGACAGTTGCCCGCGCTGCTCGGTTGTTCCCTTCGGGTAGTACGGCGTCTTCCACCTGTAAAACTGTCCGACACAAGGCGACCCTGGCTGTCGAAAGTGTCGTTAAATCCCCAAAATAAATAAATGAATAAATAAATAAATAAATAAATAAATAAATCTGTAATGCGGTGGTAAACGCTGCGGCAGAATTTCGCGGCTTTTACCATGGCAATGCTGATTTCCGTTGATAATTTCGAGGATTTATCCCCACACGTGCAAATATATGACAATTTTATGGTCAATCCTTTGACCCCTGGTGACATCTTCCATGTGACAGCAACTGGAAGAGTCCATATTCATTATTTGAGGGGTAGCCCATTTAATATTTTGAACGTGCAACCTTGGTGCTGCACGTTGAAAATATTGATCAGTCTACCCCACACATTCACTGAGCAGCCATCCAACTTCATGAAATCATGACCTATCATGTTCCGCCTGGAAAAGTTGCCTCTCGTGTTCAAAGGGTTAACGAGATGTATTTGAGCAAGCCAAACTGTAGCAGCTTTCTTTTCCTAATGACCTATTGGGCAGCTGGGATAACCGATTGGCTGGCTTTCTAGGGCCACGTGCTCTAACGACTGCTCTGTGCCCAACGGCAGTGGCGGCGCTACGGGAGGCATGGGGGGGGGGGGGGGGGGGGGGGGGCATTTGCCCCCCTCCCAAACGAAGGCTTTGCCCCCCCCCAACCATCTCTCGCATGCATTTCCATCCACCCTCACACACAAACACATTCAGTCACTCTCTCTCACACACACACACACCCCTCTCTTTTTTTATTCCCATACACACTTAGCCCAAAGCTTCAGGCTAGCTGATGAACACATCCAGGCAGTAGAGATTTAAAGACTCGGATGCAGATACTTATAAGTTATAATTAAGTTATGAGCCAACAAAGGCATGTCTATCCATATCCCTTGTCTAAAAAAATTCATGGATTTCGCATTATGACAGACGGGCATTATGAGTCTCTCTCTCTCTCTCTCACGCACAGACCCACCAGACGCGGATCCAGGATTTTTTGAAAGGAGGACCGCTAATTACCATTACATTTAGTCGAAACTTGGACCCAAAGTCCGTAATATAATTTTTTGGTTTGGTACGTCCACAGGACGTACCAAACCAAAAAAGTATATTACGGACTTTGGGTCCAAGTTTCGACTACCTCATAACAAAGTAATGATATGATCCTTTACGTATTTGCCCCCCTTCATGGGAGTCTGCCCCCCCCCCCCCCCACAAAAAAAATTCTGGCGCCGCCACTGCCCAACGGACTCAATTGTGTTAATTTACTATCAGGCGATCGTCATATTCCAGACGGGTCAAACGAATTTGGGTGTTGAACTGTCATCCTTATACCCTAGGATAATTTTACGGCCCTGATAGCATGTATAGTTTACACACGAGTGAATGCAGGAGAACAAGCTCCTCGGCTAGGATAAGGGCCAAAGTGATCATGCAGTCAAATGCCAAACCCTCAGTGAAAGAACCTGTATGCGTTGCAAAAGGCCAGTTTCAGAAGTTCAAATACGTCTAAAGGGAAACAAACTAACGGAAGATGACATTTCATTAAAATATTTTTGATAACTCCGAGCAGCTGAGGGTAACAAAAAAAAACTAGTAAATGAACCTGGACGATATCTACCGCCTTCCTCACCACCAAAATAACTGTTCGAGACGGGGCATTTTCGTCTGGATTGAAGTTTTTGATACCGAATCGCTTCTGAAAGTGAGCAGGTATAGCTTTACGAGAACAGACTTGATACTTCGACTTATTAAGGTGCAGAGTTAAGCTCATCCAATAACGAGTCATAGACTCGTTGATTCTCAAAGAGAACACTCTGGATGAACGACAGTGTCCCGAGATGCGAGGACCCCCCTCCAGAAAAGTTGATCAGGCATAAAAAAGTAAAAAATCTGTTTCTCAGGCCGCAGAGTCCTTTTGGCTGCTACATGCGCTCTTTTTTACAAGCAATGTAAACTAAAAAAAATAATAATTAAATGGTTTATGTATGATATTGTAACCAAGTTAATCAAATTGATAAACTTGCCATATGAGTGCAACAATGCCTTGCAATGCTTTAATACAGCAAAGCCTTCTTACACTCAAGGGATGAAATACACCACTAACCATGCAATTCTGTAGATTATGAGGTATAAAACCTAAAACGAATCAAGAACTTGAACTTTTGATGGTAAAGAAATAAATAGAAAAATAAAAATAAAAATAAAAAACCGCCCGCCCACATACGTTACCCGATACAACACAAACATTGAGAAATGTTCCAGGTATACCACGCGTGTCAGCACGTCGTGTTATAAATACGCAGAACGACTCGCGTTTGTGAATGGGTTGATCGATATGCCACGAGTGCCAGCGCGGAAGGATTAAACGAGAGACCTGTGGCCTCTCGTTTTAACATTTCGAGATGGAACAAGTGCCATATCGATTAACCCATTCCCACGCGTGTGTTGTTCTGTGTTTATTGCACGCCTTCACGTGTATAAAAAAAACAATTATTAGAAGGACACTCAGCATTTCATTTGATAACTATCAACAAAAAGAACACATTTTATCGCCAACCAAATTTACGTACTCATACTCTTCGTCTTCTGGATATTCATTATCCCCTTCATATATCGATATATTTTAGACATTTCGTTTACTTTTTTTCGCAATCGGTTCATTTTCGGGTTATCAGTCACCTGATGAACCATTTCCTCTCGGCACATGTGTGCGCGACGGATTTTCATTTTTCGCATGGTTTAGTGTTGCTGTAGATGGGGATTTCATAGAACAGGCGAGTAATGAAACATCTGATTGGTTCTTACGCATCCGATTGACATTACGACATGGATGAAATGCTTCAACACAAGACAGTGTTATTTATTTATTTATTTATTGGTGTTTAAGGTCACATATTTCTGCACAATGGCTAATCATGACCACGACAGTTTTACAGATGGAGGAAGCCGGAGTACCCGGGGAGAACCACCTAGCAACGGATGGCGAGCAACTGTCAGCCCCCCAACATACTAATTCCACACAGGCAGGGTTAGCATTGGTTGAAGACAGGTGCACCATCGACGTGCAGTACGCCTTAGTACACAACGTCGCCGTGCCCCTACATGGGAAATGGGGGTGAAGTGTCTTGCAAAAGGACACAACGCGGTTGCCGCAGTTGGGTTCGAACTGATGACCTCTCGGCTTGCAGCTCTACCTACTGAGCCCCATACAAAACAGTGTTAAGCAAGAATGTAAAAGACATCAGCACCATCAACTTGATTCCAAGTTTAATCGAGATATAAATGCAGAACACAACTCGGGTAAGTACGGCGAATAGCAATCAACTACACTTGTGTTTTTCCTATATTTTATGCGAGCCGTCGGGTCGTTAATTCCAACCCCTGTCCACCCCCAGTACTCCACCCAATGCCCGCCTTGTCGGTTTACTTGGGAGCTTAAATAATAACATCTTAAATAGAGATGGGCGGTATTGGAATTTTAAGTTCGGTATCGGTTTCGGTATTTTATGGGGATACACCTCAATATCGGTTATGTATTCGGTATCTGACTTGACTGAAATTTGCTGATAGTACAAAAGGGGAATTCACATCAGGAAAAAAACGGAATAAATTGTTCTTGTATCATTATACGATAACGCTATAGATGACACTGCCAATAAGCTCAACAGTGGCATTCTTTTGTGAACAATAATCATATCTACAGTAAATTTGTGTTTTTTTCTGAACGCACCTTAGTGTTTAAGGGCCTATTTCAGGTTTTTGCGATCTCAGAGCATGTGTCCTGACCACGCCATCTTTAGAAAGTCCTGCTGACAATAAACAAATCACCTGGACGCAGATTTCTAGTCAGGTTTTTTCCTAGAAATAACTCGTCTCTTGAGTTCCAATGTGTTCTATGTGCCTACTGGCACATAGAACACATTGGAACTCAGGGGACGAACTGTTAAGCAACTGAACATGTACAGAGTGTAGTCAGGAAAATTGACAGACCATTGAGGATTAACAAAACTGAAAAGAAAATCAGTCTCTTGCTTCATGAAAAAGAAACTTTCAACTGTTACCAAGCCTCAACAGGGCCTTATAAAGTTATAAATAATGAATGTAGGAAAGTACCGAGGCCCATAGATAACGTTCGCAAGGCTTAGTTTAGAGATACGCGGTATTGAAAATTTGAGTTCGGTATCGGTTTCGGTATTTTTAAGGGGGTATACCGCGGTATCGGTTCGGTATTCGGTACCTGACTTGACAGATTTGCCAAAGGGGAATAAGTGTTCTTGTATCATTCTTTCACAGCGCCACAAAAGCCACTGCCATTGCGCTTGACATTGGCATTCTTTGCTAACACAAATCATATTCTTGGTAATTTTGTGACTTGTTCTAAACACATCTTAACCTTTAGAGGCTTGTTTCGGGCGCATGCAATCTCAGGGCATGTGCCTTGAACGTACCATCTTCAAGAGGTCCTGCTGACAATAGACAACGCACCTTGCGAGTGACTTCTAGACAAGTCTTGGCTGCCTTAAAGGTAGCCAAGACTTGGCTAGAAATCACTTCTAAGAAGCTAGACATGTACTGGCTGTAGTCTAGTGAGAGTTCTGGACAATTGGCCAACCCCTGAGGGTTACCAAAACTGAAAAGAAAATCAGCCACTTCTTTCACGAAAATGAACCCTTCAACTGCTATCAAGCCTCAACAGGGCCGTATAAATAGTGAATGTGGGAAAATTTGAATATTCCGACAGTTTTGGTATTCAATGATTGGTTCGGTTCGGTTTTTCGGTATGCCCATGATATCGGTATTGGTTCGGTTTTTCGGTATATTGCCCATCTCTAGCTTAGTTCAATAAATCAGTGTTTTACTAAATTTCTCTCCATCGCCTTTTTATTACATCCAGAATCAAAGTATTACGTTCCATATTTACGCCCCCCCCCCCCCCCCCCCCCCCCCCCCCCCCCACACACACACACATATGTGTAAGTTGTACAACTGAGGCTCTTGGTAGACACAAACTCTAACCACAAATCAATATTTGGGGAAATGTTTTCTACTTTTAAATCAATATTTCGTGGACTTTCGCAAGTTTTCAGTCTACAACTCAATACTTTGACAAAATTCTAGACAAATTCGACAATTTTTTAAAATATGCCCCAAATTTTACATTTTGAAGACAGTTTGAGGCTGGGAAGAACGTCAATTTTCATCAAGTATGATATGTCTTCTGTAATTTCATTAGTTGTCTCTTCATACAGAACTCCGAATTTTCAGTGGGGTGGGTTAAGTATCAACGTAGGTATCACGATTGGGTTCCGCCTAACTTCCTTTTGTCCACTCTTTGGAGTTCTATGGTTCAGTTACTAAGCCTATTCAGTCAGAAAAAAAACCATAAATTATGGCAGCAAATGAATAAAGTTCATCTAATCTACGTTGTGTTATCCTTGTCGCATTTTCTCCCTCATTAACTCGTCCGCTGGACGAGTCAGTTCGGAAGAAATATGACAATGAGGATACTCAGTATTCGTCCCTTTGTCGGACACACTAAGTTACGAGAAGCCACTAGTCTAATTCCCTCCTAGTAAGATAGTCTGATCAGGTTATGCGCGAACACAGTACTTAAAGCATTTGGACCGGGGTTTTGCTGGGTCTTGCAGTTCGGTTTTAAGGTTTACTGCAAAAACCGGAACCGAAACGAAAAACAATCCTGCTCTGCAATTTAATTGCTTGCTTCACTGAGACGGTTTACCTTTGGTGAATTCATGACCTTTTTATCACTGATATATCGACAAATTTCCATCCATGTGAAGTTTAATGTCAGTAATGACCAGGGATGTAGAAAGCATTTGGCACTTGATGAGGCACAGCAGTACACGGGCACTGATAAATGATGACTCTTGTGACTTAGTAGCATGGCAGGAACACAGATGTTCGACATGTCTCTTGAGTTCCAATGTGTTCTATGTGCCTACTGCCACATAGAAGACATTCGAACTCAGGGGACGATGTGCCAAAGATCATGAAAAATGGTGTATTTGAGGTTTTTTTTTGACAAATTATGTATTTTCCCATTCGTGGGAAAATACATAATTTGTCAACCCCCCCCCCCCCCCAATACACAATTTTTCCGGATCTTTGGCACATGTTGGACACCTGCGGGTAGGAACACTATACCCAAGACTATGTGTGGAACTTGCGTACCTTCAAACGAGGGAATCTTTAGTCACATCTTAATCCTTTGAATCCAAGAGGCCGCTTTTTCGGCCCAGGTTCGTGACACGACCTGAATTCATAAAGTAGATACTTGTTCAGCTAACTTCTGTCGTAGACCAATCAAGATTTTCAACTAGAGATGAGCGGTGTTGGAATTTTGAGTTCGGTATCGGTTTCGGTATTTTTGTGTGGGGATACCGCGGTATCGGTTCGGTATGTGACTTCAGATTCACTGATAGTACCAAAGGGGAATCCATGTCAGAAAAATACAAAATAAGTTGTTCTTGTATCATTCTATCACAGTGCTACACATGCCATTGTTGATGGGCTCAACATTGTCAATCTTTTGTCAACACAGATCATATCTACAGTAATTTGGTGACTTGTTCTAAATACGCCTTAACTTTTCAAGCTCCACTTAAGGCGTCTGTAATCATAGAATCATAGAATGTGTGTCCTGAAGATGTCATCGTTAGGTGGGCCTGATGGCAGTTGTAAAATTATCTGGTCAGTGATTTCTAGCCAAGTCTTGGCTGCCTGTTAAGGCAGCCAAGACTTGGCTAGAAATCACTGCTAAGCAACTGGACATGTACAGGTCGTAGACTATTGATAATTTAGTACAACTGCCCTGGTCCTTAAGGCTTAACAAAACTGAAAAATAAAATCAGTCACTTCTTTCATGAAAATGAACACTTCAACTGCTATCAATCCTCATCAAGGCCTTATAAATAGCGAATGCACAGGGAAAATTGAAAATACCGTTGGCTTCGGTATTAAAAGATTGGGTCGGTTCGGTTTTTCGGTGTCCCCATGATATCGGTTCGGTTTTTCGGTATATTGCCCATCTCTATTTTCAACATGCAGCCTTAAGGCCGCACATAGAAAATATTGATTGTTATATCTTCCTCCAAGTCATGAACACAGACTCCGTCAGTTGATGGCTCTGAACTGTATGTAATATACCATCAGAGTCCAAAGGGTTAAGAGTCCGTGAACCCCTTCTCGCCAAATTCCATGAAGATTGCAATGATGAATTGGTAAAGACCGTGTTGGCGTAAACTCTCTTCGTCTCTCTCTCTTTCTCACTCACACACACACTCACTTTATCGCAATTATTTGGGAAAATGTTGGGGGAGGGGAGGGGGCACGCATCCCCTGTGCCTCCTAGTTACTGCGTCTCTGGTAATGACCACTGAATTTCACCGTGTTAATGGTTGGAAAAAAATACAGGCGATGAAGATAATGTCCCTTCAGAACAGCGGCGCAGCCACCTGAGGGACAAGAGGTGGAGTGGGGGACACCACTTATCCTGAGAAATCCAGAAATCCCAACCTTTTATGAATTCATACCCAAAATCACATCAAATGGTCCATTACTCTCATCCTGATATTTCTTGGGTCATTTTGCTAAGGTTATTCCTTCACTTTATGGATACTTGTGGCTTCAGAAAGTATCCAGCCCGCTGCAGTTGGAATGAGAAGTTAATTTTTCCCCGGAGAAAACCCACCACTCTCAACGTTGGGAAATACACAATAGAGATGGGCGGTATTGAAATTTTAAGTTCGGTATCGGTTTCGGTATTGCTGAAGGGGTATACCGGGGTATTGGCATTCAATATCCGACTTGACGGGGGCGCGGTGGCGTCGCAGTAACCGGTTCTCGTCAGATCACCGAAGTTAAGCAACGTCGAGCGCGGTTAGTAGTTGGATGGGTGACCATTTCAGTGACTGATTCGCGCTCCCGCGTTGTGTCCTTGGGCAAAGCACTTCACCCCGATTGCCTACATGGGGGCAAGATGACGATGTGTACTAAGGCGTACTGCACGTCGATGGTGCACAGGTCTTCAACCAATCTAACCCTACCTGTGCCGCGGAGCAGAATTCAGAGTTACGATGTTAGAAAGCTGACAGCTGCTCGTCGTTGCTCGGTGGTTCTCTCCGGATACGCCGGCTTCCTCCACCCGTAAAACTGTCACCGACATGATATGACCCTGGCTGTTAATGTGTCGTTAAACCCTAATAAATAAATAAATCCGACTTTACTGAGATTTTCTGATGGAACCAAAGGGGAATTCACACCAGAAAAATGCAGAATAAGTTATTCTTACATCATTCTACCACAGTGCCACAGATGCCACTGTCAATGAGCTCAACATTGGCATTCTTGTGCAAACACAAATCATATCTAAGGTAATTTTGTGACTTGTTCCAAACACATCATAAGCTTTAAAGGTCTATTTCAGGATTTTTTAAATCGCAGAGCATGTTCCCTTAGCGTGTCATTATTTCGAGGCCCTGATGATATTAGATAAATCCCCTAGGCAGTGATTTCTCGTCAAGTCTTAGCTGCCTTAACCCTTTACCTAACATGAAAAGCAGACGATACTTGCAAAAAAAATTCTTGAATAACTAATTTTTTTCATTTTTTGTCTCAAAAACATAGGTTATGACCCCTCGTTGGAACGAGCTCGACGAGCTCGTTCCAACGAGGGGTCATAACCTATGTTTTTGAGACAAAAAATGAAAATATATTGAAAATTAATTGGTGATTTTTGAGGATAGCGCTGGCCGGTTTTGGCCGTTACGTTGGGTAAAGGGTTAACCCTTTAATAACATGAAAAGTAGCGGACACTTGCAAAAAAAAAAAAAATTCTTCAATAACTATTTTTTTTCATTTTTTGTCTCAAAAACATATGTTACGATCCCTCTTGGAACCAGCTCGTTCCAACGAGGGGTCATAACCTATGTTTTTTGAGACAAAAATGAAAATGTAATCAAAATTAATTGGCGATTTTCGTGAATAGCGCTGGCCGTTTTTGGCCGTTACGTTGGATAAAGGGTTAACAGGCAGCAAGACTTGACTAGACATCATTTTACAGGTTGTCGTCGAGTCGGAATTCATACCAGTTGCCAAGACCCTTAAGGATTAACCGAATTGACCAGAAAATCAATCACTTTTTTCATGAAAATAAAGGCTTCAACTGCTGTCAAGCCTCAACAAGGCCTCTTGAATGTCCTCTAGGGCAATTTGAAAATATAGATGGTTTCGGTATTCAATGATTGGTTCGGTTCGGTTTTTCGGTATCCCCATGATATCGGTATCGGTTCGGTTTTTCGGTATATTGCCCATCTCTAGTGCACAATTTAACCCAGCACGCGTTCAAATGAAGATGTTTGTGCGGAGGAGGGGATAACAATATTTTTCTGCTGCAATTGGAAGCATAAAAATATGTTGTCCCCACACTTCAGTTGGCCTAGCTTCAGAGCTGAAGATAAGACAAACAGGAATGTTTTAAATACCACAAACAAATCGAGCTGAACTCAGTTAACAGTTCTACAGTTCTTCTGTGCGTAATTATGGGAATGAGAGAATATTTTGAAGGATATTTTCTCACTTTTGTAAACCTAACTCTTAAAAACATGTGAATAATTTTAAATAATAACAAAACAATTTTTACGTATTAGATCAATTTAACATTCACTTTTCGTGCTAATGACACACTAAGGGAGTTTATAAATACCTGAATATTTATTTGAAACTGAACTGGAAACAAAACATGTGAACATCCTATTTTTTAAAACACGTGCCAGCTGCAGGCAATAAAACACATACGTGGTTTGTTATTCATATGCACAAGGAAACACTGCGCGTATTTTATTCCATGTGTTTTGCGAGATCATTCGCTTGTGAAAGGTTATGCAAGCCTAAAAAATCCCAACGACAACAGTACATACCTTTCACTGCACAACACACCAAGTTGTTTTGAAAAAAATACCTACACATCCACAAAGTACATCATCTCTTGAAAAAAGTAAACTGAAAAAAATATATGGTCCCAAATCAAATTTCGATTTCAGTTTCGAATTTTCTCGACTACCGTATGCAAAGGTGTAGCCACGAATACAAAAGGTCCGCGGTCGATATTCTCCACAGTAATCTAATACATGCCCACATTGAATTTGATTCACTTTCACACAGCATGTAATCTTTGATCACTGCTAATATCTAATATTGAAGATTGTTTCCGAGAAAGCCCCCCCCCCCCCCCCACCGATGTTGGGAGGGGGGTGGACCCCCTCCCATAATCTCCTCCAACTTGCCCTTTGGCCAAATCTTGGCATCTGGCCAAGATTTCAGTCTTTTTAGTTGCCAGACCTTCTCATCCTTGAGTTGCATTGCGGGCGAACCCCCCCCCCCCCCTAAAAAAAATTGCTGGCTACACCACTGGTATGGTCTTGCACTGAATGACGATGACACTTTTTTCATGCCTTATGTTCTCGAGAGATTCCCACACATTCTGTCACAAAATTACAAACAAACTATTTAATCCTTTCTCAAGTGGGCAAATCAAAATTTTAATCAATGCATTCAAAGCCAAAAAATATTGAACCAATCGGCTGGTCATCCCTATTTAACCCTACTCACAACTTTCAAATGCGCTGAGTAATGTGTTCACTTATTTAGTTTTTCACAACCGAAAAAGTACCAATAAACCAAAAACATGTCATTCAATAAGAAAAAATACGGAACCTGAAAAATGGTTACTTTCGGAAGCAAATTACTGTAAAAACACATTCACAATTCGGTATAATGATGGGAGCTGGACGATAATTATCGAAGAAAGAATCCCGTGTATATAACCGAGGGGGCTGAATGGTATCTCGACAGTTGCTTTGTGATCGCGTATCTGTCTTGTCTGAAAATGATATTTCCTACACGGTAACTACGGAAGTGGGGTTAGTGCCACGTATAAATCAATTTTTTATGACGTAATTACGGCATAGTTTGCCGTAATTACGACTGAGTATGTCGTAATTACGACATATGCTATCTCGGAATTTCGACAAACTATGTCGTAATTACGACCTAATGTATCGCAATTACGACAACGCTAACTCATGTAATCACGACATAATATGTCGTAATTACGACCGTATATCGTAATTACGACTTCGTGTGTCGTAATTACGACATAGCTAACTCGTAATTACGGCATAGTATGTCGTAATTACGAGTTAGCTATGACGTAATTACGACATAATAAGTCGTAATTACGACATACCACATTGTGGCCTAATTAGTGATGACTTTCAAAACTTATAAATTATGGACACAAACGGGCTCAGAGTCAAGGAAATTGTATTCTTTTGTCTCGAATTTCAATTTTTTTTCTTCCAACGAGAGACGGTCACCCTACTGTGCACGCCTACGTATTGCTGATACAGAGCTGGGATGATGCAGCGAATCATATTCTGTCTGCACCACCCCCCTAGATATTACACGTGCCCCCCCCCTAACTTGGATATCCTGGCTACGCGCCTGTTCGGGCAAGGGTACCCTTCTATAACCGTGCCAGTGCACCCCCCCCCCCTACAGTTCGATATGATTCCCCCGTCCATGCGCACACAGTGTACCGGGTAGAGGGGAGATATAAAAAAGAACCGAATGACATCTGTCGCTTAATATTGTAAAGCTGAAAACAGCAATACGGGTGCATCTCCTTAAAATTCATTGTCGATAGAAATGACTGCCAGAATGTTCATGTTTAGTGTTAGAAAATGTTAGACAATATCTTTCACAATGAAGGTCAATATTTCTGCGAATCTCTCTACTTTTTAACCAAAATAGACACTGATTGCAAGAAATGAGTGGTTTTAACTGGCTGACTGCTAGAAGCCATTATCAGGGCTTTAAAAAAATGAGGCTACCAGAGAGAAAGCCAATGTCTTCCTTGCTCATGTTTTCATATTCAGTCAAACGCAAATAATATTTTGTTTATATATATTCGTTCTATTATAAATTATTGGAGAGTGCCTGTGGGCACTCCCCAATAATTTGTAATAAACAAATTTTCAATAACAAATTCAGGCAATCAGAAATAATTTAGCCTTCAACCAGTTAAAAGATCCCAGTTTCGATTCCGTCATTTCTTATCAAGCTTTTGCTGAGTTTGATCTGTGAACATCAAAAACATTCTCGACACATATAAACATGTCGAATACGTATTTTCTTCGATATGATTTCATATTCACAAAATGAACATTCTTACTCGTAAATCTTTTGTTTATTGTTTCTTACTTTATATCAGTGTATAAATCTCTCGATCATAGTCTTCAAACGAAAGGTTCAGTTTCTCAAGTGAAAAATATACCGCCCACTTTTCAAGTGGGTGGTATAAAAAACCGTTCTCGGAGACTGAAAGGATAACGATATTCACTGTCGTTTGGTAAAGTGAGTCGAGCTAATAATTTTTGCCATTTCTTTCCAATAACAATCAACTTTGTTCATTTGAATATTACAACTGAAATATACATATTCTTTACACATAGTTTTTCGGAATCCACTTCACTTCACGAAACAAATTCAACTTAATTTTTAAGCAGACGAAATTCTCCATACTTATCGCATCAAGGGAGGAAACTCGACCCACTTCTATGAAGTCATCCGATACAAAGGGTTACAATACACTAAATGCTTTGCATTGGCGACAATGTTAACATTTTCCTAGCACCTCAGCCCATTTGGGAAAAAACAGTCATGTATTCACTTAGTATATCATCTCATTAAAAAAATGAACAGGTAAAAAATATGTTGCCGTGTTTTTTTTTTGTGGTCAAATTTAACAATTCAACTATCGTCCACTTTCGCACTCAGTTGAAAAGGCATACTTTACTTGCCCCCCTACCCCCCCCCCCCCCCCCCCACACACATACACACACCTTATTCTTCAGTTGTCACAATTTTGAAAGGACATCCGGTGAAAATGCCTTTAAGTCTTTTCCAAAGCAGACACTGTGCCACTTTTATTGAGAGTTCCAAATACAATAAATAATGCCCGAATCATCTGATCTCCTCCATTTTATGCTGAATTAAATGTTGAGGTAAAATTCGTTAAGGGACATTTTTGCCACCATACCCATATAGTGTACTGTAACAAAAAACAAACTCTCAAACCACCAGTCAAATTCTGTAAGAAATCCGATGCTGTTATGGGCTGTTCGTTTACCAATTTTTCATGCAGACGACCGCTCATGGAATGTGATGCTCTTTTACTCACAGAGATATGCCGATATTTTTTTTTCGTGCTCGTTATCGATATTCCAATCAATAATTATTTATTTATTGGTGTTTAGGATCACACACATCTGCACAATGGCTTACCGTGACCGCAACATGGAGATAAAGTCAAGTCCAGCCAATCATTATCCCCATGTTGCCCATTTTAGAGGACTTCCACCCAGGCATTGGTGACCGTGTCCTATTTTATCAGTAAAACAGAGCTTGTTTACCACAGTAAACGGGGCGTGGTGGCGTTGCGGTAACCGGTTCTCCTCAGATCAAGGAAGCTAACCCTTTACCTAACACGAAAAGCAGACGAGACTTGCAACAACAAATTCTTGAGTAACTAATTTTTTGGTCTAAAAAACATAGGTTATGATCCCTCGTTGGAACGAGCTCATTCCAACGAGGGGTCATAACCTATGTTTTTGAGACAAAAAATGAAAAAATATTGAAAATTAATTAGCGATTTTTGATAATAGCGCTGACCGGTTTTATCCGTTACGTTGCGTAAAGGGTGAAGCATCGTCAAGCCCGGTTAGTCCTTGGGTGTGTGGCAGTCTGAGCGATCGATTCGGACTCCCGCGTTGTGTCCTTGGGCAAGGCACTTAATCCCGATTGTCCACATGAGGACAAAATGGCGCTGTGTACTAAGGCATACTGCACTTCGATTGTGCGCATGTCTTCATCCATCCGGCTGTGCTGCAGTGCGAAGTTACGATGTGGAGAGCTGGCAGCTGCTCGTCGTTGCTCAGAAATTCTCTCCGGCTTCCTCCACCCGTAAAACTGTCACCGACACTATATGACCTTGGCTGTTAAAGTGTCGTTAAACCTTAATAAGTGAGAAATAAATAACCACAGTAAACAAGCACTGCTTCACTTCCCGGGGTTCCCCAAAATGTATTTAACTCACCTTAAAATATCAAGATATTTACACAATTAGTGGAACTACGCGGCGTAATCATAAAACTACAGCTGTGGTGAGTCTTCATTCATAGTATTTAGCAAACAAACATGTCAAAAAGTAATGGCATAAAAAAATCGATCAAATAAAGTCTCAATTGAGAAACATTTCTTGCGTCAAAAAGATGAATGTTTATGTTATTTTTAAATTCAGTCGGATGAAAAACTCCAGGTGGTCTTTTCGAATCTAAAAATAGGAGATGGACTTTTCAAGGGCTAGATTGGTTCCAGGACATAACAGCGCAAGAGGCGGACTGGCCATACCGTCCACCGGGAAATTTCCCGGTGGGCCCCTATTAGCCCCCCACCGGGACCCCAAAATTGATGCAGCCCAACACGTGTTGATGCATGGAAATTTGAGAAAATGACCTACAGGCGAAACGGACCTGATAGCATCGACTGTCGATTTACCGAAATGCTATGTGGGCTGCCATTGGCAGTCCACATAGAGACATTTCGATATAGTCTAGTATGCATTTGATCGCTCAGATGCAAAGCAGCTTTATGTCAGTTTGAAAAATCTAAATTTTCTTCCATTGGATCCAAGCTTTCCCACCCTCCCCTCGGTGCAACCATTTTTTCCTAATGAGCGACGCTGGTGATATACATATGCCCTCGAAATGACCTCTATGTGGACTGTAATTTTCTCCGGGTCCGGAGCCCCCCTTGGAAAATTTCGCGGTAACTTTTCTTGGCCCAGTCCGCCCCTGAACAACGTCAAATTCGTTTATGACTTTGAATGGTGGCTTGAAAGCTCTATAAAAAATTTTGTGTACAATTTGTATTTGACATTTTGCAGTGAAACCGTGCTAAGCTGCTCAATGCCAGGCAATCATTTGGCCTTATCTCTGAACTTTCAGGGGTTATTTTAAACCAATGAATAATACCAACTATTACTGTAAGGTCACTCGCAAAGGGATTACAAATATATCCAGATATTGATTAGTTATAGATATTGCCATTAATAAGCACTGAATTCGACTTGAAATCGTCAAGATATTAAAAAATTAGAAAGAACTACGCGGCGTTAATATAAAACTCTGTGGTGAGTCTTCATCCCATGTGATTAAAAATTCGTAAAATAAAGTTTCCATTGAGTAAGATTTCTTGGGTTGATTCAAAGTACATGATTGCCAATGGTAGTTTTTATATTCAATCGTCTGGAATATATCATTTGGACGAAATAGCAAATCATAGGTTCGCTTTTCTGGAAATAGAAATATTTCAGAGACGAGTGAATTTGAAACACAAGCGCCGAATTCCTCACGACGGAACGATTGCAGACGAGTGAATTTTAACTACAGGCGATGTACTACTTAAGGGCTAGACTGGTTCCAGGCCATAACAGCGTTCATTTCCTCACAGTATTTTAGCGAGTCAAATAAGGCTTTATAAATACCGTTGTTCCGTATTTTATTATGTTGTTCTGCAGGTTCTGATATGCGCAAGTTGACAGTATTGTCTCATTAATAGCTGAAAGACCTCAGATGATGACAATTACAAGTGTGTTATAAATTTTAATAAACTTCTTTGCATACTGATATACAGAGATCGCTCTGAAACGGTAAAAATGCAGAGTGATAACGGTTAATAATGTTGGTGTGCGCTAATACTTGTAGAGCATCGTTCGTGTTCAATGGAACAAAATAATTTCCAGGAGCCAATACGATAAACCTTTTACAATTGTATTTTCTAGAATTTCTTTGTTATTTCAACCAATTTAAAATCATAACTAGAAACTACAATTCTGGAAAATACAATTGTAACAGTTTTATAGTATTGGTCCCTCAATGAAGCGTTACTGAGGTTTTCATTGTTGTTGTCACAAAGTGGCATGGTCCATGTCTAAAGTTGTCTTGTCGTTGAACAGTCCATCGTCAAGGTAGACGAATTAATGTTTAACCGATCATCGGCGTCACATATACGGCTGCTGGTTGAAGACATTTACTAGCGAGAGTGGTGTGTTTTTTTAGAACTTATCCTAAGTGGCGTAGACACGGGGATGGGGGTAGTGGAGGAGCTTTGACCCTCCCACCCAATTTTCGCTGGCCAATGCAAATTTCACATAACATAAAGTCCTACAATGGTACCCAATATAGGGCAACACACGCTACAAATGCATCATTCGCTCTTAGAGCACAGTGGTGCAAAATGTTCTTGTGGGAGGCGTAGTCCTAACTAGGACCCATCTGGTCGTATCTCCTCCTCCCACTTCGAACAATGGGAGCGCGAGGAGGTGATAGCGACCAGAGGGTCCTAGCTAGAGGCTCCGGACCCCCCCCCCCATTCTAAATATCATGTTTGCAACCCCCTCCCCCCTCTCTAGCAAAAAAACAAACAAACAAAACGAAACAGCTAGGGCACTCCGTATTATAGAGGTCTGGCTACGCACCTGCTTCTAGTGGAATGAAAAATCTAATGTCTATTTTTACGGACTGTTCCTAGGTAGCAATATCGTGACTGAAGCACAGTACGCTACCGTGATCACAACAGCAGTGTCTTTCGTGATCAGATCACAACACGCACCAGTCGATTGAGTTTTCGCGAAATCAAGATCACACCAAAGAAAAAAGGATAAAAGAAAACAAAAAATAAAAGAAATGAAAAACAAACTAAGGAAGAAGGCATCTCGGATTCAATGTTCATGCATTTCACTTTTTCCGATAGGTGTGATCTAGTACATCGCCCAAACTCACAAAAGAGGTCCAGAAAATGGTTTCGTGGTCAATCAAACGTATATGGCTGAAAACTTTGTTTTCACTACACACAGAACGTATTCAAGTCCATTTTCCACTCGGTTGTCAAAATGTAGAGGTGCGCGTATCTAAGTAAGGGGTGATAACTCTATGACACCCAAGGCAGAAAATATTATTTTTGGCTGGACATGTACCCAACTGCATATGCAGCTGAAAATGAAATTTTTTTGTTCTTGTCAATTTTGCTTTGATGTAAGGATATTAAATTAGATTTTAGCGAGGATTTGCCCTCAATGGGTGCCTTTTTTGGATCATTATACAAACAAAAAGTGGAGATTCAGGTGCGAATTCTCACTAAAATATGATTTTTCAACATAATATTTTCCGGCATTGTTATGTCACATTAAAACACCCCACCCCACACGAATTAATGATGCATCCACATTCATGTGTCAGACGCAGGAACGGATCCATGCATCTGGAATGGGGGGGGGGGGGGGGTGGTTGGCTCCAATTGACCATATGATGCGACGCATCATCTGAGCCGCGAAGCGGCGAGTAGGGGGCGTGCGCGAGAGGGGCTGTCCCCTTTCGCCGGCGGGGGTCAGAGGGGCCTCCCGGGAAAATTACCGGACCGTATACTGAACACACTTGTAACTACACGAGACATTTTATGAGATCTAAATCAGTGCCAATGTCATATTCTGTACGGCCTAAAAATTATAGTTATGCCAGTGTTGTCAGAACATGAGCCGCCATAACTGCGCAAGCATGCGTGATCATCTAAATTCGAAAATTCAGACTTTGCCCAATGCTGTATTATGACATGGCTCTGGCAAAAATAGGGGGGGGGGGGGTGTGCCTCACCTGGATCCGCCCAGAAACGAATGGTGGCTGGCTCACCAGGTAACGAGCTGAGTGTGTATGTCATGTCATTCAGACCAGTTTTCAGTCAGGAATAAAAAAAATATGTATATTTCAGACCTAAATGAATGATGATGCCATCAATTGGTATTTATTGGTGTTTAAGGTCACATGTTTCTACACAATGGCTAATCATGGCCACAACATGGGATTTGTTGGTGGTTAACGTCACATATTTATGCACCATGGCTAATCGTGACACAACATGGAGATGAAGTCAAGTGTAGTCAATCATTGATCTACATGTTGCCCATTTTAGAGGACTTTCACTCCAAGCATTGGTGACTGGGTCCTATTTTACTAGTAAAGCGGAACTGGTTTACCACAGTAAACAAGTGCTGCTTACTTCCCGGGGTTCCCAAGGGGAAACACAACATGGGAGATAAAGCAAAGTTTAATCAATCGTTTATACCCACGTTGCCCATTTTAGAGG